>VWZO01018181.1:210415-316641 GCA_013396975.1 Bucco capensis | reverse complement strand
AAAAAAAAAAAAAAAAAAAAAGTAGACTAGACCTTAAATTTTGCCCCACGACCTTTGATACTCTCTGCCATGACATCTTTGTCCTGCTTCTTGAAGTGCAAGGCTTTATTGGGACTTGGCAGAAGGGTAGAGTGAGGAAGACACAGAAGGGGGGGGGGGGGGTTCTGGGGAGTTAAAAAAGGAAAATGTCAGTGAGAAAATGGAAATACCCTGGTGTTTCTCCAGCCTGGTGCTGGAGTCAGCCTCTCTCCCCTCTCTAGCAGGGAAGGGGCTCCTTTTCCGTTAGCTTGGCTGTGGCCTTATTTAATGGGTTTGCTCTGACAGGGAGCCAAGAAAGGGCTTTGCTGTGTGATGCTGGGTCCTGCCTGTGCTCAGGCCTCCACAGCTGTTCCCTAGCAAGGGTTGGCTTTTGACTACTGAGGTATTTTTTTATAGCCACAGAGGGCAACTATTAATAGATGAGATTTACCAAAACAGAGAGCTACGCAGCGTGGTGTGGAGGGGAAGAGGGAAACCTGTCTGATTGACGCCAGGAAAATTCCATGTCAAAGTTATGCTGAAAGACACAGTAAAAATGAATATGCCAAGAAGGGGATTTAATCTGTTTCTCAGGCCATGCCAGGATTACTCCTCCATGAAGGCTCTGCCCCATCACATGAAATATGTGGCTGAATTACTTCTTCAGCATTAAACAGCACACATTATGCAAAGGATAAAGATAAGATCCATAGACCCAAACCACCAGCTTTTCAGAGATGTGATTAGACTGTGAAAGAAATACTGGAAGGAAGCAGAGGCATTCCTGACCCTGAAGACATTTCAGTTTGATCAGACGTGGGATTAAGAGTAAAATGTGAAGAATTCCACATTGTGTGGTAGGAAGAAGCTGATCAGGAGATTGCCTCTTTGTTTATTGATTCATTTCTGATTTCCATGATAGGGTGTAATGAGACTTGTGCCCTTGTCAGACTTGCAGAGTCTGTTCATATATTGGAGAAGACAGGCTAGGGATCATTGAGCAGAAAGGAATGAGGGTGTCAGTTCCAGCTTCTTTTGCAGTCAGAGCTCAGACATTTATTAAATAACATAAAATCCAGATGATGTCAATTAATAAACCCATCACTGGAATCATCTACATGGGTTTTGTGCACCTTCCAAAGCGACAAAAAGGAGTTATACTCCCAAGACAAGACCCATCAGTAGCATGAAGGTGTCAGAATCCCCTTTGCACTTTGCAATGCTTTGCCTTGAGTTGTTTTGTGTTTCCTTGATTCATTTATTTCTTTTGTTTAATTAAAAAAAAGACTGGGAGAGATTAACTGGTCAAAAATTGTAAGTAAATAAAGACATCAGATCCATTCATTTAGAGACCAGGGGTAGATGCCAAAAAGGCTAGAGCTTAGTTTGTTTCATGTGAGCATCAGAGAGCATGGAAATGTTTCCAAACTGCTTGAACTGCTCAAGTTTGCAGAACTGGTTGAGAACAATTACAAACCAGCATTGTTCTGTGATCTGATTTCCATGAGCTTGATGATGCTCTGTTCCTGTCTTCAAACATAGGCATGACTGAGAAATACTAAGAATTACATAAATGATGTTATCTGAAATACCAGAATTTGTTTGGCCTTGGCACTTCTGATGAAGGGGTTTATTTTGCCTTCATGTTTGGCTTGCTTTCTGTTAAGGACTAGTTCTGCAAGTTGCTGTTTTCTCCCAAAATGTGTAGTCTCAATGTTACAGCACTGAGTGCTGAGGATAAACATAGGCTATTTGGAATTGTTGCTCAGTTAGTTCCTTAGGGGAACAGTCATGCCATCTGCTCACAGCAGGTATAGACACACAGCATAGGCATGACTTGGAGAATTAAATCTTCTTTCTAATTGGTGGAGAAAAGGTAGATATTTCCACTAGGGCTCAGAGTAAGAGGCTGAAAATAGGTATAGGGATGCAGTGCACAATGTACCTCAGGCTTCCCCATCACACTGCATTCCTTAACAGTCATTCAATCTTTTCTATTTTTACATACATAGTGTTGTTCCAGAAGTATGTTATGCTTTCTGTCTGGACTCAGTTACATATCCTAAGCTCTTTGAAGTCAGTAGGAAGATTGAACTCCCAAAGACTTTGCTCTTTGGCTTGGATCTCTACATGCAGAGCACAAGTGAGGTCGAGAGCCTTCCTGAGACCAAGGGCAATAGCTCAGAGGAAAGCTCCTACAGAACAGCACTGCACTAGAGTAAGGAGCACAAATGTTTTGGGTAAGGATTGATGGCAACAGTTCACAGCGTTATGAAAATTACTTCCCTTTTGCCTCCAGCCTTTTTACCACGAGTGTATCAGTGCCAAAACCCAGCACTCACTCACTAATTCCTCCAGAATTGATTGGTCATGATAAACTTCCAAATGGGGAGTCAAATGCTTCCGTCAGACAAATCAGTGTTTCTCCCAGTTTGCCTGAAGAAATCTGGGCTGTTTGCTTACCATGCTTACCATTAAACCATGTCCCCAGGCACCATATCTACATGGTTTTTGAACACTTCCAGGGATGGTGATTCCACTACCTCCTGGGCAGCCTGGGCTACTTAGTGAAGAAATTCTTCCTAATATCCAATATTTACCCCCATGGTGCAACTTGAAGTCATTTCCACTTCTCCTCTCACTGTAACCTGGGAGAAGAGACCAAGCCCCACCTTGCTACCACCTCCTTTAAGGAGTTTTAGAGAGTGAGAAGGTCTCCTGTGAACCTCCTTTTCTCCAGACTAACCAACCCCTGTTCCCTGAGTTGTTCTTCATAACACATGTGCTCTAGACCTTTCAACTTTGTTGCCTTTCTTTGGACACACTCCAGCACCTCAATGACCTTCTCAGAGTGGAGGGTCCAAAACTGAACACAGTACTTGAGGTGTAGCCTCATGTCATCAAGATCTTCACTCCTGTGATAGTAGTTAATGACATTTTACCCATGAATTCCTGCAGCAAACCAGAGTGAAAGTCAATGTGTGGCTGAGAGCTGCAAATAGAATGATAGAGGGTGGACATGTTATGGGGCCATTAAACTGCATGGTCTGGCTACATCAGCTGTATTTGGGGCAAAAGTTGGTCAAGAACTGTGCCATAAAGGCAAATTAGGGTTTTCCCGCTCGTGTGTTAGTATTTGACACTGGAGAACAGATCTCTGCCTTCTCAGAGCTCTTTGCTAGAGGTCTGCCTTTGATTCACATGGATCCACAGGCTTGTGGTGCCAGAAGAGGCAATTTCTGCTCTCGTGTCTGTAGGCCAAATATATGGGTATGATTTCCTATAGTTTACTGTTACATGAGGGATCAGTACTGTGTGTTTCATGAGCTGCCAGCCCAATTTTGTAGAGTCTTGGGAAATGCATCCTCCAGGGAATGCTTACAATCAGCCTTATGTTTTGGACTGATAGTGCCTGTTTTCTGGTACATCTGTTAGCAGATCCAGATGTGAGGCAACTCAAATGTTCTTCCATCTGACTAATAACCTGGCCTTTGGCTGTGTCTCCTGCTCACTGTTTACTTAAGGGGTAGAGGACCTTTTCTGCTTGATCTCTCCTTCAGTTCAAGAAATGGCCACTCTCAGAAGCACACGTGTGTGATGGTGTTTGCTTTACCTTGTATCCTTGCAGAGTTGCAGATCCTGCATAAGTTTAAAACCCAGAAAGCCTGAAAGGTCTTGAGTGTTTGGGAAAAGCTTATTTACATCTTTCCTCCTGCTGCTTGTCTCTGCCTCAGCAGAGAGAAATGAGGGGCAGGCTCTTGATGTCAATGAGTTTATTAAGTTAACAGTATCTGTTACAGCCATTGCTGCCATGTTCTGTCTCCCACCAGTGGTCACTTGACTATGTCATGATCCACTAAGTCTTCTCTACTACTCTTTCTTTTTCCTTTCTTTCTCTCTTCCTAGTGAACAGGAATAGTATTTTTTGTAAAAATAAATAGATAAAACTTTGTTGGCTTTAGGAAATACACTGTCCACAGTATTTTCTTTCTGCAGCTCTGAACTATTTTCATTGCAGGTGTGTTGCTCTTTCTTCCACATCACCTGGCAATTTACTGTGAATTCTGGGAACTTCAAAGCTAAATGTTCCTGTGTGATATTTCTGTTTCAGCAACTGATGTTTTCTGTTTCCTTGTAACCTCTTCACTGCTAGGAAAGAACAAGAGTACCTAGGTTTCACAGATCTCGTAGTATTTAGTGATTCTTTGAATCCAACTATCCAGGCTGTTGTTTTTTTTCTTTCCTTAAAAAAAAAAAGTATTTAAGCCTTCACTGTTGAAGATAAAGACTGACTGGTGTGATCCATCACAGAAAAAAACCCACCTAAATATTAATGTTTTGCTGTAACATGGAGACTTTAAAAATGTGAGGCATTTGGTACCAAGGCCCAAGCTTTTCTTGGTTTCCCTGAGTTGAGCTCTCGAGCAGCAAGAGATGTTCTTTATGATCTCCCTGAGGTGTCTCCTACCCTTTCCTGCAGAAGGTGAATCATAGAATCATAGAATCCTAGAATGGGCAGGTTGAAAGGGACCCTAAAGATCATCTAGTTCCAACCTCCCCACACTGAGCAGGGATGCCAATCACTAGCCCAGGTCACCCAGGGCCACATCCAGCCTGGCCTTGAACACTGCCAGGGATGGAGCAGCCACAACCTCTCTGGGCAACCTGTGAAAGAAGAGGAAATTTCAACCAAGCTCATTTGAATCAGGTTTTCATTTCTTTCTCAGAAAACAAGAAAATGTGGATGATTCTAACCATAAGCCATTGACAACCTGCCCATTGCAGCAGGACCAACGTTGTGCACAACCCTGCCAGGAGGTTAAGGATTGAGATTTGGAAGTCCATGAGTTGTAAAAACAAAAGCAGGGGAGCAGCGGCATCTCCAAAGCAAAAGGGCTGTTTTGCAAGATGCATATTTGAACTGGTTATTTTGGCCCATCAACCCCAGCAGTATCTCTGATAAACAGGCTAGCTCCTTTGTGGTTGTGTATGATTTTTATTTCATTTTTGTGCTGATGTGGGCCTGATTCCAAGTGGCTTCCATTCCAATAGCAATGTATATCTCACTTGGTGGCACAAGGTTTACGTGCAGGGAGGATTAGTGTCACAAAGTGAGATGAAAGGAGCAAAGAATTTGATCTTGATCTTTTTTCATCCTGCATTTTTTCACTCTGTGTTGATTAGGGAAGATGCTAAAGGCCCAGCCCCTTAGAGCCCCAGCAGCACACCCTGGCAGGGACAGTGCCATGTGTCATCATTCTGTAGGAGCTGTGACTAATTACACCCCAAGGCCACAGTGCTCCCTATCCTGACCTGTGTTCAGCTTCCTAAAAATCCCAGCTATTGCCATGGGAGTTGACCACCAGAGCCCACCCAAGCAGGGTACTGACCCATGCTGCTTGTCTGTGTTTGCCTTCTGCAAGGGTAGAGAGCACAGGTAAATGAGGCCAGGGCAGTATCCACATGGTAGGGTCACTCCATGCTTTCCACAGACTCTGAAGAAGGAACACAAAGCATTTCCTAGTGCTCTAGAAGTTCCAAAAGCTGAATCACTCCAGCTGGGACTCCCAGGGGTCACACCAGTCAGGCACTTGTCTGGGCAGGCTGCAAATGTGACCTCAGGCTTGACCCCACAGCCACTATGATGGAGATGAGGAAGACAAGGAGTTGAATATTAGTAGTGGAAGTTGTTAGATAACTTTACTAGAGAGAGTTGCTGTGAGCTACTCCTGTAATGAAAGAACATTCTGTGTCAAAGCCTCAAGTTTCCTCTTGATCTCTAACTTCCACTCTGATTAACAAAGGCTCTACCTAAGTCTTGACCTGGCTCAAGGGAGTGATGACAAGGCTGTATTCCTGATCCCTGCTGCTTTTCATAAAGAAATCAGGTTTCTTCTGGTGACTGAGCCCAAAATGTCCTTTAGATGAATTGTTGTGCAGTGTGCTATGTGTGTTATCTGTTGGTTGTTCTTGGAAGCTTTGGGATGAGAGGTGGTATGTAGATGCAAAGGATTATTTGAGTGGTGGCTAGTCACATAGAGCCTTGGTTTCACCACAAAATCTGTTTGTGAAGTCAGTGTGTGATGTTATCTTCAGAAACAGTGAAGCCAAGGGTTTCAGGGAGGAAACCCTTGCTCATTGTAGGGAGTTCTGACTTTCTGCTGAGCTATGGACCTACAGGAGCTTTTTGGAGATTGTAAAAGAAGAGTGAAGGCTTGTAAAATATGATGAGTAGCCACCAGCAGAAAACTTACAGGATCAGTAACACAAGCCACTGCTCATTTAGAAGAAAGATGATCCATATTGTCACAGAATGTAGGCTCAGGAGAGGGAGTTTCTAATCCTAGGTGTCACACCAAATGATTTTGTTACTCTGAACATATGATTGTATTACTCTACCATAAGTAGACAAGGGAAATGATTCCATTTACCTATTTCATGGCTTTTTCAGTCATGGTAAAATCTCTGGAGGGGAGGCTAAGCCCAAGGGTTCTTGTCCCACTGGACTGTCCCTGAAAGCCTTGGAGGAGGTTTGGAGCAGTGCAGAGGGCTTGTGTCAGGGCTTTGACCAGAGTGGAATTTCTCTCTTCATGTTTAGGAAGCATTTTGAGGCCCAGAGGGGAAGCACTGTGTAAGTGCCAAGCAGTGTAACTGATGGTTAAAATAGCCTATATATATATATATATATATAGCTTCCTCTACTGATTGAAATTCTTGAGTATAGGTGAATGGGTTTGCTGCAGCCAAAAGGAGTTTTTGGAAGAGCAGCAAAGGAAATGTGTTTTAACAGAACAGGTTCCTGAAAACATCCTCACACCACTTCTTTATCCTTTGACATTTCTCCTCGTTAGAGTGGTTCAGCCTGCAGAGTCTGGAAAAACATCAGGGTAACCAGGGCAGAGGGAATATCAGATGGAGATGAGAGATGGATAAGAGACAAATTACAGTACATTTCTCATGGGTCATTTGGCTCTTGTCTTGAAAAGGAGAGAGAAAAAAAAAATCCCAAAGTAGTAAAAGAGACAAGAAGAGAGAATCAAAACAAATAAAGCTGCCAGTGTTGCTGATTCCAGAGCTCTGTGAAATGTGCATATATGCTAACACTTTGTTCTTTTGAAGAGATGCATCTTGAAGTGTTCCATGCTTTAATCCTACTGTCTCAGAAGTTCATTGTACAGTAAGATCACAATTCTCTTTTCCAGGGCTTTCCCTTTGTTTTATTTGCTCCCCTTCCTGCAAGTTGGCTAGCCAGCATTATCTTTTCTTAGCTCTGTGTAGTTGGTTAGCTGAATCCTTTTTTTATGGTGGTGTGGAAGGAGCTTTTCAGTTCTTGCTGCACAAGGGAAATAAAATGTTACTCTACTCATGATGTAGACCTTGCAAAGGAGGAAGACTTAGTGATCACATATTTATGGTCTGTGGCATTGCAACTCTTTATAAACCAGTATAAAGGTTATATGGCAAGGGTTTTACAAGGGCATGCAGGGGTGGGACAAGGGATAATGGCTTTAAACTGAAAGAGGGTAGATTTAGATTAGATATTGGGAGGAAATTCTTTACTGTGAGGTGGTGAGGCACTGGCACATATTACCCAGAGAAGTTGTGGATGCTCCATCCTTGGAAGTGTTCAAGGCCAGACTGGATGGGACTTTGAGCAACCTGCCCTAGTGGAAAGTGTCCCTGCCCATGCTAGGGGGTAGGACTAGATGGTCTTTAAGGTCCCTTCCCTATGATAAACATGGGCTCTCTGGTATAAGAAATGGGTAGTAAAGCCTGGGAGGATAAAGGGAGAGAGGGAACAAATCATTTTGTGTACAATGACAGCCACCCCAAATTTTTGCCAGGAGCTCAGACAGAACATGTTTGACATTTGAAAGTTTTTACATCATCTTTTCCCCATTCTTTTTCCCTGAGCCTCTGCTCTTTCTTATCCTGGCCAGAACCAGCAGCAAAAGAGCTGGGGAAAAGAAAAAAAAATAATCTGTTTTCACTGTATTTCTGAATCTCAGCCCAGGTTTGTGAAGGATTTGGCAAGGATTTCCAAACCTTTGAGAGAGTCTGTGTGGAGATCTGAGGAAACCCTCCTCCCTCCTGAAAAAGCAAGTTGTGTTAGCCAGAAATTGGGCAGAAATTGGTCCTTTCAACTAAGGTTTCCTTTGAGATTTTGGATTTGAACCTGAAGCTGCACTTTGAGAATCAAATTGTGCTCTGACTAGCTCTAGATTTGCATGGAGCAAACACATCAGAGTGAGTACTGATGCTCGTGTGCAGCCCATTGAGAGCAGAAGTTGGCTGCAAGTGCAAGCTGCCAGGAACCCAACCGAAAGAGGACTGGGACCTGGGTCTGGAGTGGTCCAACTGTCAGGTTTATTCCAACCTGTTCCTGAGGGTCAGCCCATTAAGTAGATGTTGCATTTACAACATCCAGAAGTTATCTATAAGCAATTGTATGAACTAAAGCTGCATCATTTAGAATAGAATAGAATCACAGAATCATTTGGGTTGGAAGGGACCTCTGGAGCTCATCTAGTCCAACGCCCCTGCACTGGGCAGGGACATCCCCAACTAGATCAGCTTGCCCAGAGCCCTGGCAAGCCTCACCTGGAATGCCTCCAGGGATGGCAACTCAACCACCTCCCTGGGCAACCTGGGCCAGTATATAGACTTTATTAGAGGTCTTTTCTGAGAAGGTCAGACAGGGCTGGGCAAGGATGTGCTGTTAGGGTGGAAGTGTTCACAAATGGGTAGATGTGGTACCTGGGAACATGGTTTAGTGGTGAGCATGGGAGTGTTGGGTTAACTGTTGGACTTGATGACCTCAGAGGTCTCTTCCAACTATAATGATTCTGTGAGTCTGTGACTCATTAGCAGTGTCACAGAGCAATACAGAGTTCAGCACAGGCTACCAAACCTACCCAAGAAGCTGGGTTTATATTTGAGCAGCCATCCTCAATGTCTTTTCATGGATCCTTATTATTCTTATTTTTTTACCCAAAACATTCCTCCTATCTTGTAACAGGAGATTAGATTTGGGGGATGTAGAGAACATTTTTCTGCAGCAAATATATACCTAAAATATGGTAAAAGTTGCCAACTCTCCCCATGCTGACAGTGTTTGTGATTTATGCCTATGGACATGACCAAGTGGCTTCTTGATTTGGATGCAGCTGCACTTGCAGTTACACATTTGAATTTCAGTGTGAGCAGAGGCAGTGATCTGGATCTAAACTGGGACCTGAAGCCTTTCACTTGTAGTATTCTGGCTCCACTCTTCTCTCAGGCTCTGTCCCAATCACTGAAAGATTTATACCTTTACCAGTAAATTATCATGACTTTTACTACACTTACACCAGTGTCTTAAATTAGTGCTAAACTAAATGTAGATGAGGCACACTTCCTGCTTCCCATGATTTATGGCTATCTGTCTGAAATGAGGAGCAAAATTCAATTTGCCAGTGAAGGCAGATCTTTAACATCAGGTCAGGCAGAAATTTGCTTGCAAGTCCACTGCTAAAGAGGGTTTATAGGTTGTCTATTTTTGTTCAGGTTGTTGATACACCTGTAGCACTTCAGGCAAAAAAAAAAAAAAAGAGGAAAAAATGTTAGAAATATTTGCAGGTCTGAAATCTCTACTGTGTATTTTATGTCAGGTTGAAGGTGACAGACAGGACAAATGTAGCACTTCCATGGCACTGAGAAGCTCTCAGCTTGAGGATTGTGTCCTCTTTTGATGACCTGTCTTTGAGAAAGATGTGGAGAGTACAGATGAGAGCATCAGGAATGACAAGAGGTCTTAAAAAATATAAACAGTGGGGACAGGCTGAAGACATAAAGTGGTTTTAGCCTAAAAATGAGGTGGTTTACAAGAACTATAATAAGCTTTTCAAGTAAGTAATAGGTTTGGTAAAGCAGAAGGGAAACATGTAATCCCCTGTCTGTTAGGAATGGCACAGTCAGGCGTGTCTGTTGGAGTAAAAAAGATTCCTGTAGACCTTCAGAAAAACTTCCTGACTATAAAGGTGTTGAAACATGGGCTGCAGGTTGCTGGGGCAGTGGCAGAGTCCTTGTCATGGGTGGCCTTAAGTCGTTGTCAAGGGATTTTCAGACTGTGCCTGAGGTCTTAAGTATGAGCTAGATAAAAATTTGCTTAGTGTGATATAGAGAGTTGCCCCTGCTTTGGAGTGAAAGTCCAGCAATCCATGATCTCTGGACATCCTTTCCAGGCTTGTTCTTTTGTGATTCCATGACAGAAGACAAAAGGCAGCTTATACACTGGCATCAACATTGCCTCTCCAAAAGGAGAGTCCCACGTCTAACCACCCAAGACTGAGAAATCACAGGGGAAAAAGCTCAATTACAATTGTGCTCCTCTGCCAAATGACCCCATTTCAAGGTCAGCTTTCAGTGCTGGTGAAGGCACAGCTCTTGCCATTACCTTCAGGAAGAACATCATTTGTCTCAAAACCATCCTTGCTGTTCACTGCAGGTAGTGATAATCTCTAGGTGAACACTGCACCCTAAAACCTTGAGCCCCCATGTCTCTTGAACAAAGATGGCAAGTGGTTGGTGAGCACCTGTCCATGTACCAACTGCTGGGGTCTTTGCTGCTGTAATGAGTTGGTGTCAATCCTGGGGCCAAGATGAGAGCTGGAGGGACTAAGGTAACACCACTGACACATGTCAGCCTCACCACATTGGGAACCACACCTGGATCTGCCAGGGCTGTCCAGAAAAGCTTTCTCTTCACTAAGCTGTGTACCATGGATTAAGCTGAGCTGATAGCTTTTTGAGAGCACCATGAGAAAGCAGAGACAAAGATCCTTGGGAACAAGAGTAAGGTACTGGGTCCTGTGATTCCAACAGATTTCCTCTGTCCTGCCATATGCTGAACCCACTAGGTGAAGGATAGGACACTATATGTCAAGAGATGAAATGGAGACTTTCAGAGGCTGGCTTCCCAATACAGAAGATGCTGGTGGTTTGGTTTGAGGGGTTTTGGGGGGGTTTGGAGGTTTGTTTGGTTTGGGGTTTGGTGGGGCTTTTTTGGTGCAGAAATGCAGTGCCTTTTCTTCCTAACAGACTCATCAGGCAGTTGGAGTTCATACTCCATAGTAAGCAGACAGCAGAGTTCCTACTTTTGTGTTTGGGTGGAGTCTTGCAAATAATCCCTTAAGTACCCTGTTTGTTTTCTTGCTGTAAAGGGACACTTGTCTTTGAAGGAAAATACCAAAACAAAGTCAAATAGAGAATAACTCAGAGCAAACAGTAGAAAACATTTCCTAACAATAAGGGCTGGAAGGCTCTGTGTTCCTTGTATAAACAGCCAGGAGTGCAGGAGGCTGCACCCTAGTCCTGTTAGGGAAACATGGGAAAATACCCTCTGATCTGGCAGAAAATTGGGGAGGAAAAGTTTCCAACCCTGTTACAAAACTGCTTGACTCTAGTCACCAAGGGCAGATTGAATGCCTGACACTAGCTGAGATTAAAAGCTGTGGTCATTGTTGTGAAGCAGCAGAGATTGGTGGCTGCATGTGGATTTGGAGCTGAGGGCCAGCAGGAGGGAGCTCCTCACAGTGGTCCCCATGGGCAAGTGGGGCTGCTGGATCTGGGCTTCACCTCTCTGCCTAGGGATGAGTCCTGCTGTGGTGAAGCCACAACCCCAAATGGACAGGAAATGGGCTTGACAGATGAGACAGGCCCAGGGATAATGGTTTGTGTGAGTGATGGGGCAGGCTGCGTGGAGCGGAGGGCAGCGGGGAGACACTGCTGGATGAGCTGAAGACTCCATTAGACTGAAACTGGAGCACCATATGGGATATGTGTTACTGATTGAGGTCTGGGGCTTACTGGGTAAGGGTGAACTGTTGTACAGTGCAGTTTCAGAGAGATATTTACCCTGTAGTGGAGGAAAAAAGCATACCGAAATGTGCAATGGACAAATAAGTTGATGAAAAGATCCAGGTGGGAATGTGCACATTGCCTGATACGATTTGGTGTCCCAAATGGCCTTAAGCAGCCCGTAGAATTTCTATGTCTAAACCAGATTCCAGCAAAGGAGACCTTTTATGATGCACTAATAGGCTCATTAGGCTTTCCTGAGCGAGGCACGCTCGCAGCATCGTATGTTTTTTCCATTACAGGAATTACACGTGTTTTGTTGTGCTTTGGGTTTGGTTTTGTTTTCCACACAGACTTGCCCTGACAGTTCCCCCATTCAGGTTTATATTGGAGGTACCAGCTCGAGCCAGTGAGTTTTATGAAATATGTTGCTGGCACTCACAGGGAGATGCATAAAGGAAATATTCTAATGACAGTTGGAAAGGCTTTGATCTTTGTCCAAGACTGCACTCATGTCTTTGAAATGCGAGTTTGGCAGCGCTGGGAAGGCTGGGCTCTTTGGCTCTCTTTGGCACCAGCCCATGTGACAGACATTATGTCCTCTATCAGGGGACCCACATAACCTTGAGAAGTGTAAGCTCTGCTCGTGGCTTGCGTTGGGTCAGATAGTCTGGGCTGATAACAAAGCAGCTGCGGCAGCAGGAGGGAGTCAGCCCAGTCCAAGGCAATCACCGAAAACTCTTCTGACCTGGTGACTGTTGGGTCTGCTGCCTGCGGCTGCAGCGTTGGACATGAACTGCAAAAGTAGTTAATTTATGCCTTCTTGAGTGTAGGAATGTGGTGATGATGGATAGGGATGGGAGGTTATTAGAAACATGGGGAGGAAGGAGGGGATGGAATTCCAGCTTGTGTTTTTATCTCTTACACACACACACACACACACACACATGCTGGTTCCTTTGCATCCAGACTCTTGGCTGTCCTGCCTGTGAGCACAGTCCAAACCCTTGCTTACACACTCACACCTCCCTCCAGACATGCACATGCAGGCACATGCTCACACGCTTCCAAAGGATCTGCCTGAGCTAATGCTTGAGGATGTTTATGTGCTGGGGGTTGCTGACTGCTCTTACAAAGGGGTTTGCAGTGACTACCTCCCAAACATGATCTGTTTACACCCACTCCTGTGCAGACCCTTTGCTAAAAATCCTCATGGCTTTCTGTCCTTGCACTGTTTGATCCCTGAGCTTCCTTCCAAACTGGTGGTTCTCAGGCTTTTACTGGGTAGCAGAGAAGTAGTGGTCAGAGAAACACTATCAAACCAAGTCCAAGTGACTTAGTACAGTGGATTTACATAAGACATGAGCTCAGTCTTGGTGATGCACTGATATCACTGGCCAATTAGTTAAATGCTGTCTGCTCTGGATGTCTGCAGTCATAATCCATGTACAAAAGAGCTCTAGATGCTGAAGCACATAGCCTGTATTCAAGGGTTGTGGCTATGCACTGAGGGTATAAACGGGATTGGATTGTGTAAATAATCAGCAAAGAGACAGCTGAGAATAAAGAAATATTAGCTTAGATTATTTGAAACCATAAGAGAAGAGTGAGGATAAAAATGGAAATCTCAAGAGGGGAGTTTGATGATAGTTACTCCTGGAGGGATTTGCAGAGGCCATAAGGTGGCCAACAGTCTCCATGCAGGCAGTGACCTTTCCTTCCTGCTGCCATACAAAACACACCAATGCTTTTCTACTCAGAGGTACATAGTGCTTCTGTTTCACAGAATCACAGAATCATTAAGGTTGGGAGAGAAATCTAAGATCATCAAGTCCAACCTTCAACCTATTACTACCATGCCACTAAACCATGTCCCTAAGTACCACTTTCCTTTAGAAATGCACTTGAGCTCTGACATGTAATTTCAAGCTATTGCTCATGGACATGTGTAAGTATGAGCCCAAGCTTGGAACAGATGTGTTCAGAGGTACAAAGATGACCCTGGAAGCAGGTTATGCACAGCCTCGGAACATCAGGTAGATGCATGCAGGATGAGCTTGAGGAGCTAAGGAGAAGATCTCTGTATTTTACACAAATGTGTTGGGAACAGTGAAGAGATGAGAAATGTGTAAAGGGTCACAGTGCTGACCTGTCCTTCAGGATGTCATCCACATTTGATTGGAAGATAAACGCTGTACGGAATGGAAACATACCCTTCCACTGGTGTCCCCAAAGAGCACATCTTCCTCCATGAGTCAGCGAGGGCCTGGGGACACCCAGCCATGAACTATTTTGGAGGCAATGACTTCAGCAAGTGGCAGGGGAAGCTATTGTGGAAATATGAATGTGTTTTCCATCGGGGAGTCCTCCAGGGAAGGACAGAAAGATCTTGGTGCTGAGCCAACTCCCCTATTTTTTCTTCACCCTTCTGGGAACGAAAGCCTTGCAAAGTATGCGAGGAACCCTACTTACTGAATGGGAGGGTGTTTGGGTTGTGAGAGCTACATGAGCCCTCTACACACCCATACACATAGAGAAAGGGAGACTTTAGGAAGCAGGAATCAACCTGTTCAGGACCATCATGATGTCCTTTCCTTACAAGCCAGTCAACTGTGCTTGACTCGATGTGATCTCTCTCTGTTGTTTCCACCTGTCAAGTGCAGATAGTGCAATTTGTCTGTGTTTCAGATCTTGTGTTAGCACAACACTTCATCATCAAAAGACAAGGTGAGCTACAAAGAGAGAACTAATGGGTTTACCCTCTCTTGTGTTTCACTTTCTCCAGCTTTACTCTGCATTAGAGCATCACAGTGCCACCAAAAACTGTGTGACACCATGGTCCACACTTAGGCAAGTAACTCCTGTAATCCAGTGTTGACAAAGTCTGCTCCTTTAAAGGAATGCATAAAGTATTTCCAACAGCCACCAAGCTTAAGGGACTAGCTTTGCTTGGCTGCAAGCAGATTGCTTTATACGTTCCAGACATCCCAAAAGCCAAGAAGAAGCACTGCTTACTCAGGGTGGGGACGTAAGGAGCCTTAGGAATGTATGCCATGAGACATGGTTTAGTGGCATGACAGAGATAGGTAGATGGTTGGACTTGATGATCTTAGAGGTCTCTTCCAGTCTTAATGATTCTGTGGTTCTGTCATGGCTTGGTACCTCTCCTCTGGAGATCTCTTGCAAGGAGTTGTCTCAGCACAACTTTGCTTGCTGGATTTAGCAATTCCCAACTACATCAGGGTGCATCTCAGCACAAGTGAGTGCCATTGCTGCCAAAGGAGTGACTTTGCAAGCTCCTGTTTGCTGTTGGGCCAGCCTGAAGATGGGAAACTTGTTATTGTGAAGGAAAATTAGAGGTAACAATAACACATAGCTTAGAGGAAATGTGCAAGGCAACTGCTGATATGAAAAGATTTAGTGACTGTAATACCTGGCTAATTACATTCATAATAAATCGATGCTTATACTTATCTTAGGATTCTGGACAGCTTTATGTATTTACCTTGGATTTTGTTGCCTTACTTAATCAATGGCCTGAAGTCCCTAGATGAGATTCACTGTATGAATGCAAAGTAATTGAAGTTTGAGAGTGGGTTATGAAAGTATTTCAGGTGATTGATATGCAGGATATTATAAAATCTCTGCCTGGATTGTGGCATTTCTTCAATACTCTGTTGCTTTTTGTGTCACCTTTAGAAAAAATAACTGCTTTTCTTTTTCTACAGAGCATACTTAGATGTCAATGAACTGAAGAACATACTCAAGCTGGATGGCTCCACACACCTCAACATCTTCTTTGCCAATTCCTCTGAGGAAGAGCTGGCTGGAGTGGCAACTTGGCCCTGGGACAAGGAAGCCTTGATGCATCTAGGTGAGTGATAAAGATGTTTCTTCTCTGTAAAGCATTCTTTTGAGGAGCTAAGAAGGAAAGACAAATATGCTTTAAGCTCTGCTCTGATTTCTTATCATTCCTCTAATATATAGTCAGGGGAAAAAAAGTATTTCACGATTCCCAGATACTGGCTCACAACCAGGAAAATATTAGGTTATAAACCCAAAGCATATTATGGTATTTGTAGATGATGTCAAGCTGAAAGTATTTCACCTTTTAAGTGAAGCTACTTTATAGGGCATTCGCTCCATGGGAGCACTTTGCAAAGCAGATTGGGGGGGATAGATGGGGGGATAATGGGCAGAAGTGGATTTTTAACCTTTGCCTGTTATGTTCTGATCCTTAGTTCATTAATTGGTAACTGCTCAATTAATTTTCCTCACAAACTATAGTTAAAAATTGTTGTTATTTTTCTCTGCCAGTGCACAAAAGAGCAAACTGCTGAGAGATTGTATTTCCAATGTTCATTTGAGTGGAACTGGAAAGAGTTCACTACCCTGCAGATTGCCCTGCAAGTTTCATAACTGGGTTGCTGAGTATGGCTGCTGGAACCCAGGGATCCAGACAAAGCTGTGCAGCCTCCCAAATGACTCACTGCCCTGACACCTGCAGTGCCACTGGACCTGTGTTCCTTGCAAAATGTCAGAGGACCCTCAGAATGTTCAGCATGCACTGACTGAGTCTGGATGTACTTCTCTTAAGTGCACAAAGCTCCCTCGGGCTGCAAGCCTGATCTGGTCATTTATAGGAGCAGGGATTCTCACACATTTTCCAGATACTTCTCCAGCTTGTCCAGACCTTCCTAGGCTGGAAGTGAAGTCTAGTTTCAGCCAAGTTCAGCCTTTGTGAAAGGCTGTTATATTACCCAAGCCCACATTGAGCAAAACAACCAAAAAAACCCAGACATGGCAAATGTAAACCTAGATGAGGAGAGCAAAATACAGTGTTTATTATTCTAAAGCATACTACAAGAGCTGAACTACAGTCCAGCCATCAGTCAGGGAGGCTTTTCCATGCTCAAAAATACATTGTGCCAAGAGCTAATGTTAACATCTCTCTGTAGTCACCTGTCTCCACGTCTGAGAGAGGCTCCTCGGTCAGGCCAAGCACTTGGAGTGGTTGCCCTACTTCAGTTAGTAAAGGTTTTATTACAATGTTCAGCTCTGCAGGTACTCTGGAAGGAGTGGGAGCAAACTTCCCAAGGACTGGCACTGACATGCATCCACACTCCTGCTGAGCTAGGCTAGAAGCAAAGCCACTTCCACCCTGCCTTGCCTCCAGTCCCATGGGCTCCTGCTGTGAGCACCCAAAGTAGCAGATGCTATAAATGCCTGCCAGGGAGCATTCCCCATGGCAACATCTTCTGGCAAAACCAAAGATAAATATTAACCTCACATTGCTGGGATTTTAGCATTTTGTGGTACCACAACCCCCTGCTCCTGCACCAGCCCCACAGTAACTCTGTCTGCTTCTGGTTGTGCAGCAGAATGGGTTGCTGTGGGGAAACATTAGCCTTAATGCCACTGCTGGAGTGAAATAAGGCTGCAATATAGCCAGTCTTTCCCTAAATGAGTGTTTTCACAGTTTCCTTTGGTGTTGCCATGGGAGGGAGCAGAGAACAAGGGGGAAAGCTCCGGAGTGCCAGGGAGAACCTTCTGCAAGAAGGCTGGGGCTTGCCCAAAGCCCTGATGAGTTTTTCTGTCACTTCGTTAAGCTAATTGTCAACACGATGCCTAAGCAAAACAATTTAAATTCAGCTCCTAGAGTGTATTGACAGAATCTATTGACCAAACAACAACCAAAAAAGGTCTCACAAGAAAAATAGACATTAGCCAACAGTTTAAAGATGACTTAGAGTGGAAAAAAAAAAGTAAAAATAAATAAATAATGGTCATAATTTCCTGTCATAATAGCCCTCCCAGACCTGTGCTTGGTCTGTAAGAATTCATCTTTAATCTTTTTTACTCTCTGCTATAAATCCAATATGTACTTAATAAAAAAATATGAAATATGTCCTGTGGTGCAGATCTAAAGGCTGGGATAGAGATTGTCTGGGTGAGGGAGTTTATCTTTTCTGTAAAACTGCAATTGATTTAGATTCCTGACAGCTGTGAAAAATATAAATTTTCAACAAAGGCAAAACTAAAATTTCCCTCTCCAGCTGCCTCAGGGCTGCCCAATGCCAGAACCATTTACCCAGCCTTTATTTTGAAGGCATGTCCAGCTGAGGAATTTCATGAGTACTGCTGCCACTGGAAATCAAACTCTGGAATTTTCTTTGGAAAAGAGACCCCCACACAATATACCAGGCTCCTCTCTAGGTCTAAATACCTCCACCTGGGGAGAGAACAAGCAGCAGAGGAATCAGAGCCTGTGTTGTGTAAAGGGGGAGAGAGAGGGATACAGGGAGCACAGGGATTGCAGTGGCTTCCCATTGCTAGGTCTGTCCACAGCTGGTGGAGAGTCAGGCCTGTGTAAAGGATGTGCAGATGCTACTCGTGGTGTAACAGGCATGATGTTGCAGTGTGATTGATTTTATTCACTCTTTTGCATCTGTATTTACATTTTCAGCTCCTTTTTTTTCTTTTAATACTCTATATGTATTTCCACATGCCCACATGGCTCCTCTCACACATCCACACACAAAGGGAAAGTCTTTTCTCAGTTGCTTCTTATGCATGTGTCCTTGCAGGACCTCTGAAGAGGTCCTTCCTCTGTCTTCAGGACTGATAAAAGTTCAGCTGGAATGCTGTGTGTGTTTGGACACTCTACTTGGAGGAAAACATGAGACAAGTGGGAAAACCCAAGGAGAACATCAGTCAGGGAGGCCTAGAGAAAGGATTGAGCTACAAGGGAAGGTGAATGGATTGCAGTTATTCAGAGTGAAGGGAAAGAGCCTCAAGTGAGGATGATGACAATCTCATAAAAGCTGATGAAAAGGGAGAAGAATCTCCTGTTCTTCATATCTCTGTGAGACAGAACTGGGAGTCATGAACTCAAATTGCCAAAAAATCAATTCAGATTAGATGTGAGTTAAATCTTTGCAGCAAAATGGATACTGAGAGCTGAAATGATTCCTGGGGCAGTCATGGCATCAGAGGCTGTAAAAAGACATTAGGCCAATACGTGTGAGGGATGGTATAGACTTAATTGGCCCAGTGTTGTTTGACAGTGGAATTTAGATGACTTCTTAAGATCTTGGTCTTGTTTTCCTCTAATTCCATGGTTATTGCAACCAAGTCTCTGGGCAGATGAGAAGGAAGAATCTATGGTGCATCAGAACCCAGTGATCTCATCTTCCCTGGGTTACAGGCACTGATAGTTTCTCCTGCCAAAACCTTTTCTCCCCTAATTTTCACTAAGTTATTACTGTACCATATCCAAGATTTATTTTCATGCTGTAACTTTTGCAAAGCAATCTCCCATTTTCATGGTAGGTAGTACCCACAAACAGTTTTAAATAAAAGGCTTGGAAAAGTTGAGGTCAACAAGCCAAATAAAGAAAATATGAAATATGTAATAAATCCAAAGGTATATCTAGCTGAGCTAAAAATATAGTTCTTATGATTAATTCAATATACTGTAAAGCCCCATTAATTTACCATTTGCTTATCTACACATCCCATAATTCATACAACAAAAAAATCACCATTGGATTTCTGTGCACACATTTAAGAACCATGCAGGTTTTTTTAGAGTTATCACGTTCCAGGACTGCATGTTTTTTGACACATTAGACTTATCCATAATTCATTAGTGGACTGTGCAGTTCAGATCAAACTAGGCTTGTCTGGGTATCTGCACAGAACCTTCAAAGCTGTCTGTGTGATCAGAGCACAGCCTGCAAAGAGGTCCCAGCCCTGGGGATCTTCTCTTTTCTTTGTCCAGCTATTAGTTTGCAAATATTGGTGCAACCTACTGCAATGTTGAGGGTCTTTCAGAAGTTAATAGGCTTCCATTGCATCTTTACCCTGTGAAATAACACACAGAGAGGGCTCCAGGTATGTTTTGTCTGAGTCTTGATATCAAATACTTTGCTTACACTTATCTGGGCAGAATCATTCTTTTTAAGCACATGAAATTCTTTGAAATTGCATAGTATGAAGTAATTGCATTTAGGGGTTTTTTTTTTCCTCCAAGTTAACCAACCAACCAGATTGAGCATATTCAGTTGAAGAACTGATTGTCACCGTGTATTGGGTTCAGGACGTTGGGCTTTGTCCCATGATTCCTTACCTTTAAACCCCAGGATAAGTGTAAGATTCAACTGTGCTGTGCAGTGCCTGATTGTGCCAGGATCAGCCTGTGCTGGAGATGAACTGCCAGTGGACCTGCCCTTAGGATTGCCTTCCTTTGCCTTTCTCTTGCTGTTCTGAGGAAGATCAGGCAAACAGAGAAGCTGTTCTCTTTCTCCCCTTGCAGGTGGCATTGTGCTGAACCCCTCCTTCTATGGAATCCCTGGCCACACGCACACCATGATCCATGAGATTGGGCACAGCCTGGGGCTCTATCACGTCTTCCGAGGAATCTCAGAGATCCTCTCCTGCAGCGACCCGTGCATGGAAACGGAGCCCTCCTTTGAGACAGGAGACCTGTGCAGTGACACCAACCCTGCTCCTAAGCACAAGCTCTGTGGGGACCCTGGACCTGGCAATGACACCTGTGGTTTCCACAGTTTCCTAAACACACCCTTCAGTAACTTCATGAGCTACGCAGGTACTTGGATTTCCTTGCTTTGCCAGTGGTGTCTGTGCTTGGGCAAGAACAAAGAATAGCAGCACTGCCTCTGATTTCTGCAAGTCTTCATCCTGACATGTGTGGCCATTGGTCTAGGACAAGGCTTGATGAAAGATCAAACTTGATGGCCTCACAAATCACTTCCAGTTCTTCTGTTATATATATATATTTTTCCCCCAACTTTACATTGTTCCCTGTGAAGGCTAGGCAGAAGGTTTAGAGGAGGGAAGAAATGGGATAAGCATTAACAAAACAGCTTCTAAAGTCTTTACTGAGATCTAGATGCTTGATCTATGAGGTCTTTGTTGAAAAACCCCAAATCAGAGGTTGTTTACCCTCTCCCAAGGAGATATTGAATGTCAGATGAATATTGGTACCACCAAGGCTGTAGGATAAACCTGTAATAGGTAGATAGATATCTAATGAGACATTGCTTGTGCCTCCAGGTGTCCATTCAAATGCCATGTTTATTGTTTGACTTGGAGTCACTGTGATTCACTAGAATCACTCACATCTGAGTTTCATCATTAGAGTGGGAATACTGGGATAGTGTCTGGATCAGGATTGCTCTTCTGGTCAAAGACCACCAGTGTTATGTGCTGGTTTTTGCTGGGAGGGCAACTACAAAGGCTCTACACCAGTGTGGTAAAACTACCCCTCCAAGAGGAATAAGCTCCTTAGGCAAAAGCCTGGTTTTGTAGTTACAGCTCCACAGGCCCTGTCAGCACAGTTGATGGTGCTGCTCAGGAATGCCAGCTCATGACACTCCTTCCAACAGCACAGCACAACGAAACCCTGAGCTCCATGACCCTTCTCTTTGGGCAAGGGTGGGATCCTTGCTGCACCCCTGGAAGTTCAAGGGCAGTTGAAGCATCCTTTGTTATTTCCCAGAAAGAACAGGGGATATTTTGGCTTGTATTTCCCCTCAATATCCGGGTCACAGGGTCTAGCTGTGTTGAAGGTCTGTGACATTGAGCTGACAGCATCAACAGCATTTCAGAGGTGGCCAATATACTTCTAGCCTCTGAAGGATACCTGTATACTCCAGGCAAAAACACAGATTGCCCACTCCAAAGGTCCTAGGAGTGCTTATTCTGTAATAAAACTGTAGAGAAGCAAAGAGTTTAATGTCACCTGGGGCACAGATTGAACTGATTTATAACAGAAATGCTTTTATGCCCCTCTGGAACTGGCTAGAAGTGATACTTAGTTTTCTCTGTGTTTTTCTGTTCGTTTGGAGGATGTTCTGAGGGACAAATACACACATACTGACTCAGATCCTCAGCCACTTGTACACTTCTGTGAGCCTGGCAAGGCAGAGAGGCTCACTGCCTGATCCACAAAACCAGCCAGTGCCACTTCAGAGGAAACCATTCCTCACCAAATCTGCTTCTGTATGTGGATGTGAGGAGGGATGGAGGCTGCTCGCTGCACAACGCTGAGGTCTCTGTGTCCAAAGGGAACTTCCCTTGCCAGTTCTCTCCAGAGCTGAGGCAGAAGGCAGACCACAGAGATACCTATCTGCATTTGGAAGCTGCAGAAGTTCTGGTATTCAGAGCAGAAAGCCTATTATTTTTTTCCTTTCTCTTGAAAAATTAAGGGAAGTGACATGATAGGCATCTCTAGAGCTCATGCATGAGTCTGTTTGCTTTTCTGTTGTTGCCAGTAGAATAAAAATATGTCAGGATATCACACTGCTGTAGAAATACCTTTGAAACACCTAGGCTGAGGTCATGCAGCTCTAAACACTGCCTGCCTTTCCTTTCTGTTTTGCTGCTTGTATACAGCTTGATCATGTTGTGGTTGTCTATCTGTCTCTGCCTAACTTCCATCTGTCTGTTGCAAAGCACTGACTGAAAAGGGTCATTTTCTTTCCCTGAAATAACAAGTTATGATGTTCAGAAAATCAAGAAGTGTGAGAAATTGGACTTGTAAATGATTTTTACAAGTCCAAATAGCCGTGGTGTTCCCAAATAAAGAAATAAGTTAGTCTTTGAGATGACTCTTCATGAAATCAGCAGGAATTCTGCCTGTATTGGGATAAATCATCCCAGCAAAGTCTTCTCTAATCATTTCTCTGATTATTGCTTCATCTCAGGACCTTGAACCTTTCTTAAAATTGGTCAAGTGGAATACCTTTTTCCCTCTTCTCCCTTCCCCTCCCTCCCTCCCCCCCCCCTCCCAGGACAGAGCCTCTGCTGATGTTTAAACAGATTGAGAATGCAGGTCATCTTTCTCTTGTGCCATTGTCTCACTGCTTTGTCCTATAGATATTTTATTGTTCCTTTATGATAGCTGTTAAAGGCTTTTGTCTCCTTCTGGGCTTCTGTGAAGAATATTTATGGCTTCTGCAGCATGCTGAGGGATAGGCCATCACTAATTACTGAGGGAATCCAGAGATGTCATAATAAAGGAGGTTTTTGGCTACTTGGGGGTTTGGAGATGTTTTCAAGTGGGTGGTGCCTGTCTATCTGCTGTGCATGTTTGATCAGGAGAGGGTCAGTGCTCAGTGGAATTAGGAGAGACACAGGAGAACATGTGAACTGACATGTCCCCACTGCAGTGGGGCTGCATGTGGGGCTGTAACTTGAGCAGGATCCCAACTGAAGCTGTCTCCTTTTGCTTGCATCTCAGACAAGATGTGGGAAGGTTTTAAATTAGGCAGCAAATTCACACTGCTCATATTCTTGCATTCCTCTTGAGTGCCACAGGGCACAGACTTGAAGACATCAGAGCATCTAGTAATGCTGTTACAATCCTGAACTGCCAACTTACAGGCACGCAAGCAACAGTCTGAGCAGCCTTTGGTGACCTGCAGCTTCCCAGGAAAATGTAGTACTTGACCTGTGCAAAACTGTCATTGTTGTTTATATCACAGCAGTGTGCAGAGGTCCCATCTGGGACTCAGCTTCCCTGGGCTGGGAACTCTGCAGGCACATGTGAAGAAACACTCTGTCTTTTCAAGAGCTTTTCATCTGATGGGAAGAGTACCAGAAAAATGGTTAAAGTGCTAGCATCAAGTTCTCCTTTTCTGGCTGACTTTGCACAACATATTTATTCCTTCTGTGATCTGCACAATAGAGAAAGAGTCATTTTCTCCTTCTCCAGGGCATTGTAGTTGTAGAGTTGTGTGGTGTTCAGAGGGCACTGGATGTGTGCTTGTTGCCAAATCATGTTTAGGGAAAACAGATGAAATGAGAAATGGATATTTATGGGAAATTATCCAGCATAATTATTTCTCCATTTTGAATGGAAAAGAAATTTGAAATATCACAAATGTTTATGAGAAGTTCAGAAAGGGTCTGGGAATCATAATGGCAATGGGGGAGATTTTTAATAGAAAAATAAATTATTTTATTGCACCAGAAATTTACATTGTGGATCAGTGTTTGTAATGATGTTTATAAGTTCGTTCAAAAATCTAACGATTTTTAAGAAGTAATGTATTTTTCAAATTCTGTGTTCTTTTACTCTAAGAAATCTGCCCAAATCTATTGCACACATTTTGCATGAATCTCAGCCAGTGCTTTATCCTGTCACCAGCTGTCCTTTGCCCTTTTATCCTCTCAGAGATGTCTTTTAGACATGAAATTCTTTTAATGTCAGAGGTCCACTGGTAGCCCCAATTCTGACCAGAAGGTGCTGCCCTGAGGCTTTTTGTTTCCTCACCTCCATGTGCTTCATATACATTCTGGATCAGAGGGAAGGAACATGAATTATTTTTTCCTTTGTAACTTCTGTTTCCCTTCACCTGCCTCCACAATGATTACTGCACTAATTTGTTCACAGCCCATTAAGTTTTGAGTGCAGCCATCGTTCACCAGGTCCTGCCTCTCTCTCTCTTGCTCCCACCTTATCACCCGTGTAGTTGATATTGCTTCTGTTTTCATTTCAGATGATGACTGCACCAACTCCTTCACGCCCAACCAAGTGGCCAGGATGCACTGCTACTTGGACCTTGTCTACCAGAGCTGGCAGCCCACGAAGAAACCTGCTCCTATTGCAATTGCCCCCCAGATCGTGGCTCGGACCTCCACTTCTGTCACCCTGGAATGGTTTCCACCCATTGATGGCCACTTCTTTGAAAGGTGATCCCGTGCTGCTCTGTCCTCTCACACTGAACTGAATGGAAAGGGGAGACAACCCAGGGCCCCACTGCAGGAGTGCAGCTTTATCATCTGCTGTGCTCAGTCTGGATTAAGGCTCTTTCCTAAAATGGTTGATACTGAGGAGGTTATTGATCTGTTTGCTGCTCTTCCTTTCTCAGCCTGTAGCACTCAGCTGAAGGCCATTGATTTGCCACGTAAAGGGCAAATCTTTTTCCATATATTATGGGAGGAATGTTCAGTCTTCGATTCTAGCTCTGTGATGCCTGCTGTTACTGCAGCTCACACAGACCTGGGGCCTTCAGCTCTGCCTGCACCTTCCTCCCTCCTCCTCTTGCACATTTCCTTTGCAAGGACAAAGTGAGGGGGATTTTTTTTGACTCCTGTAACAACACAGCTCATGGACACAGGGCAAGGAGGTGGCAGGGCCAGGAAAGGGACAAGTGCAATGACTCTGAGCAAGGCAGAGTCAAAGACCTAAACCCTGCTTGTCATGCAGATGTCATTGGTGTGCGTTCATGTCTGATAGGCATGCAGCTATGTGATTAAATGAATGTAGGGCTCTCAAGAAGAGTTGCTCCACATTGCAGTTCATAGCTGGAGCAACTCCTCCCCAGGATGACGTGAGCAACTTGATGGTTTATCTCAGTACTCTTAAGCAGTGCTTGGATGAGCTTGGAAGAGAACTTCCTGAAGGGTTGACCTTCTCGCATTCCCATTAGCTCACCATCCATGTTTGCATTTCTTCTCCACTTTTTGCTTTGTTATTTAATAGAGAACAAACTCCAAGTGTCCTTCAGGACTGTAGCAGTGTGTATCACAGGAGGCCAAATTTACAAGCATATTAGCACCCAAAGAGCTGTCTCAGCACTGCTGCTTTGTTCAGTGAGAGCACCTTGAAAGCCACTGCCTCCATCAGGGATGAAACTCCTTCCAGCTCTGCTAGGACACCATGGCCATTTCAGGGGCCAGCTTGCACTTTGTCTGAGTAGGGAGACAGCTGTTATTTTCTGCTCAGATGAGATTTTCCACCTTTATTGCAGATTAATATGGGCAGGGCAATCAAATCATATTAGGAGTTGATAAGGAGAGGTCTTAAGCTCTGAACAGCTTTAATTGCAGTTTGGCAAACTGAATCCCTTTATTCCCTATGTGTGAAGAGGACTTATGTGAAGTTCTGAAAATTAATTCAGAATTTTTTAGCTTATAGTCATTTTTAGGTAAATTAAGTTTTTCCAATTTAATTTAGGTTTCAGAAGATACTTATTGTGTGTTAAATAAAGACCATCTGCCCCTTAAAACACATTGATGCCCAGTTAATTGTTGTGTAACCAAATATGACTTTATTACATATTTCTCATAACTCAATCAATATGTTCTTAATAACCCCTAGTTAGTCACTTCTTAAATAACATAGAGTGGATAGGCTGCTAAATCTAAAATTTCATAACAGAGTTATCATATGTTAAATAAATAGTGATTTTCTAGGGGAAAAAAAGGTCCTTTGGGTTTTCCAATCTATGTGCTCAGTATTACTGAAGAGATTTAAAGAGACAGCCTCAAATACTTGGAGTCCAATTCCTTGTTAAAATGAGATTCCCAGTGCTAGCAGATACAGAAACATTGCTGTGACCACTTAAAAATGTCTCTGAAATCTGTAAATGATCATATCTAAAACATGCCCAAATTTCTGATGTATTAATCAAAACAAGGATGATAGTTGTATTAGGGTGACTGATCCTGGGAATGCTGCTGGGCTGAACCTCCAGTCCCAACATGTCCAGAGCTGCTGGCTTAGAGATCTGTGCCTGTGTCAATCTGTAGAATTGGGTCACTGTGCAAGACAAGTAGGAGGTAAAATTGGCCAAGTATAATCTTATCTGTGTGTGGGAATACTGTAAATCTTTTGCAGATATTTTTACACAAAGTGCACACCATGGCCCAAATTTTACTTGCCTCACTTGAATGAATAAACTCATTCACTTCAATGAGACTATTCATGTAAAAAACAGAAGACTGATACTCAGCTGCTGAGTGCCTTGGGCCTGGTTTCTAATGCATGGAGGCCCCTTCCATGCTGTTTTGACAGGGTAAAAGGGCCTTCAAAGGATGAATGGCTCTGGCTACATTAGCAAGTATTGTGGCCCAATATAAGTAGATCTCTAGTGCAAAACAGTTGTTAATGAAGACCTGACGTCAACACTGTAGGGGTTTGGGGAGAGTGCTTTCAGCCTAGCTCTAGCCTGGCCCCATAGCATCAGTACTTGGACAACATCAAGTGTGGTCCTGGAGCACATCTCCATTCTGGTTTCAAACAAAACTGGGTCCAGCTTCCATGCTCCAGGACTGCTCCAAATGCTGTACATGGGGAAGATGGAGAGTTTCACTTCAAAAGCTCACTCCTGATCTAAATTACTGTGCTGCTGTAGGCACGCTCAGTGTAACTCAAGTTCCTTTTATGTCTCTTTTATTCTCTAGAGCTGTGCATAGGCAGTGACCTCTGCTTAATGAAAGTCAGGAAGGGAAAATCTAGCCCTCTGTTTAGAAAAGTAGCATGGATGAGATCCTGACAGGTCTGTGGTTGAAGAGAGAGGAAGCATGGAATTAAAGTCCTTGTGCTTGTTCCTTGCTTAGATGCAACTTTTCTCACAGGTGCCGCACTATTAGGTGCTGTTCTCTTAGGGCCTCAGTTCTGGGAATTACATGATTAGTCATATGGATTTGGGAACACCGAGTAGTGCTAGCTCATGGTTCTTGTAAATTTGGGGTTGGCTCTCCTGTGTCCCCACTCCTTCGCAGGAGTAGCAGCATGAGCTGTGCACAGAAGTAAAATCTTTTTCCTGACAGACCTTCCTTACCTGCTCAGTGTGTTCAGTTGATGTCTGCTGTATTACCCTAGAGAGTCATTTACCTGCACATGAATTTGCCAAGATGTGTTTGACCCTAAATCCAGCAGCTGACTGAGCTTCTAACCATCGCCAATAATCAAATATACCACGAACCAGCACTACTTCTTGTAGCTACTACACAGGGGATTGGAATACTTACCATTCTCCATCCTCCCACTGAAAAGAAGCATGAAAAATGTCTCGTGCACATATAATAATATGCAATAATAAAATAATAATAGAGCCAACAAAACAAGTGAAAACAAGGCAGCAAGAGAAAACTCAGTTCATTTCCTGACAGCATCTATTGGATGCATTCATCTGCTGTCACTAAGCATCCATTCCCGCACCTCCTGCTTGGAATGCGTAGGCTGGATGTAAACAGTTATTGTCATGGGGCTCTGCAGCAAGGCCTGCTTGGACAGAGAACTTTGAATGCATCTGCTCTTCCAAGTTTTCATTGAGGTGACTGCATTCATTTCCATGAATCTGATGCTATCTCATTCTTAGCAAGCAAATATTTTGGTCAGTGGTGTCCCAGGTTTAGATGGCTGGGTTTGATAATCACTGGCTTAAGCCTTGCTGGAAAGTTTCAGTGTCTTGGAGGGGAGAGCACCAATTCTGAATTTCAAGTAAGCAGATCCAATTTAGTCTGAAAACAAGCCCTCTTCACTGAAAAGAATGACAGATTTTTACTAGTTTTGAGTTGCTCACTGAACTGGTGCTGGCCCTGAAAAGAATTGTCTGTTTTTCACTAGCACTCTTTATGTTTTGAATGCACTTCACTGAAATATCATGCTGGAGGAATGAATTCCTCCTGCGCTCTGAACTTCACAAGCTGGAATTTCCCCAGGACTTGGCTTATTAGAAACCAGCAAAGTCTAGATTTTCCATTAGCCTGCACTTTGGGGAGTCATGTGCAGTGGTGTATAAGGTGTCAGATATGCTATCATTCCTAATTAATAGTGTTTTGAAGCAATTTATGCTCATTTTGTCCTGATGTCAATGGCTGCGTAAGGTGTAAGGATCTGGCTTGGCTTTTCCATAAGCCTGTAAATGGGATTCCATAATTAGTTCTGACATTCATAGCTGTTTGGTAGGATTTGTGTGCAAGAGTCTGCAAACCAAAAACTTGAACCCAGGAGTCATCCCCCGTGGAACTCTGTTCAGCCAGTGGAGTTACATCAGGGCTGAGTTTGGCTCCCAAGTTGGAAAAGTAAAAAGAGAAAGTTTGCTCATAGCCTTTCCCACATGATGCTCCTTGTGATTTCTCTTACCTCCAAGTCCTTGCTGGTTAAAGGAAATGTTTGTCCATAAGCCTTACAGTTTTTTCCACCATGGCAGTCTGCGAGATGAAATTGTATAGCTGCTAATTTGAGTAAAAAGCTGTCCTAATTGTGGAAACTTGGCTTTCAAAGCCCTGTCCTCATCCAGGACCAAGTGCTAATGCAGGAGTCTTCTCTGTAGAGAAACTGGAAGATTATTATTGCAGGGACTTCCATCCTGTCTGTTGATGGATGTGTCTGAAAAACAACTGCACAATAGTAATTCTATGTTTGGATTTCTCAGTACCTTTTACTCTGGAATCTTGAAATTGTTTGCATATATTATTTAGGCAAGCTCAGCTTGACTTTTGAGCCACTGCTAAATGGACAACTGAGAAATGAAATAGGGAGGCACTAGTGCAGGTGGGTGAAGTGAGACAGAGAGAGAGAAGTTACAACATGTCCAGATTTGCTCATTACCAGTGTCACAGGCTGTGCAAGGAAGAGGAGAGCACCTTTGCCTCCTGCTTCTTTATTCTAACTCATTGCCACATCTTACTCTTCAGATGTGTTCAACAGCTGCTCCCTTTCTGCACTGTCTGTGAGTTCACTCATTTACTGACTTTTTTTTGGGGGGGTGGCTGTGGGCCATATTGGAAGGTAGATGAGTTTATCACCAGTTTCATTCCAAGTTCCTTCCTGTTGACAATCCCTGCTTCCACCTAATTAAGCCAATAGAAAGCTGACTTACAGTACTTTATTGGTAGTAGCTGGTATTAGATGTATTGTGTCTGTGAAATAATTTTGGTGTTGGGCACTGAAGTGCCTTTCTTAATGCCATGGCGTGGCATCTGGTGGCACGGAGTCATAAGATGTCCTAGTTCAGAAAAAGCCATCCACTGGTGCCAGACCTGCCAGGTATGGAATCCAGTTTCCCCTGTGAGAAGGATTAAGGGCATGTTCTTCTCTGTATGTTCACAGCCCATTCCTTTCCCAGGCTTCTAATGATCTGGGCTATGCTACTCCTCTAAACCCAGGTCCTTGCATCCTTAGCAAAGATGTGCTTCACAGAGGAGCTCTATCTGATGTTTGCAGAACCAGGGACTTCCCCTGTCCTCTAATCACCTGTAAGCCCAAGGCCTCCACATCCTGAAGAAACTACACATTCAAGCAATAAATCCATGGTGGGAGCAGAAATAGATCTGAACTCTCCTGAGGCTGATTTCTCTGCTCTAACCACTAAGCAACATGTTTGGGTTTGATCCATTTGTAGTGCACAGGGGAAAACATGTAAGATGCAAAAAGCTAGAGCTGAGGTTGCTCTTTCAGAGGTTGCTGTCATGTTGCCTTGGATGGTGGACTCACAGAGGCTGTCTACACAGGCTCTTAGCCCAAAACTACAGCATGTCAGCATCAGAAAACACTCTTGCCAGTGCCTTGAGAAAAGAAGGTTAAGTGGGACTGAATTCTAAGTCTTATTGCTTTTAATATAGTTGAATAAGCAGCTCATTCAGCTGTTACTAAGTTGGTGTGTTTTCCTGTTTTCCTGGCCTCCTAGAGAAGTGGGATCAGCATGTGATCTGTGTGCAGAAGGAAGAGTCCTGGTGCAATATGCCTTCAGCGCCTCGTCTCCCATGCCCTGCGATCCCTCAGGGCACTGGAGCCCACGGGAAGCAGAAGGTAAGTCACAGGGCTGGGCACAAAGAAGTGATGGGGGAGAAGACAGGCTGAGAGAGCTGGGGAGGTTCAGGCTGGAGAAGAGAAGGCTCCACGGAGACCTTCTTGTGGCTTTTCAGTACTTAGAGGACCTCTAAGAAGGTGGAGACAGACTTGTTAGCAGAGTCTTTTGTGACAGGACAGGGAGTAATGGCATTAAACTAAAACAGAGAGAGTTAGACTAGATATAAGACTTTTTTTACACTGAAGGTGGTAATAGACTGGCCCAAGTTTCCCAGAGAGGCGGGAGATGTCCCATCCATTGAACCATTCCAGGTCAGGTTGTTTGGGCTCTGAGCAACCTGCTCTAGTTGCAGATGTCCCTGCTGACTGCAGGGGGGTTGGACTAGCTGACCTTGAAAGGTGCCTTCCAACCCAACCCATTCCATGATTCTATGATAAGATGGGCCACAGCAAAAGAGATTCAGAAAGACACTGGAAAATCTGGGAGAGGGTGATTATTAGACCTGTATGTAACATGAACAAAGCTAAAGGACAGATGAATAAGCTGTGCCTTGAAGTAATGCCACCAGCTGAAATCCCTGTGTCCTGGCCCTTTTGTCCTGACCCTGCCCATGAATTAAATGAAGTCTGGGAGCTGAACCTGAATTTCAGAAAGCAGTGGAATGCCAAGAAATGCTGACCATTCACAGCTGCCAGATGAATTCCTCAGGGGAGCTGTTTACTCCTTGTACTCTAACTCTGAAAATGAAGAACTGTGTGTTATTTATTTGGGCTTGATTTCTGCTGCCTTTGCTTGTGTTGATTAGTAGTGGAGTGCACCAGCAGACAGGCTGAGAGGAGCATGCCTTTTGGGCAAGTACTCTGCAGCATGGATATAGGTGACTATGTCAAGTCCAGTCTAGAACAGGATGTTTTTCAACTTATTCTTACTGCCCCTCTTAGAGCATTTTGGAGTGAGAATGGTCTGCAGAGCTGGTCATACAATGCCATTGGATCTCCATCATTAACACTCCTCCACATGTATCTTCCATTACATAAAATAGGTGGATATGGTGGAGCATATTTAAGATTACACCAGGCAGAGGTCTTTATATTAGTTGCTTTTGTGTCCTGCAGTACCTGGGAGTTATTCCACAATAGTTCTTGTGGTGACCTGGCAGCACTGATTAATGGTTGGACTTGATGATCTTAAAGGTCTCTTCCAACCAAAACAATTCTATGATTCTACAAAGAAGATTATTTTTGAGCTAACATGGTGATTTTTGCAGTGCTGGCACTCAGAAGCCCTCTCTGGTCCTAAGGTCAGCATGTTCAGCAAGCTGTGTCCCTGCTGTGTGATGGGACAAGGTGTGTGGGGTGTGTCCTCTGCCCCACACACTCATCTCCCGGGGTGAGGCCCAACAGAGAGGTTGTGGTTCCCTCCAACTCCCTCCCCACACTTTGGACACCCAGGAGCCAAGGCTGCCAGGCACAGCACACAGTTCACCTGCCCTTGGGTGGATGTTCAAGAGCTCCATCCTGGGAAGCAGCACTCCAGCTACAAGTGTGGCTGGATTAACAAGTAAACAGGATTAGCAGAGTTCGGATCACTTGCAGTGGCAGTGCAGGGCAGGAGGTGGAATTTCCACTTAGCCAAGGAGGAGAAGACTTTGAAACTTGGTTTCATTTGGAACAAAACCTGAGACTTCTTGAAATTCTCCATGAAGGAAACTTAAAAAGTGTTTGAGGTTGGCCAAAATGTTTTGTTTAGCCCATATAATTCCTCTTTCATGAACCTCAGTTAAGTTCTGACATTTGAAAATATCTCCTTTTAGTACATAATCTAGGGCAAAAGCAACTTTTAGTAGCAAAATAAAATTCAAAATGCAAAAGTGAAGCAATTTCTTCCAAAAATATCAAAACGCAATGTTCCAATACTATGAACTTCAGTTAAATTCTGACATGAACCTCAGTTAAATTCTGACATTAGAAAATATCTCCTTTTAGTATATAATCTAGGGCAAAAGCAACTTTTATAGTAGCAAAATAAAATTCGAAAGTGCAAAAGTGAAGTGATTTCTTCCAAAAATACCAAAACACAATGTTCCAATATTGTTAGAACTTTCTTCCCATTTTGTCTTCCACTATAAAAATTTGGCCAAATAAACCCAATTCTGCAAAGTGTTGGGATTTGAAAGAACTGTGTATTCCATGGGGATATGCTGTTCCATCAAACCTTCTCCAACCCAGCTCCCATTTGCAAACTTCTAGCTCTCACACCTCTTGCCAGCAGCATCATTCCTAGAGAAGCTAAGCCACTCTCTGATTTATTACTCAGCTGCATTTTGCTTTTAATTTCCTCTTCTTACAGTGTGTGCCTGCATGTTCTTAACTCTGAAGGGTGCAGCCTGATCCTTATCAGTCTCTTTCAATTTCTGTTGTGCCATTGCTCTGGAAAGAAAATTTGGGACTCCTATCCCCTTACCATGTTAACAAGTTGTCTGCACTTTAGGGCAGAAAATACACCAAGTGTATGGTATTTGCTGCTCTCTTCTTTTCTGTCATCACTACCACACTCCCTGACATTCAGGATCTCTGCCTATTTGCACTTGGTCTGAGTTACAAATAGCACAGTTAGGTCATTGTCTGGCTTCTTTAATTGTCTATCTGTGAGTACTCAAGCATGTAAGCTTTAACTTCACCTTCTGCAATCATTCATGGGTGTCAATCTCCACTGCCTCAATGTTCATGGAAAGCAAACACAAAAGAGGCACGAGCATGGCCAAAATGAACTCATTGTAAAATTTGAGACAACACTGATGGAAAATGTTTCACAGTACTCATCCAGCCTCTTACCAGAAATCCACATTTCTGAGGAGTCTCTGAAGCAGCTTTGAACCTGGTTGCTCTGATTGCCTGGTCCAGAGGGCTCATAGAATTGCTACACTGCACAGTTACCCCTGGAGCTGACACCAGCTGTGGTCTGGACTACATGTAAGCTGTGCCCATTGCAAAACTCTGCCACAGGGAGGACTGTGTCCTTCCTAGTACCCTGTTTGTGCCTCAGCCTGGTGGGCTCCAACCCCTGGGCTGAGAGGTTTTGTGGTTCTTTCTCAGCCAGTTGTGCCCCTTGCATGAGGAGCTGTTTGCTGCTTGGCAGTGGTTGTGGGAAGGCAGTGGAGATCAGGCAGTTCTGATTTACTCTTTACCTTCACCCTAGAGCAAGAAAGCTCTAACCTACCTGGAGTCTCTACGCAGAGTCTGACAATCCCTTGTGGTCTCCTGTGGCCCCTGGTGCCATAACTGTGCCCACAGCACAGGGAGCATTAAACTCATTGCCCACGGGAAAGTGTGGGGAGTGATACCCATGTTCCTAGAATCCTTGGATGGGTAGGATAAGCTCATTAGCCTTCTGGCAGTCATCCTAGGAGAGGGACAACTCTGATTCCAAACCCGGGCAGATGGAGCTCGTTTAGCCCTGTAAGGCCTTCCATCTAAGAGGTTAAACCTCCATCCTAAGGACTTGGCTGCCAGCGTCCAAGCTTGCTAGGCCCTGGCAGATGAACCTTAGGACTAAAGGGTGGGTCCAGCTCTGCACATGCTGTGTCTCACCTAAAAGAAAAAATCCATAGGGCAGGCTCGAGGGTGCTATCTGCTATCCTCTTTTTATCAGCGTGCTTGGAAAAGGCGCTGAGGAGGAGCATGGATGGAGCCCTCCCTGGAGCTTCGTTCAGGAAGCCTAGCCATAGATACCTGGAGTCTCTCCAACAACACCAGCTAGATAAACAAACCTTACAGCACCTCCACAGCTAGGTCAGAGGGATTTTATGTAGGAAAGGTGATTTGGGCTCAAACCCAAGAAAGTACCTTCGCTTACTGTGCAATATATGCATAGATCAGTCAATTCCTGCTGCCTGTCTCACTCCTGACTAAGAGAAGTGTGAGTATATAATAGAAAAACTTGCTGCCTTAGGCTGCTCTAGTGCCTTGCCTTTCCCAGGGGCCAGGATTTCAGTGGAGAGCACTTCAGTCTGTATTTGCAAGTGGAATTGTCTCTGTTGGACCTCAGAGTCCCACTGGATGGTTCCTTTATCTTGATCACCTAAGAAATGTGTCAGGTGAGTTGTGGTTGTGACAGTGGCTGGGTCCTGAGAGGCTGCTGATCCTGAATCCCAGAATCCCAGCATGGTGGGTGTTGGAAGGGACCTCTGGAGATCATTTAGTCTAACTCTCCTTGCTAAAGCAGGCTCATCCAGAGCAGCTTGCCTTGGATCATGTCCAGGCAAGTGTCTAGTGTCACTTGTGTGTACAAGTGTGTGAAGTCTCTGTCCCTGTGCCAGGGCAATGGAGGGACATTCATCCCAGACACATCACCTGACTGCAGGAGGAAGGCTTGAGTGTGAGGAAGGCTTGATGTCTGGGTGACATCAGACTGTAGCTGATGTTTTGGGGGAAGCCTCCCTCCCAGCCTGCTATCCCTGCTCTCTGACTGGGAGATGGGATTTGGTTTATCCTTACAAACCTCAAATGCACAATTTGTATCAGGCAAGAGATGATCTTGTATAAGATGCTGTTCTGTGACTGAGCTTGCTGACAGTCTCATAAACCAAAGGATTTTTAGAACCTGGGTACAGATAGCAGAATAACTACTGCACCACATATTTTAACATACAAATATTTGTAATTTTCATAGTATTTATCTATCTCTAGATATCCGTAGTTACATGGAACAAGGTTTCCATCTTCTTCCACAGTTAAATGAATGTTGCTTACCCAGATCTAAGTGTTTGATGATATTTAAGAAAGCATCTCTTTATCTCAACTTCACTGAGGTTTTCAGTCTATGGATGGCTACACACAACCTCCCATTTTGGGGTGATGATCTGCATTAAGCTCCCTGGAGGCTGACTCCAGTTCATGTAACTCCAGGGACCACACCATGATCTGCAAAAACATGTAGGTTTATTCATATTGTAAGTCTTACAGAGGCCTTGAACTGCCAGAGATGAATCTGAGTCATAAAATCATTAAGATTGGGAAAGACCTCTTAAGATCATCTAGTCCAACCATCAGCCTATCACCTCCATGCCACTAAACCATGTTACTAACTACAACACCTCCAGGGATGGTGACTCCACCATTTCCTGGGCAGCCTGGGCCAATGCCTAACAACTCTCTCAGTGAAGAAGTTTTTCCTAATATCCAAGAGTATTTGCACTATTTGCAGGAACCCAAGTGGAGATGACTATTGAAACTGGACTATGCTGTGAACCATAAATCAGCTCCATTTTTCTCTCTGTGAGATAGCAGTGATAAGATTCACAGATCTTTCCAAAGCCTTCTGAGATACTAGTGTCAAAAAACACCTTCCTAGGGCTGCAGTGAGCTTACTGTGAGTCTCTGAGTCAGTCACTGGTGTGCCCAGCCAAGCTGATGCAGAAGGCAGTGAGTGCTGTGAGATAATGTGAGTCGAGTGGATATTGGCTACTCCCAGGGATTACACACAGCACTTGTGAGCTTGCCAGGGGGAAAAAAAAACTTGAACATGTTAAATGGAACTCTGGCTTTCTTCAAAATCTATCTCTGCTGTGGTCTCTCCAGATGCTGAGGTTGGTGGCATTCCCACTGCTGCGTGGCATGCGAGGAGGAGAGCAGGACTAGGGGGCATGTGTGAGGGAGGGAGAAGCTGTGCATCTGCAGCATGGTTGTGTTGGGTGGTGGGAGAACTGCCTGAGGTGCTGGAAGGTCTATTCTGCATCTACGTTCATTTGGTATGGGCAGGAGAAATCCCTCTGTTGTTTATCCTTGACAAAAGAGGCATGTTTCTAACACTTCATTGGATCCCAGGCAATAAGAATAACCTTCACACATTGCCCTTTTCTCTTTAAATTAGTAGTGATGTCCTGTGTGTTCATGTCAGTGCTTNCTCATTATCTTTGTCTTTACTTTTCCCTTTCTTCCTTTCTGTACTTTGCCTTCTCCCTGTCCTGCTCACTCCCTTTTCTTGTGATCATTTGGGAAGGAACAGGGAATTTTGCTCTCACTGGATTTTGTTACCAACTGTTCCACCCATCTGACCTTTCTGGATCTTGCAATCCATAACTCCGTGCCAAACTGTAATGTTCCCCTAGTATTTGGGAACCCAGCAGGCACTGTGGCTTTCATTAGTTTTTAGGAATACCTCCCATGTAGCTGGAGGTAGCCAACGGTGAGAGATGTAAAAGTACAAATGCCTCTTGTTTCATCCCAGCAAGTGCAAGGAGACAGCTCAGCCCTGTGCTCCATGTGCCTCCCAAACAAGGGCTCTTACACAACCTGCTAGATGAACCTGCAAGTGGCACTGGAGCTGCCCCTTGACAGCACAGTGCAGCAGCTCCTTGGAATCAGCTAAAGCTCTTGTCTTTGTAAAGAGCACATGTTGTATTCTAGAGTGAGAGGCAAGGGAATAAGTAGGAGCATGGAGGTGAACTGAAGGCCAAGTGGCTCTGTTTATCAGGTAAAATAGCAAGTGGAAGGGCTAGAAAATATCATTGTTTGGCACAGGAGAAGGCACTACTAAACAGGAAATTCAGGACCAGATGTGTTGAGTGGTCTCCAGTCCAACTGGGCACATAAACTGAGTTTGCTTGTCTTACTCAACCAGGAGATGTTGGCATTACATCCCTTCTCTGTGCTGGCCATGCCTCTTCTGCTCAAGTTAAGAGTTTCCTGGACAGATATGCTCTCCTGCCACCAGTTTGTCTTTCAAGACTGATGCCAATGGTAACCCATGTTCTTTTGTGCCCTGCCTTTGCTTCCTTCTTTCTTTTTCAGGGCACCCTGACGTTGAGCAGCCTTGCAAATCCAGTGTCAGAACGTGGAGTCCCAACTCAGCAGTCAACCAACATACAGTGCCCCCAGCCTGTCCTGAGCCTCAGGGCTGCTACCTGCAGCTGGAATTCCATTACCCCCTGACTCCAGAGTCCCTCACAGTCTGGGTGACATTTGTCTCCCCAGACTGGGACTCCAGTGGAGCAGTGAATGACATCAAGTTGCTCACTGTCAGTGGGAAGAACATTTCTCTTGGGCCTCAGAACGTCTTCTGTGACATCCCCTTGACCATAAAGCTGGATGCTGGACAAGTGGGTGAGGAGGTGTATGGGATTCAGATCTACACCCTGGATGAGCACCTGGAAATCGATGCTGCCATGCTGAGCTCTGTGCCCCACAGCACCCTGTGTGCTGACTGCAAACCCATCCAGTACAAAGTGGTTCGGGACCCTCCTTTCCAGTCTGGATCTCCAGTTGTGATCTCTAACCTCAGCAGGAGATTCGTCGACACGTAAGTACTGCTTTCCAGAGAGCTGAATAGGCTTGTGCAGAGCAAAACCATAACCTGTTCCTCTCAGCCTCTTAATCTCCAGCATCACAACTCATTGTTAGGATTTGGAAGTAGACAGAGATATCAAGGATCACCCAGAGAGGATATTCTCCTAGTGTCTCCCCAGAGCCAGGAGCATCACACTCAGCTGAAAGAGCCTGAAATTTCATGGATAGTCTTTGGGAAAATTCCAGGCTAGTTGTGGAGAGAGCTGCAAGTCAGACTTGATCAGAAAGGATATTGCAAACTACCTGAGCTATGATAAGTTAAATGTTGGAGATAACATAAATGAGGACCTCTGGAGTAACGTGGTCATCATCTCCTTAGATATCTTTTGAAAGTAAGGTTTTGTTGGAGAAGGAGGTAGCATGGCTTTCAGTGCTGGAGCACCAAGTACCTGCTAATGGAAGAAAGCAAAAAAAATCACTTGCATGTTTAGGTATATAAATGTATCTCAGCCACTTTCATGTGTCATGAAAACAAGTTGTGTTGGAGTGAGATTCTTCTAACAGTAAACATGCCAAATGCACTAGTTTGTTGTGGGGATTGAGTTTCATCCCAGATGCAGTTACACTCATCTAGTCAAGCAATGCAGGATTGTTGAGGAGAGTCCAACAATCCATGATCTACCCATAGGCACTCTGCAGCAGTCAGAAAAACAGCTTTTGCATAACGTGATTCCCTGGAAATGATTCACTCATCTGTGGGATCAACATGAAAAATGAACACCAGATAAAAGGAAACCTGCTAAGAAAACTGCACTCTAATTTAGAAAAGATGATCTAATTAGTACAGCTAATATCAAGGAAGCATACATCATTATGGTCTTCTGAAGCATTTTTAAATATAATAAAAATGATTAATTAACTCTTGGGTAATCATGAGCTACCATCCCTTTCATGGCCCAATTACACAGCTCAGAAGATGCAAATTGTCCCTATGGATTTACAAATTCAAGGTAACTAACAATAGTGAGTGTAAAAACAAGACCCAGGGCATTACTGAGGTTACTCATCTGCTGAAAGTTAAGCATGTGCTTAAATTCTTCCTCAGGTTGTAGCCTTGTTCCAGCAAATGCTGGCACTTAACCTGAGATGAATATTGGCATATTGGAAACATGGAAAAGGGTGAATTTTCCCATGGTTTTGCTGTGAAAGCATCTTTGCCTGAAACCTGGCCCACTCTTCTTGGAAAATGGGACTGGTTTGCTTTGAAATACTTGCATACCTTAGCACAAATTCCCACAGAAACAAGTCCAGGTTTGAGTTCATAACAGAATGTGAAAATAAAAAATAAAATAGGAAAAAAAAAAAAGAAAAGAAAAAAGAATAGCCCAAACCATAGCTTGTGTTCTGAGTGCTGTTCCCTTGTCTTTTTGTGTGATTTTGTGGATCACTTCTAGTTTATAGCTAGCTGAAGTGAAAGGGTGCTCTAGTAATGAGTAGCCAGCAGAGTTTTCGTGTGCATGACTGAGAAATGACCTGGGGTGACATTACTGTGCCTGTCTGTACATCTCACCCAGTTACATTGTCACCTAAAAATCAGCCATCAGATTTACATTAGTCTTTCTGGGCTCTACCTGTGACCAGTAGACAGAAACAGATGCTCCTGGAGGCTGACTTAGCCAACATAACCAAACCCTCAGATTGCCTGTGTCTTTCCAGGGGCTCCAGGGAAAATCCTGCCAGTGGGATGTGATGAGACACTTGGAAAACTAAGAAGAATTTTTAGTCACTGAGTGAGGAGTCAAAGATGCAGATTAAGCACTCACCCTTGGTTCTCGTTTAAGACTTGTGTACATGTTTGGAGTTTTGAGAAGTGGGGGGATTTTTTTCCCTGATCCCTATGCCCTGGTTGGTCATGGAGGTTCACAGGCTGGTGCTGGATATCCATGCTGCTGCTGGGCCACACCTTGAGATGCAGCAAACCTGCTGAACCTCTGCCTGAGCTTGTGCTTATGTGGTAGAGGCAAAGCAAGATTAATATTGTGTTAGCATCTTGTGCAAAAAGTAGCCACAGTCCTTGTACTCCATAAGCTGGCAGGATTGAGGGTGCTTCAGGGAAGGCAGGGACAGAGGTGTGTAGAAGTATATATGTGTATGTAGAGGTAAATGCAATCTCTCTTCACCTGTTTGCCTCTACCTGCTTGTCTCTTTCTCTGCAGCTGGAATTCAGCATATCTGTGCAGCCAGACTTTGCAGCCCCTTTATCTCTCTCTGAGCCCCAAGCCAGTTCCCATCCTTTGTGCTTTTCCATGTTTTCCATATTAAATAAAATGACTCCCCCTTCCCATGTTCTCTGGAAGGTTATTTTGAAGGCAGACACATATCTTTACTCTTGCCTCCTCTGACCTTGATCTTCACTTTCTCTTTTTCTCCCAAAGAAAATATTTGCTTGCACTGTTATCTGTGAGCAAATCCTTTTCCCAGGTGTGGTGATGCTGAAAGAAAAATTAATTTCTCCTGCCTTCTTCCCGTCAAAGAGAGGGAACTTCTCTTTAAGCTGAGAGGAGAGACAGCCTTTAATGGATAGCCCTTGCCTAGTCAGCACTGGGTGCTCCACAGAGGGGAGTAAATAACTAGAACAGTGGAAACCTTTCATTAAGAAACACAGAATAACACCAGACCTTCCACTCTCAAGCTGAATTTTAATCTCAGCTCTTGGCTCAAGCTGAAACTAACAAACATTTCTAAGGGACAAGACCTTATCCTTGGACCTTACAGAAAGCAGGCAAGGTACACTCAATTCCACTGAGCATGATCAGCTAGAATTGCTGCTATCTGTGATACAAAATGAAAGTCAGAGCCTAGGAAAAGAGCAGAAAGCTAAATAAATCAGTAAGGGAAGGAAAAGAGGTCAGGCCAGGTGCAGCACAGAGCTGCTGAGTCTTCACACCACAACGAGTGATAAGGAAAGAACTTCATCTGCAAGTCTCAAAGCCTCAGCTCACAATTTAATCCAAAGTTTGTGTTGTGCTCATCCGTAGAGGGCTGTACTCTGTCTGTGAGATAGTCACAATGGCAAAAGTGGTCATTGCTCTGCCCTCCCTGTAGTGCTCTGATGCTCACATCATTGCAGTTGGAAAGTCATTGTTGCTCTTGCATTCCTTTGTAGCAACCACTTATTTGTTAAGAGCTCAGTGAGGAGTGAGTGCCCACAATGAGGTGCTCTCCTGAGGGTGTCCCAGGTGCAGTCAGGTGTCAATCCCACCAGGACAGTCAGGGATGAGCAGCCCATATTCCCCATTGTGCTCTCGGTAGCCGAATCTGCGAGTGGTGAGCAGCTCGGTGTGCTGCAGAGATCTATGCTCTCTCTCCTCTGCCAGGCCAAGCAATGAGACACCGAGGTTAGTTTTGGAAAGTTGTCAGAATAACTGGAAAAGTTTCTAAGAATTGGAACTTTTCCCAACTTTTCTGCCACAGACTTTGCAGGAAACCTCAAGCTGTGGTGGATGGCGATGGATCGAGTCGGCTGTGGTGCTAACCTGGGAGCTTTTGCAAGACAAAGGCATTGACTGAAATAGCCTTAGAAAGAATCCCAGCACGAAGCCTTGGGATGAGTTTTGGGTTTGCAGAGTTGGAACATCACTGAGAAAAAAGTGTATATTCATCTGAGCCATTCCCACACTGAGTAAAGCTTTAGTACCTAACTGGCACCTGGAGAGACTGCATTCAGGCTTGAAAAAGAAAAAGAAAGAGAAAAGAGAGACTGAGAGATAAACCTGCATTTTCTCCTAGAGGGAATATGTATTTCTTCTCAAGTTGGGCTATTTTACACCAAAGTTCTATGACTAAACCTTTTCTGTTGCCCAGTAATAGTTGGAGGGGACTGGTTGTCATCTGTTTACAGTTGTTCAATCAAGCACAATGTTTTTAAAATATTTTGTTAGCATTTAGAGTTCCATTCAGTGCTAAGCTTGTAAACTCCATGTCTTTTACTCTGCTTTGACTCCACTCCTTAGATGGTGGAGTGCAGATCTCACCAGGGTTTCTTGGAGTGATGGCAGAACGACTGAGAAATTGCCATCATCAAGACTGCATGTAGCTGGGGAGCTGCTGTGGCATCATTCATGAGTCCTTAGCATTTTGTGTATTTCATCATAGTATTTTATCTGAAACAGTTGTTTCAAAATTAGTGTTATTGATGCATTTGCTGTTTGTTACTGGTACCCAGTCAGAAGGCTGTGTGATAGGTCACTTCTCAGAAACCCCAGATGATGAGTAGTTGAAGGAGATGGAAATGAGTTTAGTGTGAATGTGTGTGAAATACTTGGTAAATTCCTACAGATATCAAGGAGCAGAAAAACTGGAGAATAAGCAGTGACTATTCATAATGAGCAATAATTCATTCCAGCCAATTATTGGTGTGCCATTTATCCCCTGGACTGAACAGGAAGACTGACACAGGGCCCAGCTGAACAGGAGACTGGAAAAAAATGAATTTCAGAATGATGGTATGTGAACTTACATCCCTGCTGAATGCAACACTACAATTTCATGGCAACATCTGTCCTTATTATGGCATTCCTTCCTTCATCTCCAAGATCTATTTCTTTATTTTCTGAAGGTCTACCAGCCAGAGGAATGTATGATCTAAAGCAGCTGAAATGAATTGCCAGGTCCATCTGTCATGAAGATAATTAACACCATATTTCCACCCAAACAAGATACAGATCACAGGGTGGATGCTCTCCCGACACCAAAAGCTGAAGCCCACACTATCACCATCTTCTGCTCACCCCTCCTCCACAGTTACTATGCCAAGCCTCTCTTGATATGCCAGGAAATACTGGGGAGTATCTAAGATAGGACTGAACTGTTGAGAAAACACTTTTGCATGCCCAGATCTAGCTGCAAGAGCTGCTCTGTTGGACGTACGCTATCGGCGTGCTCCACATCTGCATTCCCAACAGGCTTTAGGAGTGTGTGTGTTATTCCAGATGTCCCTGTGCACGCACGCTTACCCAGCTACCCTGGCAATGCTTTGCCTTGTATGTGTTTTCTGTGGATACATCCCTCTGATGGCTCATAGTCACTTCTGCATGATAACTGTTCTTCTCTGCAGTGACTGAGCCTGTTTGCCAGTTCTGTGTTGTCTGCAGATATTTGGATTCTGGGGTTCGGATCTTTATTTGCAGGAAATGTTTCCCAGTTAACCTCAAAGTGATAATTGAAAGAAAAAGGTCCATTTCCATTCAAATTTCTTATTCAATCCAACCTATTACAGCTACTAGAAGTGAAAATAGTGTCATCTGTTGTTGAGTCCCTAAGCATTTGCTGCCTGCTCTCACACCTAGCAGTACCAGAGACCTGCCATCATTAAAAGCATTTGTCCTCTAGTCTGCATCTAGGAGGTTTCTTTCCCATAATTATGTAATTCTCCACATTATTTCTCTCTAGTAATATATTAGAGATCCCTATCTGCAGCCATATGAAAGTTTACAGCTCATTTCCAGTAAAAATACTTTTACCAAGCTTCAACATGAACAGATTTAGTCTTGTTCATGCTTTCTTGCTCATTCCTGAGAGCTTCCCTAGCACCAGTTTGCAGAGCTGAATGGGCAAAACTATTTTGAGCTTTCCCAAGAAGCAAACACCCTTCTGTCCCACCAGGTTTCTTTTACCTTCTGATTTCCAGTTTCAGGTACAGTGTTACACTGCTAGTTCTTTCCTAATTCTTCATCCAGAGTGCTTGTGTTAAGGAGTAATTGTTTCAGTTGCTTCTCTCTCACTGTTTTCCCATCTAAGTTAGTGGTTGTCCTGTCACTGTCCAAAAGTCTCCACATCTCAGTGAAGAGCTTTGAGTGTAACAGCGTTGCCTGTGGTCAGTCTTGGTAAAGTTGTGAAGTCTAATACTCAGCTGCTATAGGACAGTGTAGCAGTTCCAGAGCTTGTGAGCATTGTTCATGTCCATGCCTCTCCGAGGTCCTCTCTAGCCTTGGCTGTGTTGTCAGCTCCTTCCTCCAGCAGCCAGTATTGATTGCCCTGTTTTGTAGAATTATAGAATCAAAGAATAGTTTGAGTTGGAAGGGACCTTTTGAAATCATCAACCCCCCTGCAGTCAACAGGGACATCTGCAACAATAGCAACAATACCAAACAACCTGACCTGGAATGGTTCTAGGAATGGGATATACATCACCTCTCCAGGCAACCTGTGCCAGTGTCTCACCACCCTCATTGTAGCAAACTTTTTCCTTCTGTCTAGCCTAAATCTCCCTCTTTTAGTTTAAATCCATCACCCCTTGTCCTGTCACAACAAGCTCTGCTAAAAAGTTTGTCCTTGACTTTCTTATAGGCCCTTTAAATATTGAAAAGCTTCTGCTTAATGAATCTGGAAATTTCCCATGATGAATGAACAGAAAAATACAGGACAATCTGCCCCACACCTTCCCTTCCAAGAGGTGAAATGCTGGTAGGAAGGGGAGTCCTTCACCCAGCAGCATCTTCACTGCCAGCATCTCCCCAGGGAAATTCATTCCTTTCCCAAACACTGTGTCCTCACCTCTGGCTTGCATGGCAGCAGAAAGCTGGAACTGGGCAGGGAGGCAGCAGGAGTGACTAATCCTGCTCCAGATAGAAGTCTGTATCCCTGCTCTATGCCGAGGCCTTGGTAAGTCAGTGAGTGCAAAACTGCTTCATTTCCATCTGCTGTTCCTGTGTCTTTCCTTCTTGTATGCTGTGCTGCTAAATACCAAGGCTGTGAGTGTTTGTGACTATTTATAGCTGTCAGTGCCATGCTGGGTGTTTTACAGGGGAAGTATGCAGGTGCCTTCTTCCAGAGATCTCCCAAGTAGACATTGGAGGCTAGAAGTGCTGTGGCTCTCAGCGACTGGTACAGCTCCACTTGGCTGATGTAACTTGACAGCTGGAAGCCACCTTCTGATGGCTTTCCATCTTTCTCACTTGCTTCATTGCAGGTGCCAGGTTATCTTTGTGGAAGAATAGAACCTCCTGCCTTACCCCACACGCAGAACAGATAAAGCCATTTTTTCCTTAGCACCCTCTGCCAAATTGCCTGAACCCTGCCCTGGAGAAGAGAAAGAACAATTTGAAGCTCTGTGCCCGTTCAGTAGGCAGCTTTTGTGCTAAGCCTGTGTGAAGATGCCATTTGGTGCCAGCTGTAGTGATAGATTTGTGATTCTTTGCTGTTGTGGTTTCTTATGTAATGCTGTAACTATAGCTGGCACTTGACAAAATCTGTAGCTCCTGTTTTGGCTCAGCCACACATGATGCAAGAATAAGGTAGGAAGGGCAGGTCTGATTCTTTATAATTCCCTGCTCCTGAGACAGGGCAGCCCAGAGGAATTTGTCAGCCTGGCTCTGTCTTTGAAGGGTGGCATTGCTCTCAATGATCCCCAGCTGCTTCTCAGAGAAGTGACTCGAGAGCATGGGAAGAGCCAGGAAAGAGGAACTGCTCCATTTGGGGAATGACTCTTGGCTTCAGGATCAACTCTACCAGCTCTGCTCCAGCCAGGAACTCCCCAGGCATTGCTGCTATATTGGATTCATGGCTCCAATGTACCTCTTGGGCAACACACAGAGGCTGTAGAGAGATCAGAGCTGCAGAACACAACTTAGCCACATGCAAGTGTCCCTGAAAAAGTGAAAGTGAACAGCTGTCCTGTTATTAACCAAATAGATACTATTAGAAATTGATATATTTAATCACTCCCAGCCAGGGTAGAATTTGAACTCACGACCTAGAAGTAGTAGCAGAGTTTTCAGCTGCAGGAAAAAAAAAATAAATGAAGGTCAAACAAGACTTTTCCTGCTGGGCAAAATAATTTATTGCAGGTGAAACAGTCTCAGATATGTGGTAAAATTAGGCTGTGCATTATCTCATGGATAATAATTCCTCTCTGATGTTTGCCTTCTTGTGTGCATCTTTATTTTGGGCACTAAATAAGATAAGAAGCACCAGAAATCTCCCAGGAATAACAAATGCATTTTCTTTGCTTGATTGAGGAAAGAAATATTGGACAGACATGTGTTATGCAACGATTTAAAAATAACTCCCTTGTAAAACTTGGAGTGAGCCTCAAATACCGCAGGAGAGGCAGAAATGTGTTACCTACCTTTTTATCAGCAGTGTCAGCCAACACAGCTTTTTCAGCTACTTTCACTGAACTATTGGCCTGATCATTTCCTGGGCATTTTATTTTAATACATTTTTCGAAGAAATAAATTCCAAGTCTCTGTTAAATTTGGAGCTACCCTCAAAACAGGCACAGATTGGAAAACCACGCTGCAGTAAGACTGAAATACCTCTGCTCTCCTTAAGACCTTGTTGGATACAGTGACAGACAAGACAGAAGCCTTTTAGGTGTCTCATTGCATGGCATGCCATGAACTGAGCATGCTGCAGGCCCAAGGCATGCACCCATCGTGTGATTGCTTCACCCAAACTTGATCTTACTCTTTACGGCCAGGATCTTCTTAAATGTATGGTGAGTTTGGGCATCTCCATGCTGATGCCCTAATTCCAGCATTTTCCTGGAGCTGCTTGCAATAGGAGGGACAAGGTGGAAATCAAACTCATTCTTCTCTGTGAATTGTACCCCAGAGAGGGTGCCTGGAACTGGACACCACAAATTACCAGCCACTACTAAAAATACTGGCCCTGAGAGCTCAGTGCACTAAACCAGATCGTTTATTCACAGTGGTACAGATTTTTTTTGTAAATGTAAGACCAGTTGCAGATGTAATGACAATAGAGGAAATTAGCTCATGATGGGATTTTAGAAAGAGGCTAGTGGAAATATGTTCAGTAATGTTCAGTTATTAAACCATTAAAGATCCCACTAGAGACCAGCTAGTAGGATTTCTCATAATCTGAAGTGGCTTAAGGAAAAACACAGAGCCCCTAAGGAGGGAAATGACAAAATGTTCCTTTGGAATAGTCGCCTCACCTCCTCACCCATCTCTTGGTGCTCCGCAGCGTGCGTGACAACACGTGGGTCTCTCTCACGCACATGCACACTTACATCCAGGCTCCCTCCTTCCCTCTTCCTGAGGAGCAGCTCCCCAGGAGTGCCATGGCCCCCATGGCCTTACCCTCCAAAGCAGAGCTTCAGCCAGGAGGGATGGTAGAGGTGAAACCAGAGAAAACTGCAAACATCTGTGTTTGCTTGGGGCCCAGTCTAAGCCCTACTGAAAATGCACATAATAACTTCCACTGCCTTCAGGAGCCTTTGGATAGCTGCTGCTCCCATGGCTCTGTTTACCATTTTGGTGGGATTATATGGAAACAGGAGGGTATTAAGTTCTGAAAATCGGGTCTTGGCTCATGCCTGTCGAAAGGAAATCTTAGAGGTCAGGTCTGGATTCAGAGAAGCTGAAGAATGTTATTCTGCCAAGCTGATGACACTAAATTGGGAAGAACCTTCTGCCCACCGGGAGAGCAGAGTCTGATGGAGAGGGTGGCAGCTGAAATGCTCACAGTCCCAGCAAGGAATAAGAGACATGTGAAAGTTGAGGGATAGTCATTGGGGTCCCAGACCCTGTGCAGGGTTTGTGTCAGGTGTTTCTCCTGCAGTGTGGTCTGAACCAGTGCTGGAGCTCCTGTGGCTGCTGTCACTGGTGGTCCTGCATGAAGAAGCCATGGTATAACTGGGCTATTGTTAACGGTGTGAGTAAGAAAGCAGTGCTCATCCAGAGGCACCATGCAACAGGCAAAGGTTGGCTGGTGGCAATGATGGCCTTTAGAGCAATTAACTTATCCTAAGCTGCCTGCTGCTTGAGTTACTGTTCTCCAGTATACCAGAGCATTATCCTCAGGTGGTGGATTCTAGTACCACTCCCTTGAAATCAATAGACAAGTGCTGGTTTCCATGGGTTGGAAATGGGGCTTCCTGGATTCCATGTCCCAGATCTTTCCTTCCTCAGACAAACCTTCCCTCCTGCAGCAGCCACCTCTGAGCTCCCTGGTGAAAAGTGCTGCCATCTCAGCTCAGGGGCTTGTCACAGCAGTGAAGGAGCAAACACAACAGATTTTTTCCCCCACCTTCCTGGCTTCTAATAGCAACCAGGTGCTCCAACACTTAACCTGTGTGCTGCCTGTCTAGTGCAAACACCCACATGAGGCCCTGGGCCTCTAGGATTTACTTTATCCCAGGATTTGTAACCCAATCTCATTTAGATCCTTCATTTATATCATCCATCTTAAAAATTCATTGTTTTTGTAGTTGTTGTTCTTTGAACATGAAAGTAGAAAATTGTTGGTATTTATTTTTGTTCTTTAAGGCCTTGGCTGCACACTTTGGTTTTTATTAAATATGCTACTGTGTTTTAAATTGGTACCAGGGCAAATGCTTGGATGATGATCTCAAAGTCTGCTGGAGTTAATCACTTGCATATATATCTATATGTCTGCTACTTTAGAACCCTGTTGTTCTTTCACAAAGGACAGAAGAGAGTGTTCAGGGTGTTGAAGGGCCTGGGTTTTAGAGCAGAGGTGCTATAGCCAGGCATGTGCTCCTGCCCTGGGGCATCATACACAGGCAGGGATCTGGTCCAGGCAGCAGGAGCAAATGTTCTCAGCTCAGAGGAACAGGAGAGCAGCTGAGTTGCAGTGGTTTAAACCTGGAGTATTTTGCTGAGTTCTCAAAAGTTACTTGTGATTTACATCAGCAAAGATGTAGACTAACTGCCTGGTTAGATTTTGTGGTGATTATGAGAGCTGGTAGTGACTTTGGTTCATGCAAGTGTTTTATGAAGCAAAGGATGTTTTCTTTTTCCTAGTAGAATGGGTCCCTCATCCTTTGCCTTCAATCTCAAGTACATGGGGTCTCCGTGGTATTGCACAAGTGGGTAAGGTGGTTGGTTGGGTTTTAGCAGAAATACCTTCCCGGGACAGTCAGAAGCAAAAGTGGAGTTTGGGCATTGTCTTGATGTGATTTCATTGCTTTGAATGGTGAGACTGGGCTTCAGAAAGCAGAGCCACCTCATGGCACAGAATGGACCCCACCAAGTACTCAAGATGAGATTATCTGTTCAGCTTGTTGGCTGCTTTGTTGGTCTTCCTTGGAAATACTCAGTTCAGATTTAGGCTGGATATAGGAGCAGAAATCCCCTGTACAGTCCCCACTCGTCCTTCCATCCATCCATCCATCCATCCCATGAGTTGAACATTCAGTACTTCCACCACCCTGTGCTGATTTGCTTACAAAGAAAGAAATGACACAAAAAGCTGGAGGGCACAGAGCAAACCCACCCACCCCTTGTGGGGACCTATCTCATTATGGATAGAGAGAAAAGCCTCTCTAAGGCTGCTCCTTTGGCATTTATGTCTTCTGAGTCAGCTCAGTATGTAAGAGAGGCAGAAGACTTGTTTTGAGGCCTTTGCACCTGCCACATTTGGCCTTATCCAAACAGCGAGAGATCGGAGCGCAGCTGAAAAAACAGCCCGGCGCGAGACTCAGGCTTTCTGACGTCCTTCTTTTGTTTACAGCATCCCTCTGCTCCTCTCTCCCAACTGCAGAGCCAGGCAGGAATTCTCTTCATTATCTTCTGCCGTGCTTCTCATGCCATTTTTATTAAAAAGAGGAGAGGCAAAGCAAGGGGAAGGATGTGCGCGAGAGGAGATGAAAGAAGAAAACATCATGTTTTTGCAGTCACTGGCAATGCAGGGAAAAGGATGGGAGTTGGGGAGCAGATCTATTTGGGATGTCTTAAAGCCACCCCATCCCCTGACTTACTCCTTATCAATTGTTTTTGGAGCACCTGGGGTACAGGAACCTGCAAACAGCATAGTGGTACTGCTGAGAGTTAAAACCCAGCCCAGTCAAGTGAGCCACAATGAAAAGAGTGATGTTAGCTCCTCTTATCTAGAAACATTGAGCCTCCATTCAGTGCCTGGGGCTGGGAGACTCTAACCATCTCTGAGCAGTGCAATGCTTCTTCACTGAGTTAGTGGATATTTGGGGTAATTCAGGACCTCTCTAGATGATGTTATGTGTTTTGGTGGCTGTGAGCAGCATGTGGGGACAGACTAGACAGCTCCAGGCTGCAGAAGACAGGGCAGGAGATGATGTAGACTTTTGGCTTTTCCATGAGTGGTTGTATTCAGTCAGCCTTGAGCAGCTGGTCCAAAGCATTGCAACAGGTGAAGACATGGGGTCACTGCTACTTGCTGCCAGCAGATTTCCTGTTCTGCTCTGCAAGGCTTCCTTGCTAGAGGATAGCAAAGGTGGCAGTGTTAAAGGGGACATTGCTGGCAGACCAGGACTCGTTCTGGTTGTGGAGAGGTATCCAGAAAACCTTGTCTTTTGGCTCAAGAGTTTGGTGGCCATTTAAGGTCAAAGAAAGATGGGTCCTTCCTGAGGGCACCTGAGGTGTGGGAGTTGCCTGTTCCACATGACACTGCCTGTGACAGGCAGAATTTAACTGGGGATGCCTAAAACCTTGTCGTCTTGTCCTTAAATAACAGGAACACTGTCTGCTTTCATTGCTTCCTGGCCTTTTATGCTTTCGTAGGGCAGAAGCTGGGATCAGCCTTCAGGATATTTCCAATTTTGTTGGAAACAAGTCTTTGCTGTCTGAAAACCCTCCCTGCTGTTATTTGTAGTAGGAGAAACATACATGCTATTGTAGTAGGGAGAGAGGTGTGAGATGTTTGCTTTCCCTCGGTGCTTTCACTGCATCTCCAGTGTCTGCTGTATCCTCAGATCCTGAAGAACAGACGTGGCTGGGGCAGTGTCAGCCCCTGCAGGCACTGGAGGGCATGGATGTTGCTTCTATAAATTCAATGATCCTTTAAACCCACCTCAGTCTGAGTAGAAAACAACCCCCCCAGAGGTACAATTTTCCCTGTAAGCTTTGCAGGAACACCCATACTGAAGACACAGGTCCCTAGCCTGGGGGACACAGCAAGAATAACTCCACTGCCCAGCCTGAATTAGTGGAGAAAGAATTGGAGGGGTTTATACTTCTGACCCTGAATCTGTCACTGGCCACAGGAGACAGAGAAGTTGCCTTGGTGGTATTTCACACAGCACATCCTAATTCCCCCTCTGAGCAGAGGGCTTGAGTCATTGCTTTTTAATAGGCCTGCTGCCCCACGGGCGGAAGCTGCAGCGATCAATGTGGCTTACTCACTTCTCGAAAAGGTCATTAAAAGACCATAGATATAAATTTAAAGGAGTGTTTGTTCACATCCTTAACATTAAAGATGTTCTTCTCTCTCACTTCCTCAAGCAGAGCCTTATAGAGGCAGCATGTGTCGGACCTGCCTGGCAGCAGAGTGGAAAGAGCATGCTAGTGCTGTTCATGTGCCACCAGCTGCCAGGGAAGGTGGGAGAGGAAAATAAATGGTCAAAAATCACACTTTTACCACCACTTGGAGCAGAGCTTGTTTTGCTGAAAATCTACCCATCACCCGTGGGAATCACACAGAAAATCAGAATCTGAAAACGACTGTTTTGCTTCTCAATGCATCCACAAGCATGGCTTTAGTTATTTTGGAGCTGTGCTAGCTGCCTGAACTGCTCATTTGTTAACAGGCTTTTCTAAAAATTGAACCCTTTTTGTGGTTAGCAGATCCCCAGTGACAAAATCCACATTTCTGCAAGTATGTTTGTTAATCTTAAATATTTTACAAATGGTTTTGAGAAAGGGCTTGAGAAATAGCTGTGCAATTATCAAAACTTGCCTCTGCTTGCATTTCATCTGTATATATATATACATATCAGGAGCTTCCCAGCTTTATAAGTGGATTTATCTGGAAGTGAAATCTAGAGGAAATCCTCAGTATTATACATCAGTATGTGTTTGGCCACTTGAGTTATTTCCTATAATTTTTTTTTCTTCTTTTATTTTTTTTCCCCCAAACAGTTGTTTTAAATGGGTCTCAAGGGCAGAAGTTTGGAATTTTTCACTGTGATTGAATAAACACTCACACCACTATCTGGATAGAGGTCTGCCCAGTCTGTAGGTGAATTAAGATAATGTTTATGCTACGTGAATCCTCCAGTTTAGCTAATAGGAGGTACAGACTACTGACAACTGAAGGCAGGTGAAGAAGCAATGAGAAAGCCATTTGGGTTGGGTTGTGCTTCCATTCCATGGGATTTCCCTCCCCATTGCCAGTGTGGTAGCAAAGAATCAAACCCCAGTGCTGCTCCCATGAAGTTCTTTCAGTGACAATCCATGAGAAACAGCTTTGCTGGAAAATATAATGTGTGATATTGAAGTTGAAGTCATGCTTGTTAGTTTAACAGATGTTGTAAGCAGATCCTTATTTGATGAGGCTGAAGGTTTCAGCAACTACACCTCATTGGTACCTCTTCAACGGCTTTGTTGATATATCTCTTTGTAGTACATATATCTCTTTGTAGTAGACACTTCATTAATACCTGCTTTTTGACTAAGTTCCTGTGACAAAAAAGACATGTATATTACTGCCAGTAATTGGGACAATGTGAGTGAGTAAGCAGAGGACTAGGATGGGTTAGGGAAGAGCTGGGCTGTGTTGTGGGCTCTGCAATTAGCCTGATTGATGACTTTGAGCAAATCATTTTGCCTTCGCTGCTCCATGGCTTTACAAATCAGCACAATGAGGATAATGGTAATGAGTTTCTTTGTGGAACATTTTGAGCTCTGATAATGTAAAAGACAATGTAAAAGAGATAAACATTTATATTAGGCTCTTTATTATTTCTGTATTGCATATAAAAAATTATTCCTCATTTACAGATGCACAGGATTTAGGTAATTATGGCTTTGCATAAATATGTAACAGTTGGCTAATTCTTTCTGCAAATATTTGATGCTAATACCATGATGCTAATAGGTGTGGATCCTACTTTTTATGCTCTCTTTTTTTTAAGATTGTTGTTTTAATACCTGTATGCAAAGTGGATAACTTATTTATCTATGCCTGAAACATTCCCAGTCCAATTCTGTCTCAAATCGATAGGAAATTCCCACTGTCTCCAACTGCAGTTAGATTGAGCTCAGGGCTGTTGAGGAAATTATCAGTGTTTGCAGTGTATTTTAAGTTCCTTAAATGCACCATGGCACAAACTTGAAGGTTAGCATTGCCTCTGCCATGGAGAGACAGGAGCAGAAGTGCTCAGAGGCTTAGCACAGAGAAGCCCAGGGCTGGTTTCTCAGATGCTGCAGTGCTATTGACTGTTCCCCTGCCTGTGGTGAGGACTGACACACTGCCATGGTGTCAGTGCAATGCTATCCATGCACTGGGGAGAGATGTGAGCAGCAACATGCCCAATTAGGTGATTTTCATGAGCAAATAGTTGAGTTGCCCAAGAGTGGCACCTACTTCAGAGCCGTGCCTACATCAAGCATGAACACTGTAGCATTGATTGTGTTCACCAGAAAAAGACACCCAACCAAAGATCAATCCCATCAAAATGGGGTAGGAATGTTCTGAGGACCTGATTGAACTAAAACATTTTTTGGCAGGCAACTCCCCTTCCAGTACCTCCTCCTCTGCCCTTTGCTGCTGCCTTTGTTGTACTGATCACTTAGTATTTCCTCTTGCCTTGCAGGGAGCTGAGCAATAGGACCACATACAGCTACCAGGTGGTCATTGTTTCTGGGACAGAGGAGAGCGAACCTTCCCCCATGCTTGTGTATGTCTCTGGAAGTGGATACTGTGGAGATGGGATTATCCAAACGTAAGTCTGGAGGGAACAAACAGATAAATCTGGGCACATCTCCTCAGCCAGGATCTGAGACTAGAAAGGAATTGATGACCTCTGATATCTCCTCAGTCTGGGCCAGCTCTCATCTGTAGATAATGACTCATGTGCTTGATGATTACCAGGCTGATGACATTTAATTGGAACTTAGGCCTTACTATCCTGGCACCAGTAGATACAGACAGAGATACAGATAATGGAGTCCAGACAGCAGGATCGATCTGAGAGCACGCTATATGCTCTTTGTTTGTCTATCCATATCTTTATATGTGGACATGGCATTTCCTATATGGAGCTGAAGTAAGTGCTGGAAAAATTCACACAGTCTTGGATGCTGTCCTTACACGTGAAGCCCCATGTGCCTGGCAGCTGGTGGGCAGGGTAAAACCCCTGCCACCCCCTGTGACAGGGTGGGCCAGGTTCTTGGTGTAACCTCTTGTGTGACCAAACAGAGCTGGGATGGGTTTGAAGGTGATAGATTTGACCTCTGAGTGAGAGTGCTGGGAATTGCATGTTCTCAGTCAGCTCCTCCCTCTCACCAACTGCCAGTCCCCAGACCACTGAAAACATGGAGCAATTATTCACAACTGGGTTTGTTCTTTTACTGTGTGGGCCCTTAAGGCCACCTGCTTCACAGCTTCCTGGCATGAGGTAATTTAATTATTTAAATGATGGCAGTAACAACAAGGCAATGCTTAACCCAGCCAGTATTATTGTCTTAAAATAATGCTGGTCAGCAAGCACACAGCTCTGTCAGATAATACACCTGGCAGCAAGTATCTGCAGCATGAGGCCTAACAGGGAAATCAAAGAGAAGGATCAAACAACATGTGCATGCAGGGCAGTCTTGGAGAGAGAGGTGGAGAAAGACACATTAATTCTGCTTTCCATAACTTTTCTCCTACTGTTATGTTTTCACATTCCTCAAACATCACTTGTGGCTTTGCAGCAAGCGTCGAACAATAGCTGAGCTGCCTCAGGAGCGAGCAGGAACCAGACTGTGTCATAGCTTGGTTGGTTGTGGCCCCACTTGCAGCTGTAGCAGCCCCTTTCTCATCTGGTTCACACTCTTCTCCTCACATGATGCTGCAACTGTGTGAGCTGGTGCAAGGCAGGACCTCATCCCCAGCACCACCTGCTCCCAGTCAACTGCTCTCCTTCGAGCACTGTCACCTGGAATAGCCCAGCACCAGGCTTTATGCCTTGTAGTTCCTGTGCTGGGGTCACAGTCTGGCCCTTCCAGATTTAACACAAAGAGTTTCAGAGATTCCTGTTCTCTTTTTCCCCACCTGCTGAGTTGCAGCCACACCAGCTATGAAGGAAGTTGCTCATACTCTCATCAGAGAACAGCAAGTGGTATCCACATGTGCAGGAGAGAAGTGGCCAGGCAAGCTTGTGAACCAGGGATGGTGTAAGTCAGGGCTAGAGGAGAAAAGGGGAGGTATTTTAAAGGGTGGGCACAGAAAGCTGCTGTACTGGATTTCAGGGCTTTGGGGTTTTGCAGAGGGGTTGCAGTGATCACCACAATGATGCCATCTGACTCCTTTTTGCATGCTTGTGTCCTGCCTACAGAGACTTGGGGGAAGAATGTGATGATATGAATAAGATGAATGGTGATGGCTGTTCCCTATTCTGCCTGCAGGAGTTATCCTTTAATTGTATAGGTAAGTCTGGCTCAGAGCCCTTCTACTCATAGCGGGCAACAACTCTACACAGAGCACAAGCAAAAAATCCACAGTATTAACAGTATTTTCAGCATTTCCAGCTGAAGAATTGTCATGGAAGGGGGTGGGGGGAAGGTGGAATTTGTAGGTTTGAAAGGGGTACATATCTTCCCAGCTTCTGGTCATTTTGATGGGAAATTGGTTCTGCTGGCTTTGAAACAGCCTAGGACTTAAGGCTAAGTCAGCCATTGTGGGACTGATCCGAAGCCCATTGAAGTCAGTGGGTGGTTTTCCACTGGATTCAATAGGCTTTAGATCTGGCTACGTGAGAAGACATGAACTGATTTTTTTTCTGGTAAACAGGAGGAGGAGTGAAAGGGGAAGGGAGGGAGACCAGAAGCAAGTCCAGCTGAGGTCACACCTCCTTTGAGTTGCAAATCAATATCTGAGGATCAAAGGTCTAGCTAATCCCCTTTTTCAGAGGTGAAAACTACTTAATCAGATTTCATTTGCAAGCCTGGTTTGCTCTGATTAGCAAAACCTGTAAGCACAATGGCCGGAAGATGCTGGAGCTATCTGGGGATAGCAGGGCTGCAGTTGCAAGCTTTACATATTTATTAAACTCTCTAGGAATGCTGGTGGCAGAGGAGGGAAATGGAGACCAATTGGTGCTGCCCCTTCTGTGAGGGGTAACCGTGTGTTATGGGATTGCATTTCCCAAACAAGGCTCAACAGGTCTGGGGAAGGGTGAAACGTGCAGAGCTTCTGAAGCCAAAGTTAATGTTTAGAAAGGGCCAGGTTTTTCTCAAGAGATCTTATGAGATTTCTTATCTGGACTGACCAGGCAAACACTCAGTGATCCCATCTAGTTATCCTGTGCCTTCAGCTCAGGCATTGGTCCTAGTCAGATAATATAATGTTGGCAGCACTGAAATTTGCTCTTTTTGGCAAATGGACAGTTATCTCCTTCGCCTGGAGCACCATGTAAAGGACCTCACAGGCACCATTTCCCTTGGGTGGTAAGCTGGGGACTGCTTGTCTCACCATAACAGCAATGTTTTTACTTCATCATCCCACACTGTGCAACCTGAGGCCTGATTTGGTGATGTACTTATTTACATATGGAAGTTGCTCTATTGAAACTGGAGAGTATTTATGGCCGCAGCTAATTGTGACTATTGGTGGTCTTGAAGTTACAGTTGTGTTTCAAGTAACTTCCTGCCTTAGAGCCTCAAGCACTGAAAGATATTAGTCATAATATTTTGAAAGTGAGATAAACACTTATGCAAATGTTTTGGGTTTTCTGAAAGTCAGATACAGTGCAAGGCTGGTTCCAGCAGGGCTTTGGGTTGGAGCTGTATGCTTGCATCTGTACCACCCTGCTCAGCAGCAGATCTGAGCTCCTTGGGCTGTACTTTGACCACATCCCAGCGTTGCATTAGGACATGACCCAGGCTCTCCCCTCTGTACACTGGTTCTCAAGGAGACCAGGTTTGCTGCATTGGGCAGGAGCTCCAAATGTGTCCATGGACAGGAGTAAGAGTGAGGTGTCCCAAGCCTTGGACTGTGAGTGATGTCCTGCCAGGTTGGTGCAGGAGCTTGCTTTATGCCTGCATATACATTCATCTTTGGGATCAACAAATGGTTAAGAGTGTGGAAAAAACCCTGTCTGACAGCAATGTGATTAGAAAATGAAGCAACTAAACCATACCCAGGGATTTTTCTATACCCTGACAGAGGAAGAGATTTCTCAGCTTTGCATGTGTTGAAAAGGAGAGGGGAATTCCAGAGGTCCAAAGCTGCTTGTTTGTCATGGGCTTTGGAAAGTTGTGGTTTTGCACAGCGAGTGAAAGAAGATTTTTGGTGAAATACTGAATATGAGGAGTCACTTGGGTGAATCAGATTAGCTGGACCAACGGCAAGGTGCACGGACACAGACCTTGCAAACGTTTTGTTGTGTGACTGCTGTGGTGGTGATGGCCTCAGTGTGCATGCAGGGTCTGCAAGGGCAGAGCAGCTGCTGCTGCTTTGGGGCAAATGCTGCCTTGGTCATGTCCCTAGGAAAGGTTCAGAGAAGGCAATACCTGGGGAACAGGTCCCATTGGCTTTTATGGATGCTGAACAACCATGAATAAGGACACAAAGGGCTAGAGGTAAACTGCTGGCTAATCTTTCAGACAGGTGAACAGGTTGTTTTGTTATTCTGATGTATCAAGCATTACAATTTCACCAGAAAACACAAAGATATTGGGTATATAATAATAAATAACCACTGAAAAGAACAGAAATTCAGCATTCTCCACAGTCTAGAGCAGATCCTCTGCCCTAAGTCAAACAAAAGCCTTCTTTGAGACTGTTGGGGTATTTTCTTGGAAAACACGGAATGCTTGGGTCCCTCTTTGAGGAGCACAGAAGAATGAGTATACTTTATTTCCACGTTTACAAGGCTAACACGTGTTAGAATCCTGTAGGACAACAAGTAATTATTGCAGACAGTGTTATTTTTGCCGTGATGTTCTTGTTGTGTTATGTAGCTCTTTAGAACCCTGGGAATCACTCCCCTTCACCAAAGAATTCAGTGAGCCTCAAACACATGTTCAGAGGCTTTGCTGAACTGGGGGCCTCAGGGTTTGATCTTGCAAATGCTTCCTTCCAGGCATGTTTCTGAACTACCACCAGGCATTCTTTTAGACTTCAGCAAATCTAACCACAACAGGGAATGCAATGCTTGTCACAGATTGTCTGCAGGATTGGGTCCCACATGGCTGAAAACAATCACTAAACATTTTTGTTTGCAAAGGCAGGGCTGATGGGGCATCACTGGGGTGGGGGTTGTTCCATAGCAGGAGGTTTGATAGCAAAACCCAAGTGGGCTTCTTTCTTCAAAGCAAAGACCGTGCAAGTCACCTCACTTGGTAAAAGAGATGTACAACAAAGCCCACAAACAGCATCAAGCTTTAGATTTAGAGCCATGAATCACAGAATAATTGAGGTTTGATGGAGTCTCTGGAGGTCTCTGGTCCAAGCAGGGCCAACTTCAAAGTTAGCTCCAGCTTCTAAATTGGAGTGTGTTGCTCAGGGTTGTGTCCAGCTGCCTTCTGTCTATCTCCAAGGATGGAGGCAGCCTGGTTGCAGGTGTCCCTCTGCCTCTCTGGCTCCCTTTGCCTTTTAGGATCATGAGGTTTATGGGTTTTCTTTAATTGGTCCAACTTCCCTTTGACTAAATGGCACAAGGCTCTCAAGACACTTTGCACTAGTGCCTGTAATAAAATTAGGCTTTTTTTTTTCTTTTCTTCTTCTTGGTTTTGTTTTCCCTCCTCCTTTCCTCTCTAATCAGATAACAGTGGATCAATCTGCTCTGCTACAGGAGGAGGGGTGTGGAGGAGGGAAGGGGGGAGGCAGGGAAGAAAACTGTGTGGTCTTACTGTCAGGCTGTCCTGGCCTTCTCTGAACACAAAGCTGAGTAACAGAGAACAGATAAGATTAATAGTGTTTTCCTGCTGCAACATGCTGAAGAGTGACACTGAGATTAATTAATTAATTAATGAAAGCATCTGGCAGTACTCCTTCTTTAAGTTCTGCACTACATTCACCCTTCCCCATCTTGAAATTTATCATCTCTGCTTTTTTTTTTCTCTCCCTCCGTTGCATAGTGGATTTTGCATATTTTATCTCCTCCACACAGAATCTGGCCCCACAGGGAAAGTTTCACTTTGCCTTTGGGTTTGTAGGAGACAAGAGAGTCAAAGTGGTGTCCACTGTGACTGATGCACACCTCTCCTACTTCTTGGCTGCCTTTCTTTCACCTTGCTCTTGATTGCTCCTCAGACAACTGATTTTTGTGGTTACTGCAGACCTCAGCCAAGTTCAAGCTGATGTGTCCTGTGTAATACAAGCCCCACTTGTAAGAATTATGATTTTCAGTTGTGGGAACCAAGAGCTTTTTAGCACTTGACCCATTCCCACCGGATGGTTGAGAAATGGGTGTCTTACAAACAGCTGAGCACCTTGTCCTTGGTGTGCACTCTCCCACACACCAATGTTGTACCCATGCCTCTAGATATATGTGTGGACATTGAAAGAGAGCACTGCTTTCATTTGCATTCCTTTTGTAGAGGGTGATGTGCATTATGCATTGATTTAGCTCACCAGCGCTGAAGAAAGAGGAGGATATCATAAAAAAGATGCAGAGATCAATAAAAAAGAAGGGAGGGGGAGAGAAAGGAATATGCAAAGAGATGAGTAAAGACTGATAGAAGCATTGAGACACAGCTAGGAAGGAGCTTCAGAACTTAGACTCAATATAAGGAAGACATTTTTAATGCTGAGGGTAGTGAGACCTGGCCCAGGTTGCCCAGAAAGGTGGGAGATATCTCATCCCTGCAACCATTCCAGGTCAGGTTGTTTGGGGCTCTGAGCAACCTCCTCTAGCTGCAGATGTCCCTGCTCACTGCAGGGGGGTTGGACTAGATGACCTTGAAAGGTCCTTTCCAAACCAAACCAGTCTGTGATCCTATGATTCTATCAACCCTTAAGTTTGCCTTAAGTTGGTCATTTATGGAGGTTTCAGTCATGTCTTATTGTTGATTTTATTGCTACAAGGGACTCTTCACTAAAGCCTTTTTACAGCAGACCAGAGCAATGCTTCTGCTGAGCTCCACCTGGGAGTGTGCCACTGAAGAAGGTGAATGTTTCAGGTTAGACACACATCTCTGTTGGCTCAGGGCCTCATAGATGGAAGCTACAAAGAAAAGGCACAGAGTATAGGAAAAGAGAAAATAAATGTGTTTAGTTCTTGAATTTGCCACCGTTTCTGGCATGCTGAAGCGTTAGTTGCCAGTGGGTGTTCAGGGAGAACTATGGCAATGATCTTTAAACACCTTTTCTTTCCCTCTTGCTTGGCCTCAAATTTTTTTTCACTACCTTCCAAATCTAGATCTGTCCTTTTCCTCCTCAGAGGCCTCTCCCTCCAGCTGAGAGCCTTACCTTTGTGGGAGCTCTATCCTTTACCTCTCCCATTATCCATAAATTAAGCGTAGCACTTTCCCCTAATCTCATTGTTTGGGCTGCAGTTGCATTCAGGGAAATGATTAATATTCATGAGCTTGCTATCTCTGTTTGGTGCATAATCCTCTAGGGAAACGGCAGTGTTAAATGAGTGACACAAACCTAATTTTATATGTCTTTTCTTTCCTTTTCTTTTTTTTTCTTTTTTGTTTTGTTTCCCTCCCTTTTTGACAGAGAAGTAATGTGCTTAAAATAAATTGATGGATGACCATCCATATTCATTGTGGGCATGCTTTGAGAGCACTGCCTGGCTCCCATCCTCTCCCCCCTCCCTTCCTCAGACCCCTGCCCAGGAACACAGCTTTGACTGCTGAAACCCTGGCCCCACGCAGCACCTCATGGTGATTTCCCTGCCTTTCACCAACATTAAATAGGCCTTGGCTGACCCTGCCGAGGGCTTTCAGTAGAACAACAGCATGGGAGTAAACCGAGCCACCTTGCAAGAGAAACTCAGCATCTCCCAGGGCATCAATAAGACTAAAGCATTGACCAAGGAGCTTGGGAAAGAGTATTGCTGTCGATAAAGGAGCCCAGGCTCTATAGCAGAATTTCCTAGCAAATAGCAAGGAATTTACTGACTGAGGCTATTCAGATGTTATTTGTGTGAATCCTTCAGCTTAAGGCAAATACTTTGAAGCTGACTGTTTCCTGCGGCTCATGGGAATGTGGCTACATGTTCTGAAATGTCTAAGCACTCATTTGGCAAGTTAGTAGTCACAGCATCCTCATGAAGTCTCTTAAAAGTGATTTTCAGACTGTCATCATTAATAGTGCAGTCGTAGCCTGGCCAGCTGAGCCACAGAGCAGAGAGAGCAGGCATCTCGGGCAGGAAAACAAAAAGGACAGATGCTTTTTTGTGGAGGAGAATGTGGGCTGCAGTGGTATTTGCCTGCATTTTTCCCTAGGCCAGTGACTCCAGCCCAATCCAGCTTTAGTTTGTAGGACACAGCTACACTGAGAGCCCAGCAGAATTACTCCTTTACTTAATACATCCTTCAAGTGTCACTCTCCATGGATCAGAGAGGCTTGATGGCTAGTCATACTTCCTTCCTTAGAGCATCCTCTGTGATTCAACAGCTTAGAGGATGATGCTGAGAACAAGACCTTTCTTTGGCAGTAACATCCAACCATATGCACAAACAAGCAGTTTGTTTTCCTTGTGCATGGCACTACTGTTTGGCTTTTTTTCTCCTGGGGTCCTTCCCAGCCTCCCAAGCAAATGGGCCAGGTATCAGGAAGGGCCACACTGGTTAGCCTTCTCCTGATCACAGTGGTTGCTTCCTTGCCTTACAGAAGCATCATGAATTTCAGTCCAACAGACTCCAAGTGTAGCTAGTAAATCTGTGTCAGTCTGAGGAAATACTGCAATCTTCTCAGCACTGCTTTTCTGATTGCCCCAACTGTGCAGGGAGGGAAACGACTAGGTGGGAAGAAGACACATGTTGTAGTGCTTTAAGAATGTGCCTGGCTGCCCAGGTTTGAGGGAAGGCCACGTTGGCTCTTGTTGGCTAGCTACAGAGCAGATAAGGTCTTACTACCACTGCCAGTGATGGAAAATATCCTTTCTCTGAAGTGACAAAGACTCGTGTTCTTGGAGGTGAAATATCCCATTTCAGTGGCGGGCTCTGCGCGGCAGTTGTAATTGTATCTGTCTGCAGCACGCAGATCAATGGCAGAATTGCTATAGCCATCAGCCCACTCCTTCCAGACAAAGAACAAGCCCAGCTATGCGTTTCCACGAAGCAGCTGAAGTACCAGGGAGCTGCACTCCACAGATGCATTCTGCCTGCTCAGCTCAGGAGATGCTCAGACACCACTGTCATACTGCATGGAAAAAAATACACCCAAACCCAAAAAGCCTCGTGCGAGGCCCCTGGATGTTCCGCAGCGGATTGCAACACTCGCCTTTGCCTTTGCTTCCAAGGGGTCTGCTTTATTTCAGGGAAGGAAAAATGTCACTATTTATTGATAGGCAACTTTATTCAGAAAGGTCTGCCCAAGCTCTGTGTAATGGTTTTCCTCTTTTCAGATCAGAACATCCAGGAAGGAAAATAACTCTCGACTGTTTTACTGTAGCAGGAAATATCTCTGTCTGTGGCTTCTTCAGTATTAGAGAAGAGATTAGCAGATATCCTGGAAGCAAGCCACATTATTCACTTGCTTCCCACTGGAGCCAAAGGTGAACCTCCATCGAAATAAATGGAGCAGGTTCTGTGATTGCTCAGCCACTGCGTCCCTGTGATCTGCAGTGGAATTGGTTCTCCTTTTGTGATAGAAGCCTCTGGATAACTTTCTTTTCATCTGCAAACAAACACGAGTGCTGGAGTTGCTAGTTAAGTGATGTGGTGGTAAAATCCTGCTTCTGCAGAAGTTGCTGACTAAAGTGAGGTTGTGAGTTGGCCCTAGCTGTGTCTGAAAAGGCCCACACACCTCTGGGCAGACCTTTCAGGGGTTAAAATGCAAAGCCTGCTCTGTCCCAAGAAAATCTTATTCTGAGACAATGCTTCTGCATATTTGTCCCCCCCTTATTTTTTTGTTTTATTCGGACAAATAGTTATGTGGCATGAGGCTTGTTATAGTTGGAAACATCCCTAAGTAAACAGCTGAGCTTAAAAATACTCCTTTTTTTCATGTTTTCTTTTTTTTTTTCCTTTTTTTGTCTGGCCTTTAAAAAAAAATAGTAGCTATTGCACAAAAGAAGACTATGCTGATGCCAGTCACTGTGTTGGAGCTGAAAACAGGAAGCCATCCTGAGTGTCTGTCCCCAGCACTTTGACTGTGTGGCTCGGACATGAAAAGCCTGGTTGGAGGATGTGCCCTCTGCTAGGGATTGGATCTCTTGATCTCTTTTCTTAATGAGGTGGAAGGCTGTCTGTCATAGATAAGTGTATATCCTGCATGTCTGCCTCCTGATCTGTAGCAGAGTTCATTTGTTTCACTGGTGATTTTCTAGGCTCACTTCAAACAGGTACTGTGATGGGGAGTTACCTGCTCATCCAAACCTGGTCTGGCAGGAGCATCCCAGGTGCTCCCTAAATCCTCTGCCTTACCTTGTGCATCCTTTCATTTCTGAATCCCAGAGGAGGAGGTTGTATTTCAGTACAGAAGGCTGCCTTTTGCACTGTGCTCAGGCAGCTTAAGCAGCAGGGAAAGATGGAGTTTACATCATTTTCTGGTGCAACATGCAAGAGCCCCAAGGTCATTCTCGATCTTGAAGCCCAGCTGCAGTAGTAAGCAGACCAGGTCTTGCTAATCTGGTTCCCCAACAAATCTATTCCCCAATCCCTTCTCTGGGTTGACAGCTGCCACGGAGCATTCAGGGATTCCCAGAGGTCACAGAAATCTTCCTGCCTTTTCCCAAAGCAAGGACAAGAGAGGAACTTTTGTTTGGCTCCGACAGTTTTGTGCTTTCTGTAAGAACTTTGCCAGGGAAAAGGACCTTGAGCTGCCTCAATGAGTACATGTTCCCTGAGTTCAGCTTAGGATCCTTTAGCATCTGCTGTCAGTGCCCAGAGATGCTGTCTCCTGCTGCCAAGTGCTATGCCTGCAGACATCTCTCTGTTCTAGGTTTAAGCTGGATTTCTAGGCAACTGCTTTTTAATTTTTTTAAGTCATTTTTCCTAGAGGACAAATCAGATTTCCTTCATGTACCCTTCTTCCATATCTCTTTCAACTTCAAAGTGAGAAGTCCCCAGTGTTGATGAGCATAGTCCATGATACAGGCTATATGTGACCAATACATCACCATGACCTTCACTGAGTCTTGGGAGCCTGTAGACCTCTGTGGAGACAAACATGAGCTCATATTACCAAGGGCCTGGATGCATTTGAGAAGAGAACAGAAGAGGCATTTTGCACCATTATGGAAATAAAGATGTTAGCTACTGCTTCCTAGAAATACACCAATGCTGACACTGCCCTCCTCACCTCTGAGCCTGTAGGACTCTACAGATTTAACTGAGCTGTGTTCACACCACTGCAGAAAGAGAAGAAGCCTGCTAGTTTTTGTTTTGTGAGGGCGTTTGTAGGAAGAAACAATCTGGTCCTTCTTCACTTTGCTCATGAAAATGTAAAGCCCAGCCTGGGACCTACCAAGCATCCAAGACCACAGTAAGAATCAGGAGTCAGAGCTGGTTCTTGGTACTTGTGGGGGAAAGAGCATCTGCTTCTTTTTGGCAGCCCACCCAGTGATGCATCAGATTTGGCTGTCATAAGTTGAGCATAGAATCATAGAAGAGAATCATAGAATCATTTTGCTTGGAAGAGACCTTTAAGATCATCAAGTCCAATTGTTAACCAGCACTTGCCAGGTCACCACTAAACCATGTCCCTCAGCACTACATCTACATGGCTGCTCAATCCCTCCAGGGATGGTGACTCCACCACTGCCCTGGGCAGTCTGGGCCAGGCCTTGACAACCCTTTTGGGGAAGAAATTTTTCTTGATGTCCAACCTAAACCTTCTGTGGTGCAACTCGAGGCCATTTCTTCTTGTCCTCTTGCTTGCTTGAGAGAAGAGACCAACCTCCACCTTGTTCCAGCCTCCTTTCAGGGAGTTGTAGAGAGTGAGAAGGTCTTCCCTGAGCCTCCTCTTCTCCAGACTAAACAACCCCAGTTCCCTTAGCCATTGTGTGCAGTGTCATCCAGTGTACGCAGTGTCATCCAGTGTGCGCAGTGTCATCCAGTGTGCGCAGTGTCATCCAGTGTGTGCAGTGTCATCTGGTGTGTGTGCAGTGTCATCCGGTGTGTGCAGTGTCATCCAGTGTGTGCAGTGTCATCCGGTGTGTGCACAGTGTCATCCAGTGTGTGCAGTGTCATCCAGTGTGTGCAGAGTCATCCAGTGTGTGCAGTGTCATCCGGTGCGTGCGCAGTGTCATCCAGTGTGTGCAGTGTCATCCGATGTGTGCAGTGTCATCCGGTGTGTGCAGTGTCATCCAGTGTGTGCAGTGTCATCCAGTGTGTGCAGTGTCATCCGGTGTGTGCAGTGTCATCCAGTGTGTGCAGTGTCATCCAGTGTGTGCAGAGTCATCCAGGCAGTGAAGCCGTGCTGTGACGAAGGGCAGGGTGCAGAGGCACTCTCAGGGACCTGCTCAGTAGAAGAGCTTGTGACAGCCCAGTTCAGCAAGACTTTGTTAATCATGTAGGCTGTCTCCATTTAATTCAGACATCTCCATCTCTCCGTTTGGTTCCTCCCTCGGGTTTTGCAGACTCTGAGCAGACAGATTTATTGGGGTCTTAAGCATAATCAGGAACAAATTAGCCTCTGTTAGGATCACACGCTGGCCTGGCTCACAGCTATTCAAAGGCTGCCTTCCCATCCATGTGTGTATGAATTAAGTCATCGAATTGGAGTAGGTCTTGAGTATTCTTTTATCCCAAACACATGATCTTATCAGAAGCCCATTATGTTTATCATCACTCTAGGAGGGAATGTTTGGAGCCAGTGCAGGAGGATGTTGCTCTATAAATGTTGTGCTTACTTCAGCACCTGTCTTGAGCATAAGTCAGTGCTTCAGGAAGGCCAGGGCAATGCTGTCTGAACACATATGCCTAAAATTAGGCTGTGAGGTTCTGGTGGTGTGGCTGCATTGGGGATGTGTAAAGAGAGCACACATGTGTTTGGGTGCCAGTGTTCCTGTCAGTGTGGGTGTGTGGCAGTGTTGCACTCGAAGTGTGTATCTGACTGTGCATATTGCAATAGGCTGAAGGTTAGCTGGTTTTAACATGGTAGGTATTTTCCTTTCTTTTTCTTCCTTTTTCCCTTTTCTTAAGATGACAAAGGAACTCTTCTTCCAAAGCTATGTATTTTCATATGTTTGGGATTTGGTTTTGAGGCTTTTTGATAGCTGACCACAGTCTTTCCCAGTCAGAGATTTCTCCTGAGACTCTCACTCAAAGTGGGACATAGTGCTGTGAGGCAGGTGAGTGGCTTAGCTTTATCCTACTGTTCTTGAGTACAGCAGAGATCTGATCTACACTTTGATACATCCCTGCAGAGAGAGGAGTAGAACAAGAGATGTGGAAGGATAAGGTGAGGGAACCAAGAGTTTGTCTCTAGCACAGTTACATGCTTGTTCTGCCCTTTCCTTGAGCTGGCCAGACACAGAGTGTGTCTTTCCCAGGGATGGATGAGCTACCCTGGTGCAGCACTGTGCCAGCACTAGTAAGCCCTGCAGGGAAATAAGATATGTTACAGGGATGTCCAGGTTAGGTCTCTCAGAGCACATAGTGTTCATGAGCAGTTCAAGCACATGTTCCCATCTGGGTCAGATAAGACATGGCCTTATCTAGTATTGATATTGATGCTGCTGGCATCAGGGCTGTGGGGCAATGTGTCCATGAGTGGAGGCAAAGCAGCAGGATTGATGGGGCCAGCACTCCTGGGTTGCCTTAGGGTCCATCTGCACATCCATTGAACCCCACCATGGAGTAACAGGACACCCTGGGACGTCCCATGGTCATCTTGTGTCTGTGAAGCACTCTCCCAAGCTCCTCCTCTGAGCTCTTCAAGGTGTGTGATATATGTTTCATGGTCCTCAGCCATATGAAGGTATAGGGTTAAGAAGTTTGGCCACCCCAGGAATGTTCACTCAGATGCAGGGCTGCTCTCCACAGATGAATGGCTTCCACATTCCCACTTGCTCCTTTTGGCCAGCTCCGAGTACAGGACCAGGGAATACACAGTTGCCCACACTGGTCCACTTACACAAGTTGATCATGATGGGAATGAAACCATGCTGACAGTCTTCCCTGACAGACTTCTCCATTCTTTCAAACTCAGACTCTCTGAGGGACCTGGAATTTTGCACAGGGCACTGGTATGAAGGGAGGGGAAAAGGAGTGAAAGTCATTACATAATTGAATTGCAATAAACTGGGGTTTTTTTCTGGCTCATGATGATATTTAATGTGTAAGCTCAGAGGAAAAATAAACAGGGGATTTAGTAGTTTGGAAGTAGCTCAAAATTGAGCAGCCGTTGGATTTTCTGACACCTAGTGCGAGATAGTCCAATGCTACCGACAGAACTCTCCTTGGGGATCACTTCCATCAGTCCAGCTAGCTGCTCTGGCTAATTTCCTACCATTTTTTTCAGCAGTCTTATTTGCCAGACAAAAATACAACAGGCTGTCAGAACTGGATACCTCTGGGGACTGGCAATGATAATACAATACAAAATAGGATACCAACAGGTCAAAGGTTTCCATTTCACAGAGTACTCTAATGACTGAAAGTCATTATTGCTATGCAGTCTGTTTGAAAAGGGTAGATGGATCTCAGTTCAGTTTTTAATGGGCCAGTGTTACAGAAACAACCTCAAAAATTTGGCATCTTTGTTGGCAGTCTCATTAGAGAAGCCACGGAATAAATGGATAAGGATAATAAAGTCTTCTGCTGCTTTTGATCCTTTCAGGTCAGATCTGAGTCCTGTTGGTTGAAGCTGTGTGTGTATGTGGCAAGCTCACCCTCATGCTATGTATACTGCATCTGCTCTTTGAATAGACAGAGCTGTTTGGCCCTTTGGTCACTACAGCTATAAACTTGCCATTTTCTTTTGTCATGCCCACATTCACAGTTGCTACTGTTGTTGTTGTTGTTTTGCAGATATCTTTTACAAACAAGAGAGGAAACATTGTAGACCAGACCCCTGTTGGCTCTCTTCCATCCAAGTTGGTGGAATTATGCCAACACCCACATTGTCTCTCTATGTATTTTCGTCTCTGCTTTCTTCTGTCTCCATCCGTCTAAATGGAGATAGATGAAAATAAGCAGAAACCCCCTTGCATTAGGAAATATCTTTGGGGAATTGCCCAATACAAAAGTTGACTTTTGTTGTTCGACTTTTCTAAAATCACTTTGCCTCTGCCTTGAACTGACCAGTGCTTTCACTGCCAAGTGACCTGATCCAGCAGATGCATGACCACTGATACTACCAGGTCCTAGCAACTTGGTTGCAGACGTATAGCCAGTCCTTTGTGATTTTTCTTCTCTGCTTTCTTCTGGCAGATGAACCCAGCAGGTGCTATTTCCATGATGGTGATGGAGTATGTGAGGAATTTGAGCAAATGACCAGCATCAAAGACTGTGGTGTTTACACTCCCAAAGGCTTCCTTGATCAGTGGGCTTCCAACGTCTCCGTCTCACATCACAGCGACCAGCAGTGTCCAGGATGGGTGGTCATTGGTCAGCCAGCAGCAACCCAGGTAAGGAAAGCATACTCTCTTTCCTGTCCTGGAAAATGAAGTCCAGCAAGGACCAATCTTCCTGAGTGTAACTAGATGGTCAGTGCCCATGTGTGATGTTAGCCATGCCCGTTATCTTGCTGCTTCACCAGGGAAGGTCCCTGCCAGCAGTTGCCTTCCTCCTGAGCCTGATTAGTAGTGATGAATTGAAATTCAGCTCCAATAACCCAACAAGAAACTGGCTGAAGTAGTGTTTGATTCAATAAGCTATGTAGAAGTCACCTCAACTATTATCACCTAAAAGACTAGCCAGGCTCTCTGCAGCTAGCACAGGGTACTATCTGGTGGCCATGAGTTCTGAAGGCCAATGCTGAATAACACAAAAGAGCATTCTTTCTTTTTTTTTTTTTTTTAAATAGTTTTGTGTTTTCTGTCTCCCAGTTTCATAAAAGCACTGCATTGTTCTATTCTGAGAAAGGTCCTGTCCATTCCCAAAGCCATTCATTAGCTTTAACCCCCTTCTTACACATCTCCTTTGTAACATAAATAGCTCCAGTTACCATAACTTTACCTTTTGTCTCCCTGAGAGAATTACATCCAAATGAGTTCAAAAAGACATTAGATAAATGCCTGGAAAGCAGAGCTGTACACGAGGCAGATGTAACAGTCCAGATACAACCTGACTTAGGAAAACCCAAATTGCTCCTTGGGTTTTTGGAGGATAAAACAGGGAAAGTATCATTATGCAAAAGAGCTGCTTTGTATATTCCTCCTTTAGCATCCACTTTTGTCCCTTGCTAGACATAAAACAGTGGACTTTTGGGTTGATGCAGCAAAGTTGTTCTTAGAGTCTAATTATCTGGGAGGTGCTAGGATGTTAGGAAAACTTGCTTCATGGAAAGGGTTGTTAGGCATTGGCCCAGGCTGCACAGGACAGTGGTGGAGTCACCATCCCTGGAGGAGTTTAAGAAACATATAGATGTGGTACTTAGGGACTTGGTTTAGTGGCATGGGGGTGATAGGTGTGCTTGGACCTGATGATCTTAGAGGTCTCTGCCAACCTTAGTGATTTGGAGTGGGCAGTGAGGGAGGAATGCCCTGTCACAGAGATGACAAGCTGATTTCTCCCTGAATAGTAAACACTAAGCATTCCAGTTGGCTTGCATGAGAAAATATCCTTATCCAAGAGACTTGGCCTTGTTCACATTGCACAAGTCTGTAACAAATTAATGACCAGGTCAGTTTTAAATGCACAAAGCGTGGTTAGCTGGCATAGTACCAAGACAGAATCCTGAGCCCAGTATTGCCTTTTTGTCATGGTCTCATTTCTCATTTCACACTGTAAAAGGAACTTTCCTCTGGACCCCTACCAGTGCCTTCATAACTTTTTCATTCAAGCTCCCTGTGTGGCAGTACAGTCCAAAGCTCTTTGTCTCCACTTCAGGTGTTGCTTTATGTGCATGTCCCCAAGCACTGTGTCCCCACACAGCCACTACAGAGACCTGCCCTCCTAGAAACACAGCCAGGATGTGCAGTAGGTAACATATGGTCCTGTGGTGGAAACCCCACCACCATACACACCCTGAATAAGAAAGCCCTGCTGTGTAGCTACAACTCAGGCGTGTTTGTTGTACCCAGATGAGATGAAGTTGTCACAGTCTTGTTAAAAAAAAACCTGTTGTATTTATAGGCAAGAGCACTAGCATATCACAGACTGGCAGAGTGAATGGGAACATGCCTCCTGTTATTGCCTGGCCCCTGGGGAGATAACAGTGTGCTATTTACTTCCAGCAAAAGGAATTTTTGCTTTAGCTCAGCTGGTCCCTTTACACCAGTTGGAGTGCCTGGGGTTCACTGACCTTTTTAATCATATATGTTGAGAAAGTCTTTGTTTTCCCCAGGAAGAAGAGAGCCTGGTTGGCTTGTGAAAGCACCTGACTTGCCACTCCAGAGAGGTTAGGTAGGGCAGCAGGTCAGCAGTCTGTTAGCTAGCGGAGATGAAAATTAACCTAAGATCTTCTCTAATCACTGCGTGTAATGATCACTGGTGTGTAAACATGTTTGGCTTCATTATCTGTACAAGCATTGAGCCTTCAGGGTTGGGTTTTTTTTTTTGTGTTGATGAAAGGAACACCTTTCTTCACCCAGCTATCTTTCAGAGTAGGTTGTGTGCTTGCTGGTGTTGTGCAAACTTTTCATGTTGTTGCTGGGTAGTTTCCTGATTATTCAGAGTGGTATTTGTCTTGGCTTCTTATCAAGAATGCCAGGAAAGATATGTTGGAGTGCAGTGTACACCAATATGTAGAATACATAAGCTGCCTGTTCGTTAGCAATCCCCATTTCTCATAATTGCCCCAGTGCTCTCAAGGTGCTTTAAAAGCATTTTAGGCATGTCTTTCATGATTTAAAATGTTTCTCATCCTTAGATGTCTCAACACCTGTTTCTCTGCATGACTGTCATAGTTTTGCCCAGGCTGTTTCTGAGTTGTAGACATCAAAGGTTGGTTTGCTCTTGTGGGTTTTCTCACCATTATCTGCCCACGTGCATTTATTTACAGTTAGAGGATTTTTTATGACAAGAGGAAACAGCCTCAAGTTGTACTAGGGGAGGTTCAGGTTGGACATGAGAAAAATTCCTTCCCAAAAAGGGTTGCCAGGCCCTGTCCCGAGCTGCCCAGGGCAGTGGTGGAGTCACCATCCCTGGAAGGATTGAAAAGCCATGGAGATGTGATGCTGAGGGGCATGGTTTAGTGATGACCTGGCAGTGCTGGGGAACAGTTGGACTTGATGATCTTAAAGGTATCTTCCAACCAACACGATTCTGTGATTCTATGATTCAAGCACAAGCTGGAGAACAATTTCTTGTTACTGTAGGGTTGCTTCTGTGAACTGACTACCCTACAGCTGTTTGCTCACTTCACCCAAGACATGACCTGTTTGTGCAGAGCTGGTTGTTCCTTAGAGGTAGGTCCCTGCACTTTTAGAGATGGATCTTACCTGCTGGCTCCTTACTTGCTAGTATGAGGCTACTGAATTGCAACATACTAAGGGAGGGGAAAAAGAAGTTCCCAGTATAAGATTTGTTTTGAACAACAAAATGCTTACAAAGAATCACACAGTCTTGGCAAAGAGATACACATTTGAGAAATGGAAAGGTCAAACATCCCCCCCTCTTTAAACAAATACTCTTTCTACAGAAGCAAGACTGATAGATAGCCACTTCTACTTTCCTGGCAGCCACCCTTCAGTGCTGATTAAGAAATATTCTAAATACTGACAGCATCATATTTGGAGCCAAAGAGGTCCAGACAGCAGCACTGCACCAACACACAGCAGCATGAGCACCAGTGCAGGGTGTTATTCCAGTTTGATTTCTAATCTGGTGTCCTCTGCAGATCTTGAAGCAGACACTGCTCAGGACCTGTTGTCAGCTGCAGGAGGGTTTCAGCAGTAAGGGCTTTTCACACTCTCAGGCTGCTCTTTTTCCTGCTGCTCTTGCTGTGAGTTTGTAAACAGCTTCTCCTTGCCATCCACTGTGTGTGAAATATTATCAGTGTTGATGTGCTGGTTGTGAGAGTTTTTCTACAGCACTGTTTATTTCTTGAGGCCTTTCTTGTGCTAAAGATTATTGATGCTAGCAGTAAGTCATCAGCTGGTGTGTGCTGGCAAAGACTACAAAAAAGCAGTAGGACTGGGCAGATTTCTACTAGCTAAAGGACAGATGCCATAGGCAGTAGAAACAGAGACATGAAGGGTGCTTCAACTGGGCTGATTTGTGAATAACTGCAGGGTTTTTTCTGTATTGGAAGTCCCCAGGGACTTATTTCCCTGACTGAGTTGTACCCAGCTAGGGTCAACCTCCTCATTACCAGCAGGAAGGAGAAAGACATGGCCTCCTGACACCAAGTTAAACACACCTGGACTTGACAAGACATGAGTTTAAACTCATGAGGCCAACTCGTAGCCTACCTGGACAAGCCCCGTTGTGTCATCACTGGTGAAGCTGCGTTAGGGAGGAGTAGTAAGCAGGAACATGCAGTGTGGCTTAGATCACTGTAAAAGGTTGGCTGTCCTGTAGGGTTCAAGAAGCCAGGGTCTCGCAGTGGCCTTAGTTGACTCAACCTCCATTCTCTCATTGCACACCAATTCTGTTTTTACACTAGGTAAGTGCATTAGCTTGTATGTTAGTCTCTCTTTCTAGAGGAGGTTGTACTCAGCAGGAAGGATCTGGGTATTTTGCTCAAGTGCCTTTTCTCTACAGATGTGACTTTGGAGGAAGCCTCTAACAGGCCTGTTTCAGGAGGGCTGCTGCATGGCTTGGGTGAGAGCAGCAGAGGCAAATGGGTGCAGCCCAACCACAGGAGGCTGGAGATGCCATTTCTCCTTTCCTCTTGCTTTTGGAGAACTGATTCAACTGCACTTTCCCTTTGGGCCTTTATAATAGTTGTAAGAAGGGACTAATAGATCTTTAAGTGGCTTATTGCTGACCTTGTTACTCCTGTCACTGCAATGTGTGCTCAAGACTTAGGAGCTGATGTGTGCATTGGTGATTTAGAGGACTAGGCCCCCAGTAGCTGTGTCTTTTATTGCGTTTTGTCCCCATCGTGCAGAAGTTGTTTAGACCAAGTAACTATATATATATATATATATATATATATGTATTTTTTCCTCTCTATGCTATTGTTTGAGCTTGGTTTTCCCCTGTATGGAAAAATCCACATGGCTTAGGCACAGTTAACCGAAAGGAGACTCTTCCCGGGGCTGCTAGGCACAGACAGATCCTGGGATTTGTTCTCATTCCCAGACTGTTGAACACACCCTGTTCTCCTCTGGGTACCCCACAGGGGTGGCTATGGAGTAAGAAGCTGTGGAAGAGGGTTCTCGTTACATCTTTCCCACAAACAGAGGCCCCCTCCTGCCCCTATTGCAGTTCCCACAATTGCACTCATCCAAACTCACCGCAACAAACCTATTCTTCCACCAGCAGCAGAAGGATGTCTAGAATTGCAGTGTGTCTGAAACTGCCCACAAAAGGAGAAGATAGGAGCCCAAAAATATTCTGAATGCTACAAGAAATAACATGGTAGAACAAGGGCTCCAAGAGTGGTAAGAAAATACTGTAAGAAAATTGAAGAGAAAGATGATGTTCTCTGCCATGCAGTTTTGTTCTGTCTAATAAATATAACCCTGAAGATAATTCCCCGAAGAGCCAGCAAAGCCAACAAATAGTAATCTTGAACAGGAGTGGGAAGAGAGGAAACCTGCAACTTTTAATGGAGAAGCCATTCCTTTCCTTTGGGCTGATCTTGCTGAGAAGAGGGAGGGTGTCTGTCTGTCAGCTCTGCAAGTGGCCCTTTTTGAACTTCCCAGTTCACAGCCAAGTCCTGTTGCTCTTCCATGGTAAGAGTTTTGTTGTGGTTGGAGGCATAAAAAAATCCCCATTTTTAATAAGATGATTTGCTTTGCAAATGTCTTTGTTATTTATAGCCGAGCCAGGCTTTGAACCACTAATGTCTGGAGGATGAGGGCAGAATCCCACTAAGAAAAACCATTAATGGAGGAACCATGAGTGATCAGAGACCAGTTCTGGAAAAAGATGAACTGGACAGTGTGCACAGGCTGTCGCAAGAGCAGTGGAGATTTGCTCTGCTCATCTGAGCTCATTGCCAGTATTGGCTGAACCACCAGAAGGCTTCAGCTTAGGTTACAGAGTCTCCAAGTCTCAAGTTAGTTCAAGGGGGTCCAAAACTTTGCCTCTATTATAGCCTTCCCTTGGCTACTGCAGACCAGCCAATGTGATCTTTTGCCTGAAGTCTGGGCAGTTGCATCACGAGCCTGGCCCTGACCATCAGGCAAATTCAGGCTGGAATGCTCCTTCCTTGGCTTAAATGATTCTATTTTTCATATTTTTTTCAATGTACAGGGATTAATTAAGCCTTATCACAGCTACACTTCTTGGTTTCTCTTCCATTTAATAGAGGTGGAAACCAGAGCACAGGAAGGTAAAGCTACTGTTTGAGGATTAAACCTCAATATGCTTCAGACACATTGTAGGCACTGGGCATTATTAAGCCTAGACCTCCCCAGAACCACAAAGTTCAGGATGTCTTGAAAGGGAAATGCTCATATCTTGGATAAAAATAAAACTGTTCAGGGCCTTCTGAGAGTTGCTGTTTGGGAGCAGAGACCTGGAAGGGGTTTAGGGTCATTAAATCTGCATTTTATCTTTGTCAGCCACCTCATATCATCCCATTTGTGAATTAATCAGTCTTTATCCTAGCGTAGTTTGGCTGTTCTTTTCCATTACAAAAGGACTAGAAAACTTTCCCACCAACTCCTTGCTGGAATGACTAGAAGCCTTGTTTCCCACCTAGCTTACTGGAAGGCTTGGCTTTGCAATCTTTGTGCCACTGGACCTTAGTCACATGCTTGCATTGCTGCTTTGCCTGGCTGGAGGAGGTGGTCCATGACAAGGGTTCACACCAAGGTGAGAGATGCTACAAAGATGTGTGCTAACACGAGTGCCATGGCACTCAGGAATGATCTCAGTGTTCTGAGGAGGGCTCTGAATCAAAATAAAAAAGAAATGGGATTTCTAGGTAGGCTGGCTTGGAAAAGACTCAGTTGCAGAGAGGTGGCTGAAAAGAAGAGCATTACCCTTGAAGTCAATCCAGAGTTGGATGGAAAAAAGGGGAAGCTGCCCATCACCTGGCTGCCTGATCCCTGCTAGGAGAAACAGTGGTTCCCTCCCTCTCCTCTTTTATCCCCATGTCTTCCAGTGCTCCCCTGCTCCTGGCAGTAGCAAACCAGCAGACCCTGGGGCTGATGTTGTAGCCTCTGACTGATTTGTGTAAGGAGAGGACAGAGAGAACACAATGAGATGTCAGAGGAGATTCCAAGCAATTTTGCCAAACACTCAAGGGATATTTTTTCTTTCCACTCCCCTCCCCCCTTAGTTTTTAGAATAATTTTTCAAGAGCACATATGCAAGTCATCTAAGGGAAAGAGAACAGTGAGTACCAGGGGCTGGTACACTGTGTTCCCTTTGTGTACTGTAGAGAAAATAGATAAAAGAAACAAAGGATGATGCAGAGAGCAAAGCAGCCATCAGTGCTCTCAGAGAGGTTCAATCTGACCTTTTCAGAGATGAAGGTCAAACCAAAAATCCTCAGGTGCCGGAAATTGGTCCCATCTTCCTAGGACCAGGAGACCTTTACCACTAACAAAATGAGCGCAGAATTCCATGCCCTTTGTTGTTGCTAGAGGCGAGAAGGAAGGCAAGAAAGGAATATTGTCTTGGATAATCATGATTATGTGCTTCTTTAGGGAGTAACTTCCCATTTTATGAGCCTATCTGCTGCTCACCCAAGCCACCCACCCAGATTACAGGCAGTAATGGAAAGCAGCTTGGACCCCCCAGCATCAAGGAGCTGCAGAGGCAGACCCCAACGACAGCAGCAGTGCTCGTTAGTGTGCACTCCTCNCCTCCTTGGCCCTTGCCCCTCAACCTGCCAGTCTCTCCCTCTGCTCTTGCTGCTCACAAGCCTTTAGATGCAGAGCATGTCCAGCCATAAGCGTGGGATAGCTCTCCTGCAGCCCATCCGGGTTGTTTGTCTTGGGTCCCTCTCCATTCAGAACAGAGAAGGATTTTGCATAAATGCATCAACATGTCTGCTTTGTTCATGCATGAAGGGTTCTTAGCATTTCTCATCCCACCCCTGGCCTGGCTGTCTTCTCCCTACCCCCCCTTGGCATGTAGCTTGTCCAGCTTTTGCATTATTTCCCTGTGCAACAGCAAATAAACCTGCCTGAAGCATTGCCAGTCAGCCACATGCAGTTAAAAAATACCCAGTGGATCCTTTTGGATGGAATTGAAACAAGTGATCGGAAGGAAGGGATGGAAAAGGGTGCAAGAGTGAAGCTTCATGGCCTTTAGTATGTAATTTGGTTTCATGTTCTGCACAAGAAAACATGTAAAATATGTAAACAGAGCTCTCCAGGGTTGTAATGGAGCTACAAAGCCACAGCTACACAGGCAGGCAGGGTGCTTCTCTTCAGCAGAACGGAATGCCATCCCCAAAACCACACCATCATTTCTTTAAGCTGAAAGTAAACTTTCTCATGCCAGGAGCTGAGAGAATTTATTTTTTCTTTCAAATGAGGGATTGTCTGCACTGCTTGTTCAGAGAGCTGTAGGAGTTTTAGCCCACATTGCCATGAGAGACCTCGTAGTTTGAATGCCAGTGAGTTTTAGGGTGTTCATCTTGAGATGTCTCTAAAAGGCATGGTTTCTGGAGGATGGTGCTTAACCAGCACTATCCTGAGGGTCTCTTGAGTCAACCCTTCTTTCTCTACCTGCAAGTAAGTATCTTCTTATAAAACCCCACAGAACTAGGCACCATTTGGACAAGCTCTTGAGCTCCTCTAAATATCTCCTGATTTGTGCTGTGTTAATTGGAGCTGTAACTGTTGAGGAACCCCCAACATGCTCATTTTTGGAAATACTGCCTGTAAAGCTGGAGGATCACTGTTTCCTCTGAGGTCATTTCAGTGGTGAATCTGATAAAGAGCCATGATTCACCCATCTGGTAAGTGGGCCCAGCTCCTAATGCTATCAGCAGCAGCCTCCCCTGGGCCTGGTTTTCCACCATCGCCTCAGGGTCCGGCTGCAAACTGTCATGCATACCAGGAAATGGTTATTTGCATGATCAGTGCTATTATCTGTCTGTGCATGTACCTACTCACTGGGAGAAACCCTCATTTCAGGAGAACATCAGGTTCTTCTAAGTTATTTTGGTCATTGGGCAGTGGATTTTATTTTCCTATGTTTTTGGTAATTTAACACTTCCATCATTGCCCTCAGAGAAGACAAGTCTCTTCCTTCTTCTGCAGCCTGCTCTAGGTGAACATGTTTTAGCAGGGGGGTTGGACTAGGTGATCTCCAGAGGGCCCTTCCACCCTCTACCACACTGGGAATCTTTCAACTTACCTTCTTCTAAACACCTTTGAAAAATCTGCCCTTCTAGCAGAGCAAGTCTGTTCCTGGGGCACTGTGCTGTGTTTACACTATGACCCTTTCCTGCTGGCAAAGGAAAGCCTTGCTGTATGGAAAATTAACTGCTTTCCAGTGTTTGCTTCTGGTGGGAAAGGCTGAGCCTCAGCAGTGGTGAGTTCCTTCATCCCCTGTGCTCCCAGTCCATCTTCCTGGAGACTGCTTCTGGAAGGTCACTATGGATTAAGGAGCCGTGATGATACTTCAATCCCCTCATAACTTCTTTGGGGAGCAGCTGGGAGTTTCTATGAATTTCCCTACTAGCCTGGAACATCAAGGATGAAATGCTTCAGGTGGACTTTGGACTTAATTTGTTGGAGTTTGAGGTCTATCAGAACAAGAGCTGTTCCGAGGTTAGAGGGAAGCAGCAGGCTTCCCCAGACACCTGCTACCAAGCCTTTGCTTGGGTGGAGATGTGCATGGGCTACAGGAAACATGTGGCTGCTGCTCTACAGACTGTTCCTGGATGGTCCAACTAATTCAGAGGAATTTGTTTGCGTGGCAGTGTTTTCATTACTCCACAGTTTCAGTGGGAAAAGCCTGGTGAAGAGAGGGAGAAACTTGTGACTTGCATAGCACAAACTGTGCCTTCAGGTAATAAGATAAAGAAGCCCCAGGGTTTGATCTGGCCGGATGCACCATGATGTAGGGCTGGTGAGCTGGAAGGGTACTGGAAAGGCTCTGCTTGCTGAGGTGTAAGCATAGCTGGCTCCCCAGGACAGCAGATGGTAGCTGTGCTCTGTGCCCCCCTGCTGCGCTCCCCGGGAGCCCTGCCGCAGCCTTCCCTCTCGCTATTAAACTCAAGGCCTCTTCCCAATGTCTCATCTCCCTGGATGTATCCAATTAGGGCCTGTTGACAGCCCAGAGCAGACTTACACCCTTAGGATTAGAGGCATGTGTATGTCTTCATATAGGGAAGGACAAAAACTGGGTATCTGGCTGGCTGGGAGCAGGGTGTAGGAAGCTAAACAGTGTGGAAGAGGGAAAAGGAGCTAGGGAGAAGGGGTTTTGCACCCCCAGTTCTCCTTGGTTATGGAAAGGCTGTGTAAGGAGTGTTGCGTGTGGTTTACGCCTCATGTTTACATGGTCCATAACCCTAAACAAAGCTGGAAAGCATGACTTTAACTCTGGAAATAAAAGCGCTGGAAACCCCTGGTTTGCTGCACATGAGAAAGTTTTGTTCTTTAAACACACAGATGTTTTTAAATGAAAAATCCCTCTTTTGACCTTTCGTGAATGTGATCATGTGGCCAGGGCTGACATTAACCACTGCATGGCTGTTTGCTTCGGCCGCGGGCAAAGCTTAGCAAGCAATCTTCAGTGCTCCTGCTAGCACCTGCATTGTCTCCCATCTCCTGGAAGCTGCTCCTGTGCCCCACGTGTGCTTGGGGCAGTTCAGGGCAGAGGGAGTTAGGTACAGGGATATTCAAGGTCTACTCCTACTGTGCTGGAAAAGAAAGCATTGCGGTTTTTTCCCTTCTTGATAGCTGAAAAAGACGTGACTTAATTTGTTTTCCTATGTGTCTCTCTTCCTATTAGAAATGTTTCCCAAGTGCTTCTAAGCCTCTCTGTCCACCTCAGCCAGTGTGGTATTCTGATGGAGAGCTCCTTTTCCAGCTGAAGTTGTTATTGTTGCTTTGAGGCTTTCTCTAACTAGCTGTGTGCGTTCTTCATCCAAGCAAATTTATAGGACCAGCTTTGGGAAGGAAGAAAGGGATGTTACCATTGTGACAAGCCCAATCCAAAGTGCCAAACCAGAAGAACTACAATGATTCCAGTGAGTTGGATCCACTAACGGAATAACAAAAATATATTTAAGATCCTCCTAAAGCATGGTACACATTCTGCTTTGGATAGTTTGCTTTTCTGATGCCAGCTGCTCCCAAAGGAAATGCTCCAGTCAAAAAACCCCAACAACAAAAAGAGCCTTTGCTCTACCCATCAGTGGTCAAAGCTTATGGGAGGGGATTGTCTTCTCTTGTTGGAGCACCCTCAGGGCCAACCTTGGCCACAGTTAACACACAAGCTCTGCTTTAGTGGACCTAGCTGCTGGTTCAAGTTAGAGACAGGCAGTTCAGGAACCTGAGTGTGCAGCCAACAATAATGTTCTGGCTACTGTATTTGTTTAACCTCTCTCTCCAGTGGATGCACAGTCTGTTAAAGCACTTATCAGTCTATAATGCCTTCACACTCTTGTGAGCAGCAGTGTGGACACTGTAGACAGGAGCTTTTGCTGTGGATTGAAAATGTCTTTTCCCTTGGATGAGGCTGATGTTTGCAAAACTGAAGGTATAAGGTCTTGTTTGGGTGCTGCCTCTTGATGCTGTCTGTCTAGTGGGATGCAGTTGGCTGCTCTTTCTACTGGTCGATGTGTTTCTGAATTTGAACAGAAGAGCAGAATGCAATTTAGGGCTAATTTGAAGAATGATGCCTCCTAGAAGAGATCCTGGCAGTGCTGGGGTGGAAGATGCTGTTGATAGAGAGCAGCATCCTTATGTCCTACTGCTGTGTTGAAGAAATAGCAAACGTCTGACATGAATAAACAGGAGCACATGGCAAATGGCTCAGTTACACTTGCATATGCCTCATCTGAGACATGTGGATTCTGTGTTGCTGTGCCCTTGGAGCTGGTGTTTGCTTTCACATCCTTTCAGTGTGCATTAGTGAATGGGAAAGGAGCAAGGGCAAGTACAAATCACACTCATGACCTCCAAATGTTGGTGTTTGCTTATGGGCTTGTGTAAATTTGAGCTGATTATTAAATCTCATTAGCACAGTTATTTCTTCTTTTTCTCACTCTTTTTCTTACTCTTTTTCTCTGTAGTTTTTGGCCCTGGCTCAACTGATATCTTTGGGATGATCCTTTGAACCATGCAAAAATCATCTGGTTAGGGTTTTTTTGTAAAATCAAAACTCCATGTTGTTTTTTCCACAGGTCCAGCTAGTATCCTAGACATTTTGATTGCCCCTGGCTGGATGTCAAAGCCATTGTGGGTTTGGGATGGGGCCAGTCAGAACTGGTTTACAGTTTTTTCAGGTATACCATGTGAAGTTTATGGTTTTGTGTGATTTTGATTTGAGCTCCCTGGTTTTAAATGAAGTTTACTTTGAATCTGGAGATAACAGAAACTCAAAGGAAAGCTCAAAGAATGAAGGTCTGCAGGATTTAAAAATTGAAATACATTGTTCATACAGACTCTTTGGAAGTGAAATAAGTGCACCTTTTTTTTTTTTTTTGGAGAAAGCTGAAGTTAATAACACACACTGAATACACATGCAATCTGGGCCATCATCTGATGGAAATCCCTGTAGCTCCTATTCGCTTTCCTGAAACTAAACCAACTTAGATGACAAAAGAGCCCTTATATGACAAAACAAAAGAGCCCTTGCATCTCCCCCTCATTTCTGAATCACAGCCCTGTGTTACACTCAAAACTCTACCCAAGGAAATATCCCTTTGGAAATGAACACTATCATTCTTATTGTAAAGCAGAGGAATTTATCATCATGTCACATTGCAACTAAGCTATTGATGCCATGTCATATCTGCTGCAGTGCTTTCATGCACAGAAAGGTCACTTTCCAATTGCTATAAAATCCAGCCAAACCTTCAGCTGAAATTTGGGGCTCTGTGCTAAGAAAGCTGTAGTAATGTGCTAACTGAATACGAAGCCTGCAAGGCCCAGACACCATTGGCTGCTCCAGATCCAAAGTGGCTGTGCTGATACTGGACATAGCAATGGGGCTTTATTTTGTCCTGCAGGAGACATCATCTGCTTCCCAATCCTACAGCCAAATCCTGTTCTTTATTACATGGGTAAAACTGAAAGATGAGATTTCCTCTGACTTCTGAGCCAGCTGAATCTGGGAGTAATATAGCATCAGTGTGTTACCCCAGGAGTTTTATCAGCTTCCAGTAGATAAAGCTTTTGTGTTGCTCACCTGCCTGCATGCCTTTGTCCTGGAGCAGGACATGCTGTGGTTTTTCATCTTTTGCCATCAGACCTTTAAGTACCCCAACAAAAACAGGCAAAAGCAGACAAAAGGTATGCAACTTAGTAGAACTGTGTTATCAAATACAGAGGACAAGATGAGGCTTGGACTAGAACCTGCAGTTCATGAGCATCAGGAAAGGGAATGTTGCTGCTGAGGAAGAAGCAGCAGACTGGAAGGTAAGAAGGCTTTGGGAAGGAGGAGGACACAACTTCCTCTTATCTTATGCTTATAACCTGTGCTGCTGAATCTCAGATTTGGGATTGTTTTCTGATTTCATTTTTGCAACAGGGTATTTTAAACTCATTGATAGTGCACAAAAACATTAATATATGTACCAGGTTGGAAAAATAACTTTGAATGTTTTCCTTAAGTCTTAGAGGCTAACCCTATGTCCTAAGGACTTGGCTGCCAGCGCCCAAGCTTGCTAGGCCCTGGCAGATGAACCTTAGGACTAAAGGGTGGGTCCAGCTCTGCACATGCTGTGTCTCACCTAAAAAAATCCATTGCTCAGGCTTGAGGGTGCTATCTGCTATCCTCTTTTTATCAGCACGCTTGGAAAAGGCACTGAGGAGGAGCATGGATGGAGCCCTCCCTGGAGCTTCGTTCACAAAGCCTAGCCATACTAGACTAGACTACTAGAGGCCAACTCAATGCTGACTTACCTAGTTGGGTGTGCAACTGTTCACTTAAATCTTCTGATGGAACAAATCTAGAACAGTAATAAAGAGGCTAAAGAATAGAGTCCTAAAGAATTTCTGAGCAGAACCTCTAGGGCAAAATTTTGGATGTCTGTTGAGTAAGCCTGTGTGTGCCATCTCCATCTGAGCTCCTGAGGTTTGGAATGGTTATAGAATTTGGCTGAATGTTGAGGTGTTTGTTGGAACCCAAATGGTGGCCTTTACAATGGCTTGGTGCTCACTAATGTGGGCAATTTTTTTTTTTGCTGTAACTCCAACCCAATTCCCAGCCTAAATGAGAAGAGGAGTGCAACAGCTTTCGGAACAGATTGGAGGTCTGTGCTGCAGTCGGCAAACTGGGTGGTGTCCATGTGGCAGTCAAGCTGCCTCGGAATATTGGCTAATAAACAAGCAGGAGCCTTTCTGATTTTTAGCAACTGCACCATAGCTCCTTATCCTTGGGTAAGATTAACCTTAGGTCTGCAGGAACAATAACATATTTAAGAATAAAAGGTCTGGGTGACTGCCAGCACCCATGTCTGGCAACAGGGAGAGAAAGTTTTCATCTGTAAGGGATGTGTTAAAATGCTGCTTATGTCATGGTTGGGATTCTCTGGCTTGTGTTGAGTTAAATAGAAATAACATTCTGCAGAGCAGTCAGCTAAGAACTGTGGATTAATGAGGTTTCATTATTATGGTTGAAGTCTGGTTTTTAGCTGGATCTTCAAACAGCAGAATATGTCCCTTTTGGACCTCCATGAGTTCCATATCAGTTCACAGAATATTTCTGTGAGCTTGTACAACCTCACTCAGAATGTTGTGTGCTCCACAAATAGATGATCCTGTGCGTTTTACCAAGAGATTCTGTTCCTGCTTGTTCTGTTGTTGCTGTTTTGTCTGTGTCCAGGGTACAAGCCCAGGACCCTGCAGCATTGCCTGTCTCAGTGTGGAAGTGACAGCAGCCCAGTCCTTAGCAGACAAGGAGGGAGGGAGAGGCAACAGCTTCACATTTGGGGCATGACAACCACTGCTGGCCCTCTCCCTCAGGAAGAGGTTGCTCCCTCCTGCCTGGGGGACAAGTGCTTGTGATGGCTCTTCACAGCCACACTTAGCTTGAAGACATGGGCTGGAGGAAGCCCTGCTGTGGGACAGCAGATGGGAGGTGGGGAGCAGACAGGTCTGCACCGTGGTGATTTGCTCTCTTTCCAGCTGCCCCTGGGCATGCAGGCAGGCACGTCCACTCCAACGGCGACCTCAGCGTATGGCAGAGCTGAGCAGGGCAGCATCCTGGTTCAAATAGCAGCTCTGCCTGTCTGCACTGTGAGCTGTTTTGATGTTACAATGTGAGAGATGAGAACCACCAGTGTGTGCAAAGCCTGTGGTGTCTGGCTGTGTTTGCTGGGTGGGAAGGACAGAATGAGATGGTGTCTGGTTGTATTTAACCCACTCCTCTGTGGAGGTATATCCCTCACACATGTATGTGCTTGTTTGTCCCTTCACTTTGTAACATTTAAGCAGCTTTTTGTGGCTAATGCCTTTTACCCTCAGGACGCCTGTATGACATGAGGGAATATTTTCCTCATCCTCCAGACAAAGGCCTCAGGCCTGGAGAAGCCAAGGTCTTAATGGGGCACAGTCAGTCTAGTGCGCAGGATCAGTGATCCTTAACCTGTAGTTGGTCTACAACAGGAGGCCATCAACACAGCTGACCATTGCCTGAGGTCCTAGGATGGCTGGGAATCATTCACACTGGTGCCTTCCGAAATTTGCTCTTCAGCAACTTTTCCCGTATTACTTTGAAGGGAAACGTTATGAGGAAATGGAGTTGATTGCAATAGTAGATGTGTTTTAGATGTGGCAACGAACTGAGCACTCCTGATATATCACTTTTCTCTCTGCTGACACATTCCTTGGTCCTCTGGAGGAAGAGAAGGAAAACAGGAGAGGCGGTTTGAAGAACAGGCTGTCCCTCTGATTGACAAGAGGTTGTATAAATCCGTCAAAGGGAATCCTCCAGGCATTCCCTCTTGTGGGAAGATCCCACAGTGCTCTCTGGCCTTGCTCACTCTGTCTCTCGATGTTTGTGTACAACATGTGTGGGTGGGAGACGAGCTGGATTAGAACCTCCGTGAGGAACAGACATCAGCTCTTTTAATTGAAAGCAGCTTCCTAGGGAGGGGAATGACTTGGACTTCCAGTAAGTAGACACAAATAGTCCCTGAATGCTTTGGAGGAGATACTAAGCTCCTGTGGAGCCCAGTTGCTGTGTGGGTCTGAGAACCTGGATAAGCCCCAGTGAGTGAAGTTCTAAGTCCTACATGATGCAGTCATTCTTCAAAGCAAATACTTTAGTGCTTGGTAACACCCTGAAATGAGAAGTACATCTATCCCTTCTTCCCTCCACAGCTGTCAGGTGCTTTAGCTGCTGTTTTACATCACTGTAGCAAACTGGAGGATGTTAGGAAATAATTTATTTCTCATAAGTGTGAAATCCTATGAATGAGTAGCTGTGAAGAGAGATGATGCTCTGTCTTCCAGGCCATTGGAACTTGCAGATTAGAAGTGGTAGCACTGCAGTAATAAGTGCCATCTTGTAGGGGTGTTTTAAGAGCAGAGGGGTGAAGAATCTCCCAGCAAATGGTTCTCAGACTTTGCAGTTGTTCTGTGACACTCAGTAACTGGATGGAACTGGAAAGACATATTGACCATGTGTTTGAGCCTATTGAGATGGTGGACAGTGTAGGTGATAGGGACTGTTTATCCAATCCAATTCAATCCTTATTGCAAAGTCTTAAATAACCTTTTTGCCATTAGCTAAGTTAGCTAGTGTAGAAGAGGCTCTTGTAGTCACTCCTAATATTGTGTCTGTTGGACTTTTCCTGCACTTCTCAATTATTCTCTTTACGTGAAAGAACTTTTTACCCCAGCACCACTTTGAAACACTTGTCTGGGTAGTGATGGATCAGCCTCAGCAGGAGGAAGCTTATCTAACCTGCTCAAACCCAAGCAGTCTACTGAGCCTGCACACCTCAGCTGCACGTGGCTCAAACACAGGTTCTTTATGCAATGGTAAGATTTTTTGCTCACATTCTCAGGCAGAAGCCAAAAGTGCAAGAGTTCACACACGCACACAAATCAAACAAGGCATTTGAAACTTATCAGAGATTTCCAACCCACCTCTGCAGGGGTTTATTTTGGGCTTGATTCAAACTTTTTGGTGAAGGTCTGGGTGATTTCTTAATACAGGTTTTCACTCATCCTTTAAGTGACACTTAAAATGCACCAAAGGTCAATGCTTTAGTTTCTTTCAACCACCTTTTTGGACCAACAAAGCAGGAGAAGATAGAAGAATACGAACAAAAAAAAAGGTATCAAAGTAATGAGACTTTTGTTCATGTCAAAGAGCTCTGTGACCATATAAATTGCAGATGTGGGTAAGATAAATTTCCTGGCTGGAGAGTATTAAAATAAAACCCTTGCTCCCAACAAGAGACAGGCTGCTGAAAATGCAAGGAGGGAGAATTGCGAAATGGTACATGTCGAATTGCTGGCCTGGGTTTCAGATGCCAAAGATAGTTTATGTAAAGCCTTGCTCTGCTGTAAAATGTAACACAATCCACTGGCTAGCCTCAATGAAGCTAGGTCCCAGTTGTTTTAAAAAATAAATAAACTAAAAATCTTCTTCCAGCCCATTAAAGTTGATTTATGTTTTGCCCATAGATTCCTCTGTGCTGGATCTTGAGGGACTCAGATTATAGAGGTGATTACCTCACTTCTAGCCAATCTAGTTTCTCATTCCCACGCATCCCAGGCTCTCTTTGCATTGCCCAGGCTTTGCCTGGAGACCTAGAGAGTAAATCCATGCAGTCACTGAGTGGGCATAAGATTTTGTATGGCTAAAAACATCTCTGTTAATTCTCTTCTTTCACTTCAGGGTTTTGTTTTTGTTCTAATAATCCAAGAAATTTCTTATGGGAGCAGCTTTACTGACAGCACATCACCACCTGATTGCTCAGTTCAGGCTCTAGGCTTGGAAAGAAATTTGACACTGTCCCCACAAGTACATGGCTCCAGTTAGCACCTAACACAGGTGGTCTGTGTGGTCAGTCCTGGGCTCTCCTGTGGCTAGCACAACTGCTGGAGATGGTTTGAGCTCTTGGGTTGCATCCATAGCTCCATTGCTGCTGTACTCTGTGACCACAAGGAATTCCCTCTATCCCCACACCTCCAGCAGTGGCACTCACTGGGTTCACCATGCTGGTGTGACTCTCAGCAGGTACTCTTCACATGCTCTGAGAGCCTCAGCTGGAAGCTTCCTTCTAGTGCACTTGTAGCCTTTTGCATGGTGGACATGGCTCATGTTTGCTGGAGGAATAAAAGCTATAGTCACACATATTTCTTTTTCTAAAGCAGCTCCATGAAGCACTGTGGTTTCAGGGTAAATCCTACCATTGCTTGCAGCTTCATTTTCCCATCTACACACTGACGACTCTGTAAGGCTCTCTGGTAGTTAAATTCAGACATTTTTTTGCCTGAGCTTTTCATCCCTGTCAGCACTTGGGATTCATGTACCTGTTCTTTATTGAAAAGAACAGTTTGCTTATAATCCCACTGCTGCCTGCCACAGAGAGTGCTGTAGGTGTAGGAAGAAGGCAATTCCCCTTAGAGAAACTAGTTAAGAAAACAAGAGACCAATTCACTTAAACTGGGTTGTAGAGACAGGCCTTCCCTGGCTACCCTCTTTTCCAAGTTGTTTCCGTGGCCATCTGTGGCTTCCCTGGGGTTAGAGGAAGATGCAGGTTTAAATAGGCCATTGCTTGAGTACTGTGCAGAGCACCTGCAGGCTGCCTGTGCTCTGAGTTGGTCTTCAGAGTCATTGTCACTTTGTCTCCAGTGGGAAGAGGCATGGTCCAATTAGGTGGGAGCAAAGTTGTTCTGAATGCTGTCACAGTCCTCCTACCAGATTAAGAGGGAACTGTTGGCTCCCATCCAGCTACTGTGAACCTTTGCCTCTTATTCCTGTTTCAGTTTTTCCTACTGAGCTGGAAGACCTGAAAACTTAACTTTTGAATAATCTCATGGCATTTACAAACATCATTATTGTGTACTATTTCATTATAGCAGTGCACCTGAGTATTTTCCCCCACTTTAAACTGTCATAATTCTTCCTTACTTTTATCTACATCTGTTTTGGTGTGTTTTTTCTTCCCACAGACGTGTCGAACCAAGGTGATTGACTTGAATGATGGTGTCTCCCAGTATGCCTGGTACCCCTGCACAGCCAACTTCCAGTACTCCCACATGGCACAGACTGTTTTCTGGCTGAAGGTAGGAAGTGCACATGTCATTCAGAAGTCTCCTCTTTGCCTCCCTCTACAAAGTTTCTCCAACAGGGACAGCCCTCCCCAGGCCACGCTGCTCCTCTTTTTGAAGTATGTTTAGTGCAGAATAGCAAAACAAAGCCTCTGAGCACTGTCTAGAGAGTCAGTGGTGAAGTCCCCTCCTGTGACAAGGCTATTGAATTTCTGAGAGGTTACAGCCTCCAGCTGCAGGGCTGTTTGACTACAGTTTATCTAGTTTGTGTAGGAGAGATTGGAAGAGAAGACTTCTGTGTGACCTGGGATGGGAATTGTTATTTTAAAAGTTCTGGACTGACTCCTGGGTATTTTTTAAAGCCCACCACAGTTCTCCATCTCAGCCTTTGTGGGGCTTTTGTTTTCCCAGGCTTATTTTTCCCAGCCTATGGTAGCTGCAGCAGTCCTAGTTCACTTGGTCACTGATGGGACCTATTACCTGGATCAGAAGCAGGAGACCATTGGTGTGCAGCTGTTTGACACCAAAGAGCAAAGCCATGATCTTGGTAAGACTGTATTTAATTCAACTCCCTCTTTATTGCTTGCTTAATCTGTTGGTGCCTCCATTTACAAACTCACCAATACTCCTGCTCAATTTTTCCAAGGGTCAGACTAAAAAATAGTATTTGGTTCATTCTCCAAGACTTGAGTTTCACTGGGGTTTGTTGAAAATGATGCACCATTTTATACAGACATTTCTCTATACCTTCTCACTATGTGTTCAGAAGTGATAGTTCCTCTCTAGTCATTAAAATAAACACTATTTCAGTGCTTCATGACCAGCACCAACCTGGAGAGACATTGGCAGTGATACAGAGGAACTGCTGATAGCAGGGATGAGGGACCTGCACTGGCTGGTGCAGCAAACACTTCTGCTTCTCAAGGTGTAGCTGGTCATGTCTCTAGTGCTGCTTGCAGGGAGGTTTCCACAGCTATTTAAGGGCCAAAAATTTTGGTGCAAAGTACTTCATGTTAGATGAAGGTCTAACACCAGGACCCTTGTGGGCTGCTTGCATGGCCCCAGGCAGGTGTGCCTGACAGAGACTAGTTGTGCTCAAGTGCCAGAATAGACCATTTTTGTCTGTCTCCTGAGCACAGATCCCTGAACCTGAGAGACTTGTATCTGATGAATTGGTTCTGGCTACATTTAAGCTCCAGGACTAAGATGCTCACCATAGCTCCCAACTCTGTATCAGGGAAGGACTTGCATAATTCCCTTTCTATCTGTCCCTTGCCCTTTTTTTCCACTGGGAAAAAAGGTGCCCATGTTGTTTCCCAGAGCAGTTTTTAAGGAAAGATGACCCCCCCTTCCCCCAGCTTTCTCTTTTACCATAATTTCCTAGTTTTGACAAGCTAGAACTCAAATGAACTTCCTACTAGTGCTGAGAAGGAGAAGGGACACACACAAGTGACAGGTGTTGGATGACTATCTAGGGTAATATTTAATTTGTTGGGGTAGGGAGGAGAAGAAAGGAAGTGTGTGTGGTGTCTGTTGTCTGAGATCAAACTGAAATTCATAGCAAGTTTTGCAGGTTGGGTCAGGATAGCTCCCAGTTTGCCAGAGCCCCTGGGTGAGTCTTGCCCTCCTCCTTTTGCAAAACAGTGGCACATAACTCTTTCCCTCTGAGGAATCACTAAAGGAGACACAAGCCTGCCAACAAATACTTAATGTGACACTTTGTAGAGACAGACAGATTGTGAGAGAAAGAGAACAAGAAAGAGGAGCAAAGAGGAAACTGAAGGTTAGGTTTTGAAATCCTCCATGAGGTTGCAACATGAGTTTGGCATGGCTCAGACTGATGCCTGAAGATCTTCACAGCACTGCCTTCAGTGTGGTAAAGCCCCTCTGACCTATGCAGAAGAGGCTGGCCTGGAGCTGAGGAAGGTATAGGAAGGCTCCCCAGCCCTTCTCACTCAGGCAGAGCTCCCTCACTCTTTTGTCTGAGTTCTGGGTGCGGCATTGACTCCTTTCCCTGGATATCGTGGTTTATGTGTTTGAATTAGCACCATGGCAAGCTAGGAACTGCTGCTGAGGTGCAAACTTTGGCATGCCCTGGGTGCAGGATTGAGTGCAGATGGTCAGCCAGCCTTCAGCAGAAGTCAGTGGCAAACTGAAAGTTCATCCAGAAGGAAGTAGCAATAATTTAAAGCTTGGTCAGTCTTTAGTGTGCTAAAGACACTCCCATGAGCAAAATGTAGTCTATCCAGAAACGCAGTTTCCCACCTTGATCAGAGCAAGGTTTTTACTGGGTGGACTCCCAGAAAGCAATGAGAAGCTTCTTCTGAGTCTGGGTAGGAGATGGAGAGTTTCAGCATTGTTAGTTCAGAGCTGTTGTAGACTCTGGGGTTCAGCTGCTGGGTGCTTTGCAAGGACAGTTGAGCATTGGCTAGATGGATACAGAGCTACAGAAACAGCAAGCATGGAGATAGCTCTAACTCCCCTGCCATGGGCACCTCTACTCTTGAGTGATTCTTTGCTAATGAGAAGCAGTTAGTTAAATGAACCTGACCAGTTCATGCCCTTCTTTACCTTTTTGGGGTCAGAAAGCACCAGCAACTGCTGCACAGCAATCAGGGTCTGTTTTGTTGTGGACATCACCTGAGTGCGAGGAATGAAACTGAAGTGAATAAACAGCCTCATACCATAAGGTCTTTCTTGGCTTTCCATCAGAGAAGGCAGAAACTTCCAAGGAATTTGGGAACCCGGGATTTTGAGTATTAACTGCACCTGTTTGTAAGTGAGAAACGTGCACCGTTCCACAAGGAGCTGATATCAAAAGACCTGTGGGAGGCAAGTAGACAGGGAGGTTATTTCAGGGTCAGGTAAAGACCAAAACAAAAGGAGGTTGGCTTCTTTATTTTTTTTTTTATGACAGGAAGATTTTTTAAAGCAGAGAGTGGGAGATAGATGTTTAAAGAGAGTGGTCAGAAGTCTGTCTTAATTCACAGGAAATCACTTTCTAAGGAGAAAAATGAAAACTTTTTTTATTCCTTCCCTTCTGAGTCAAGAAACTTGAACTGGAGAAAAAAAATAATGGAAATCCCTGAGCCAGTTAAACATGCAAATAGAATTTATTTTATTTTTGAATTTGTAAGTGTATCAGGGTAGCCAAAGGGCCTGGGCCAAAGCCATTGCTGGGGGAGCTCCAGTGCAGAGAATGGAGCTGGAGCCAAGCTGATCCTCGGAGCGATGCCATGGAGCTGTGCAGGAAGGGCTGAGGAGGCAGGGCTGTGCAGACAGGGCTGTGCAGGCAGCTGTCAGGCCCTGAATCTCAATTAATGAATTCTGAGGCCAGCTGACATCTGTCTGTCCTTTGAGTTACCCCTGAGATGGATTGGGCCCATTGGAATTCAGATTGCCTCTACTTGAGGGTGGGGATTTATTCCTGACTGTCACTGAGTGCCTTCTCTGCTGAAGGAAAGGGATTAAGAAGTCTCCTTGTCACCTTGCTAGTGCTTCTGTAAGCCTCAACCTCTTGAGACACTTTTGTTTTCCCAAACACAAGTAGTTTCTTCTCAAATGAGATCATCTGTAAAGTCCTCAGTGGCTCCATCACCCTTGGTTCTCTCTCCAGGACCATCTTTGCCTTTTTTTAGCAAGGAGCATGATACTCTAAGGCATAAAGCCATCAAAAAAACTCAAAACTGAGCACATTTAGTGTAGAGCTCATGCAAAAAAAGTTTTACCCTGATTGCTAATGACATGCACAGCTCCAAACAAGTCACTGGTGCACTGGCCATGGTGCACTAAGCCATCTAGCCTGCCAGCACCATTTGGTGTGTGATATAAGGGTTCTGACTGTCCTCAGACCAGTTTTACAACAGTGTGCCTTCGCTTCCCCTGTGATGGTTGCTCCTGATTTAACACAATAGGAATGTAGCTGTGGCCTAAAGAAAGTGCTCTGAGAGCCTGCCGTGCTCCTGGAGAGAATGGCAGCCTTTCTTCAGCTCTCTGCGGGGATATACTTCTCAGCTAAGCTCTCTGGAGCGATTTGGGAAGCCCCTCCAGGCAGCTTTCCATAAGTTTTCAGCTCAATAGGACCATTCCTATGGGTAAAAGGCTTCTGAAGTGCCCATGGCTTCGGGAAGCGATTGTGTGAAGTCTGACCCTTCCTCTGATCTTGTCTCTCCTCCGGCAGGTGTCCACGTCCTGAGCTGCAGGAACAATCCCCTGATTATCCCCGTCATCCATGACCTCAGTCACCCTTTTTATCACACCCAGGCTGTCCTCATTAGCTTCAGCTCCCAGTTTGTGGCCATCTCTGGGGTGGCCCTGCGTTCCTTCCACAACTTCGACCCCATCACCATCAGCAGCTGCCAGCGAGGACAGACCTACAGCCCGGCGGAGCAGAGGTGAGCCTGTCAGCTTGCTTCCTTCTGCCTCACCCCCCATGCTGGGGGTTAGGAGGAGGCAGGAGGGGCACAGGGGCTGAACCCTGCTGACCCTTTTGTGTGGCTGCTAAAAAACCGACAGTGTTCTCATTGACCAGGATGGATGGGACATTTAACCCGCATGAGATACTGTTAGTGAATTATTTCCTCTTCCTTTCTCCTCCCTCCTTTATCCCAAGCTTGAAATTGGGGCCAGTTAACTCTCCACACATTCCCCAGCACAGCATCATTTTCACCGCTCACACACCATCCTCAATCTAAACTGCTTTGTGCTGCTCAAGTGCTACAGGGACCTCCCATGGAAGTGGTCACACGGAGACAAAGTGATGCTTGTGCCCTGCTGGGGCTAAATCCTGCAAGGTGCTTTGCCCTGTGTGGTGGGTACTTGGCCACCAGCATTCATGGTGCTTTCACGGCTGGGTTGGGGTCCTCAGTACCTCTCTGGATCCGGCCCACGTTCTGAAAAGCTCTGTGGGACCCCCCAGGATGAAAGGTTTATGGCTACCGTTTTATTCTTGTTGTTATAACAGACACATCAATAGATCACCACCAACCCCTCTCAGCCTCTGCTTTACAGCATCCCACAGAGATTGTGACCTTTCATGGCCTCTGGTGAGGCAGCTTCATGGATCCTTTCAACGAGGCAGTGAAAAGAAGAGGGGAGAATTTAGCAAAACCCCTGAAAGAATATATTATTTTCTTTTTTTCCCTTTTGTGAGTTCAAAGTTGTGAGCAGTACTCATAGCATAGCAGCAGCAATAGTAAACCAAGTTGCATAGCCCATCAAACCTCTGCTCAGCCTCCTAAGCAAGCTGTCAGGCTTTTTGATAATGTTCTGGCTCGTTTTTAGGACCCGCTTTTTATTCCAGGAAAGACAAGAGGGGAGAAAGGGGAGAGGGAAGGGAAAATAAAAAAAGAAATTAAAAAAAAAAATAAGAAAAAGAGCATATCTATAGCTAAATCAATCCAGTCAGTGTGTTCTGACCTAGATTCAAGAAGTCTGATCATTCTGTGCAATAGGTTGTATAAATTCAGAGGCCCAAAGACAGCAGGATCAAGTTTCAGAGGAGAAGTCTAGTGGTGGAAGTTTGGCCAAATCCCAGTGCGGGAGCAGGACAGAAAAAGAGTGAGAAAGACCCACTGGAAGGAGATGGTGAGAAGCAACAGGAGCTCGAGAGGGCTGTGACACAGGACCACATTCCTCCCTCTCAAGTTTTCAGTAGGAATTGAACCATTTGTTCACTTATGAAATTAGAAGTGCTCTGTGTTTAGAAAGTTATTTCCTTAATAAAAAATGCATTCCCCTTAGGCAAAGCTGCAGCGAGCCTCTGCAGCCCAGCAAACAAACCTTTAGAAAGCTCTTGAAGAAGAATCATCTGCTGGTTGCTGCTTCTTTTTCTTCTTGATTTTTTGTTTGTTTGTTTGTTTTGCCTTGTTTTGTTTTCTTGATGCATTGAACCATTGCAACCCTGTGCTCTCAAGAACTTCCCTCAGAGCCTTGCTCATTCCAAGTTAACATTTTAGGTCCTGCATTGTACCACACTGGATTGATCATCCAGTTTCCTATGTCAGTCAAGGAACTAGAAGCTGAGTTGAAGCCCTGATCCCAAGCCAACTGAAATCAGTGGAATTTTTCCTACTGAAGATAGTGCTGTAGCAGAAAGTCTCCCATTTGCCTGTGCTGGGATCAGTTTGGGTGACTGTATGTGCTTTCTTCTGCACAGGAAACTCTAAGCAGTTCAGGTATTGAAGATGTAAAGAAAGTTGTGCAGCCAGGAAATAGGTGACACCTTTACTGTCACCTGCTTTTTCCTTTTGTTATTCTTCCCAATCCAGAAAGAACACAGAGGAATATTTTATATCAGTTCAGAAGCTGGATGTGAGTTTTCTGCCTCCTGTGCTCACAGTCTCCCCATCAGACTCCCTTGGAATGCCAGTGGCACAGTGCCCATCCTTCCCTTCTCCCCTTTTCCCACTGGTTGCATTTGCCTGAGATGATTCTTAAAATGTTTATTTGCTTTTTAAAGGGACTTTCCTTCCTATGCCTAAACACCAATTTTACTGCTTTCATTTTCCTTAGGTCAACATGGATATTTTTGCCTGTTTTCTGGCTTCTTGCTATGAGAGATATTATTTCTCTGTCTTCAAGGAGAATTATTTTGCTTGGAGAGGATTTATAGCCAGATACAGACACTTCTAGGCAAGGGTGCAGATTTTAAATATGTGAGGGAAGAGAAATATATTGGCCCTTAAAAGTTAACACAGCTTTTATTTTGATGGTGAATGGATCGCTCCCGTGGGCTAGTGACAACTTAATAACTGAAAATAAAACAGGCACTCACTCTTCTTTCTTAAAATAGGTATTGCAGTTCATATTTTAGAAGAGAAAAAAGGAGCTTAAGTGTAAAAGTCCCATTGAACTTTATAGGTAGTTGTCCTCAGTCATCCTTAGCTCTTCTGAAAATCCATTCCATCCTCCTGAAGAGATTTATAGAGAGGAAAAACAAAATACTCTGTACTTTCCAGTTTTATTTTTCCAGTTGTTGGTTTTCTGCTGCTGCTGACCACAGACTCTTTTTGTTTTCAGCAGGAGTTTTCCTCACTGCTGGGGATGTGCTATAACAACAAGAGACATTAATTTCACATTGCATCCTCAGACCAGATAAAAAGGCCCAGTTAGTTCTTCTGTTGCAACTCACAGCTCAGACTGTGATACTTTTATTATGTTCTAATTTAGCCTCATGGAGTGGACAAGGAAATTGGGCACGCAGGAGCAGAGGTGTAATTTCCCACCCTGCAGTCACTCAAGCAGCAAGAAAGCCTGCTGCATTGGGACTGCCTTTGACAAGGGTTCCTTAGGAATCAGGTTTCTGTCCTTTGCACCATGCAGGAAACATCAGCTGGAGTTTCCCACCTTTGGCAAGGCAGTTCTTGTGAAGTGCTGCTTTCCCTTGGTGGCTTTTCCCTGCCATGTTCCCTGCCTGTCCCATCCTCCATTTCACCTGGTGCTGTTTGCTCCTCTCCTGGAAATTGCATGAGGGAAATATGAAAACCCAGGTGGACAGCCCAGCTCAGCTGTCAGGATTGTGGATTTCAGGAGTTCATTATAAAGATAAGCCTCCTTGCCCTGGAGTGGGCTCTGGCTGCCTGTGGCTCTCCACCAGGTGTGCCCCATATTGTGCAGCTCCTTCTGCTTTCTAGTTAGCATAGCAAAAAGATTTTCCTTTTCTTTGTTTGGTACAAACTCACTGTCAGGCACAGTCTGAAAATCCCTTGTGGTCTCCTGTGGCCCCTGGTGCCATAACTGTGCCCACAGCAGAGGGAGCATTAAACTCAATGCCCACGGGAAAGTGTGGGGAGTGATACCCATGTTCCTAGAATCCTTGGATGGGTAGGATGAGCTCATTAGCCTTCTGGCAGTCATCCTAGGAGAAGGACAACTCTGATTCCAAACCCGGGCAGATGGAGCTTGTTTAGCCCTGGAAGGCCTTCCAGCTAAGAGGTTAAACCTCCATCCTAAGGACCTCGCTGCCAGCGTCCAAGCTTGCTAGGCCCTGGCAGATGAACCTTAGGACTAAAGGGTGAGTCCAGCTCTGCACATGCTGTGTCTCACCTAAAAAAATCCATAGCTCAGGCTCGAGGGTGCTATCTGCTATCCTCTTTTTCTCAGCGCACTTGGAAAAGGCGCTGAGGAGGAGCATGGATGGAGCCCTCCCTGGAGCTTCTTTCATGAAGCCTAGCCATGACGATAACAAACTCACTGTTAGGCAGCAAAGTTGCTTTGTGCAGGGTAGATTTTGGATTTCCCTTCTTCCATGAGTGTGCACCTCTGGGTGTTGGACAGCTTGGGGGGGGAACCTGCAGTGTAGACCAAGACCTACTCCTGGCCAGCATGCCATGGGCAGCTCTTGCCCTGAGCTCCATGGAGGGCTGTCCTCCCAGCTGCCCTCCTTCCTGCCCCAAACAAGCCCCAGGGAGATGCAGCCTACTCCAGCTCTTCTCTTTGTCTTGTTCTGTCCTGTCAGCTTCCCCAACAAGAAGTGATGAAGATAAATCTCAAGCAGCAGAACAAATGCAGCCACCCTCTATAACTCCAATTATGTATTTTTTTTTTTCCTTTTTATAAGAGAGAGAGGGGGAAAAGGGTTTCCTAGTCTCTTTTTTTTTTGGTGATTTAATGCAGCTTTCTCTTTCCTGACTCCACTGCCTTTCCCCTGCCCTGCATTCTGTCATTAAGAGCAATCTCTGTCAGCTTGCTTCTGGGGAAATTAATGAATTTCTCACAGAACTGTTAATCATAGAAGCTTTGGTCCGTGACATGGGTTATAATTCATGGGGTTTTTAACCTTCGCCCCATTTTGGTAATTGGCAAACAGCATCATTTGGCTTTTATTAAAGTGGAAGGTGATGGGTTTTCTTTGTTTTCCTGCACAGGCTCTGGCAGGGAGACCCACAGGGCTGCTAATACACAGTCTCACTGCCAGCCTGGCAGGGGAAAGGGGCTTTGAGAGCTTTAGCAGTTCAGGATGGTCCCCCTTCCCATGCAGGAATATCTCACACAACGGGGTGCAGGCAGAAGGCAGAGCCAGTCCCCAGAGAGAACATTGCCCTGCCAGTGGTGGGAATGGTGGTGGGCATGTGCTGGCTTGTGCCTCTCCTTTCCCTCCCACCAGCTTACCTGTAGTTCTCTGGGTTTATCCATGCTCCTAATTCAGTCTAATTTAGGGTTCTGCTGTGATTGGGTCAGAACCAGGCCCAACAGTACTGCAGTGAAATAGCTGAAGGGACCATAGGTGATTCTACTCTTTTGGTCCCACTCTTGGACCAATTTTCAAAGCAAACATCTAAAAGGAAAGGGCTTGATCCTTCTGCTTGATCCTTCTTCCAGTGGCAGAATCAGCACAGGTTCACCTGTCCCCATCCAGCCCCAAGGATTCAGGTAGATGTTTATTGAGATTTTGTGTTACTATGAGGAGTCTCACGTGTTTTAGCTGAAGTCTGAAGATAAATTCATTGCCACTTTTGCAGTTCATACTTTTTTTATTTCTACAACAAGGAATGTGAGGAGCAGCCTTTGCTTTTCAAACAGCCCAATACTTGTTTGCAGTTTGAAACTTACTCTTGTAAGTTTCATGAGAAAGGTAAAACTTACTCTTGCCTTTAGAGGAATCTCTACAGAGAAGACAAAGCCCATGTAAGGATAAATCTCTTAGCAAAACCCTCAGAAGGCTACACACGTGAGTTGTATGTATGGTGGGGTAGAAGAGCACCAAAGCATGCTTCAGATCTGCAGCCCAGGCTGGCCTGGACTGTGCAAAAGGAAGCTTTTGCTATGTACAGTAGATAACGGTGTGGCTCATCTCATAGCAGATGTATACCATGAGCTTTTCTGCTCACTTATGTGTATAGATGTGTCAGGCCTATCACAAAGGAAACAAATAATTAGGGCACTGTGTTAAGATGAGTTCTTGGAAAAGTGCTTGACCCCAGGGTTAGGAAAAGAAAGTTTGGCTGCTGTAAGCTTTCCGAAAGAGGAAGTTCCTGGATTGTTTGTATGTGAGGAAGGAAGAGTTCCACTTAATTGTTATAATTCTCTATAAACATGTTAAAATACAAATGTTTCTAGGATTGTGTCACTAAGACCCCAATTTAGCTAAGCCCTTAGCTATTTGCTTACATCCCCCTGCAGTCAAATCTATCAGTGGGACTTAACCATGCTTTTGAAGTTAAGCACATATTTAAGTGCCTTGCTGAATCGGGGCCAATATTGGCACAGAGAAATAAAGATTTAGAGGCTAATGACTGAGCTCATTTAGATTAGGGATGGGCAGAATGGATTTGAATAAAGTAAGAACTGGCTCAGAACTTGAGCCTACATGTGAAGCTAATTCAGTTCAGGGTTTTTTACAGCCTTGAAATGGTCTCTATTTGTATTTTGATCTGTTTCTAACATGCTGCAGGCAGTGGAATGTCTGCAAGAAATCCACTGCTCCTTGCACTCCCCTTGGTGTGAAAATGATGCTTTAGGAAGTCATATATGATGAGGGCAAGAACAGGAACAGGTGAATCCTGAGGTGGACCTAGTAAAACAAACAAGGATTATTGCAGGCACTGACACTTGTTCTTTACATACCTATCAGGAAATTCTTAGAGAGGTCCTTGAGTCCCTTGCATAGCTTTCATCCAGACCAGCTCATATTCTGGCAAGCAATTCCCAAGTACATTTAGGGAGTTAGGATAGAGCAGGGATGATTTGAAATAGGCAGTTTGGATGAAGTCACGCACTTTTGGTTGCAAGAAAATGAGATAAACCGTCCTATGCCAGGAATCAAGATAAGTTAAAGTAGAAGTGATTTCATTTGCAGATACTCTATACAGTTTCTTTCCTGAGGAACTCATAGTTTCTGGAGCATGTGATGATTAACCACTGTTAAATGGCAGTACACATGCAAGAGCTTCGGCAGCCCACAATTCTGCAGTGTGGATGTGATGGGTTCTTTGTCTAAACTTCCTCCTTGGAGATATTTATTTCTCCTTAATTCTGCCTTTGCAGAACTCAATTCAGGATCATGACTTCAAGATTCATTGGGATTTATGGCTGACAGTAGCTGATACCAAATTGGAAGCAGTAGCTAGAGAACCAGAAATATTTAAATTGGAAACATTTGGTGGCAGTGGTTGTTTTTTTACAAAAAGTGAATGGTTGTATTGTTTGTCACTGAAGTCATTCATATAGAGTTACAGACAGAGAGAGCTGCCCAGATGATCTGCTAACCAAGGCATAATCTGGAGCCTGGAGGGGGTGGCTAAAAATGTTCCCTGACCATTTAAGAAGACCACAAGGGGACTTGTAAACAGAGAGAAGAACATCACAATAAGTGTTTCTTAATGCCTTTGTCTGTGGCGTTTCAGTTCTGTAGGACTTCTTAGCCCAGGCATGCTCATCTGGTGTCCTGATATGAACTCAAGAAACCAGATTCTTTTTCTCCTTTACATTGGTGGAAATGAAGACAAGCACCACTGGCTGTGGTGACATTACTCCAGATTTCCCCTTCTGCAGATTGAGAAGGTTTTCTTAGGGTTATCCTTCCCTCTGAAGCCATTCAAGGCTGAATTCAGTGCCACATCAATCTGGAGCAGATTGATTCACAGAAGTATTAAATTCATAGACTCATAGAATGGGCAGGTTGGAAGGGACCTTAAAGATCATCTAGTTCCAACCTCCCCGCCATGGGCAGGGATGCCAATCACTAGCCCAGGTTGTCCAGGGCCACATCCAGCCTGGCCTTGAACACTGCCAGGGATGGAGCATCCACAACCTCTCTGGGCAACCTGTGCCAGTGCCTAACCACCCTCTGGGTAAAGAACTTCCTTCTAGTCTCCAATCTAAATTTCTTCTCCTTCAGTTTATAGCCATTCCCCCTTGTCCTATTACAATCAGACCACCTAAAAAGTCTCTCCCCTTCTATCTTATAATCCCCCTTTAGGTACTGGAAAACTGCTATAAGATCCCCTGGAAGCCTTCTCTTTTCCAGGCTGAACAACCCCAACTGTCTCAGCCTGTCTTCATAGGGGAGGTTCTNGGTTGCATCCTTCCAGCCAATTTCTCATCCACCAAACGGTCCACCCATCAAATCCATATCTCTCCAGTTTTGAGATAAGGATGTCATGAGGAACTGTATCAAAGGTCTTGCAAAAGTCCAAGTAGATGACATCAGTCAGTCTTCCCTCATCAATTGCTGCAATCACTCCATCATAGAAGGCCACCAGGATTGGTCAGGCACGATTTGCCCTTAGTGAATCCATGCTGACTGCTTAGTATCACCTCTCTATCTTTTGTGTGCCTTAGCATCACTTCCAAGACTATTCGCTCCATGACCTTCCCAGGCACAGAGGTGAGGCTCACTGGTCTGTAGTTCCCCGGGTTGTCTTTTCTACCCTTTTTAAAAATAGAGGTGATGTTACCCTTTCTCCAGTCACCTGGGACTTCACCAGACCTCCAAGACTTGCCAAATGTGATGGAAAGCAGTCCTGCAACCACATCAGCCAATTCCCTCAGGACCCTAGGGTGTATGTTATGAGGGCCCATAGACTTATTCTGATCAAGTATCAGTAGGTGATGCTGAACCTGTTCTTCACATACAGTGGGAGGCCCTTCACTCCCCCAACACTTATCTAGGGCTACCAAGTCCTGGTCATTGCAGGAAGTTTGGCTACCAGTAAAGACTGAAACAAAGAACTCATGAAATTACTGAAACGGGTCTGTTGTTATTTTATTTTTCCAACTTCAGTGCAAAAAAAAAAGGTTTTCAGATTATGTAGGAGTTTTGCAATGGGCAGTCAAGGTTCACAATATGTGCTTCTGAGAGTGGTCTGGCAATTGTGCTCCTTTTTTCCTCGATGAGTCAACTTCCTTGTCACTGGAGCTCTGGCACGGGAGGAACTCGTGTTGCAGCCTCACCATGTGAAGAGCAGAGAGGAGTAAAGTGGCAGTTAGCCTTCATGGGAAGGTGAAACTGGGACCTGGAGGGAGGGTTCAACAAGGTGTAATTCTTCCTCTACAGTTTCACTCAACTTCCATGTTCAGGTATCCCTGCTAATGTTAATTGGTGACTTACACAACTAGCAGTGCCAGGAGCTCAGTGGGAAGGTCCTGCTCTGCTTAAGGAGCCCAGTGTGTGAGGCTGCTGAGGGACTGATGCCAAAACAATGGCAAGTCTGTGGTTCTCCCACCTGAGAGATTCACATCAGCCATTTACAAGAGAGTTGCACATGACTATTCTTCTCATCTCATTTCTCTGAGAGAGGAGACCACCTGGGTGGTCAGGATATACTGGCCACTTGTTCTTCTACAGTCTCATCCATAGTCTTAATGATTGATGGAGAATGAAATCAATGACAGTTTAAATTTCTGTGTCAGGCTGTGAGTTGCAGTGGCTGAAAAACATGTGTGAAACCCTTGGTATAGAATCATAGAATGGTTTGAGTTGGAAGGGACCTTAAAGATCATCTAGTTCCTACTGCCCCTGCCATGGGCTGGGATGCCACCCACTAGACCAGGTTACCCAGGCCCCATCCAACCTGGCCTTGAACACTTCCAGGGTATGGGATGAGAGGGATCCTGCTGAAGGCAGGATCACACTGTGTAGGTCACCTCTGGCAGAGGATCATCCCTTCTGCAGAAGTAATGAGTATCACAGTTGTAGTGCTGATAGCCAGGGTGTTGTTTACTGCAAACAAGGGTTTTGAGCTGACCAACACAGGTGGAATTCACTTTCCTCAGTCCTGTCAGTGGCAATACTTTGTGCACAATGGCAAAATCTTTTTGAGTGCAGAAGTTGTTTATGGCTCATCACACTCCAGGGAAGGGCCACCACTGAACAAGCATCCTTAAATTCCCAGCAGCGGCCACTTGCCATATAGCACTGGCCTGGGAGAGAGAAATGAGTTGTGGAGGTACATAATGCTGTCATTTATTCTGATTTAGAGCTCACTAGAGACATGTGCAGATGTGCTCCTCTATCAGTAACATGGGGATAACAATACCAGCCCAGGTGTCTCACAGGGGTGCCATGAAAATTAATTAGATAATGTCTGCACAGTGCTTTGAACACAGCAAAACACCATGTCCATGCTAAGTCCTGTGCTTACTGAGGTGGATGAGGTTTTGGTGGCCATTAACCCTTCTTGTAGTAGATGGATCTAAATTACTTGTAATCTATTTCATATTCTGTGTACTGGTGCATTTCTTTCCCTTCTTTCTATACCTGTCAGTGTTTCAGGTTCTTCCCTACTCATGTGAAGGTTTTCCCTTCCTCAGAATTAACTGTATTTAATTTGAATTAATTTTAATTTTCAGCAGAGGCATATAAACTTGTAGGAATCCTTAACCCCAGAAATTTTGTCTCTAATCTAGAAAAATGTCTTTGCACATAGAATCACAGAATGGTTTGGATTAGGAGGGACCTTCCAAGGTCATCTAGTCCAACCTCCCTGCAGTCTTCAGGGACATCTTCAACCAGATCAGGTTTCTCAGAGCCCCAGACAACCTGACCTGGAATGGTTCCAAGGATGGGGCATCTACCACCTCTCTTGGCAACCTGGACCAGTGTCTCCCCTCCTCTCACCTTCAGCATAAACATTTTCTTCCTTATACCTAGTCTAATCTCCCCTTGTGCTGTAAGACTCTCTGCACTCTCACTGCCCTTTAGCTGAGAGACTGCCCCATCCTCATGTTTGAACATGTGCTGTAATGTTTGACTCAGGTCATCAGGGGTAGTGGCAAATTTTGAGGCATCCTGGCATCTCTGTGTGTACAAAAATAAAACAAAAGCCTGTTTTTACAAGTTGTGCTAAATGTTACAATAATTTACCTTAGGGAAAGCAGAGAGTTTCCATCAGGGGAAGCATTTTATGGATGGCAGGACAGCAACTGGAGAGATCTGAAATGACAGCATGCTGCTGAGCTTGATAAGAGCTTATCAACACAGCCCCACAGCTGATGCTTGGTGCTCCTTCTGAAGTGGAATAAGATGAATGTGTTGATTCCAATTGAGTTTCTCCAAGATAAGAATGTCTCTCACAGAAACCTTCCTCACACCTACCCACACTTATCACTAGCAATATCAGGCACTCCTGAATTCAGCAGAGGTTTAAAATTGGATGCAGCATAAGGACTGGTCCTGGAGGGATTGTGCTCTCATGGGATGGATGGAGAGATGGATTGAGGGATGGACGGATGGACATTGGTATATCAAGTTGTTAAAGAGTGTCCAGAGGAGAGCCATAAAGGTGATGAAGGGTCTAGAGGGGAAGGCATATGAGGAATGACTGAAGTCACTTGGTCTGTTCAGCCTGGAGAAGACTGAGGGGAGACTTCACTGCAGTTTACAACTTCCTCACCAGAGATGAAGGAGGGGCAGGTGCTGATCTGTTTTCTCTGGTGACCAGCAACAGGACCTGAGGGAATGGAACGAAACTGTGCCAGGGAGGCTCAGGTTAGGTATTAGGAAAAGGTTCTTTACCCAGAGAGTGATGGAGTATAGGAACAGGCTCCCCAGGGATGCAGTCAAGGCACAACTCTCAAAGAAGCATCTGGACAATGCTCTTAGACACACAATGTGACTTTGGGGTTGTCCTGTGCACGGCCAAGAGTTGGACTCAACGATCCTTGCAGCTCCCTTCCAGCTCAGGACATTCTGTGATTCTGTGATACAGGAGTAGGAAGGCCACAGTTCAGTTAAATACTGCAGAAGAGAGAGTAGTTTTGCAGAACTGGCAGTCTCTTCCCATTTGCCACAAGACCTGTCACTGTCATCACTATTACCATGGTCCCTATCCTCAGAAGTCAAAACTAGAGGGTGTGCTCCTTAGTGAGGAGCCCTTTGTCGAGTCAGGTTCACTCTGTATTCTGTTTACCTGCTGCCTGGCAAGTGATGAGTTTGTCAGTCAGATACACTTGCTGTTGTGGAATGAATGAAATGAACTGCATCACAGTGTCACTTCTTGTCTCCCACCTAGCTGTGTCCACTACTCCTGCGAAGCCACCGACTGCCAGAAGCTGGAGATGGAGAACGCGCTGCTGAGCTGCACGGGTGGTGGGTGGTACAATGGAGCCCAGTGCAATGTCACCTGCAGGAGAGGCTACACTTTGCAAGTCCAACGAGACAATGATCTCAGCAAGAGCCAGGTTTGTTCTGCTGGTTTTGTATGACCTGCAAGAAAGGAATGAGTGAACTGATGTGGAGAAATAAATAACCCAGCCTAAATCTCAGCCCTGGGGCAAGGCCTTATCCAAATACTTTTCATCAGTGCAGGAGCCATCTGATTCTGTAGGAAGAGGTAGTGTCAACAAGCAAAGCTCAGATGTTCCCCAAAGTCAGAAATACTCAGCCCAAAAGGTTTCAATATGTGTNAGAGCTGCCTGGACACATTGCTGTGTGAGCTGGTCTAGGTGCTCCTGCTCTGGCAGGGGGGTTGCACTAGATGATCTTTCTAGTTCCCTTCCAACCCCTGACATAGTGTGATACTGTGTTCAGGCCTTCTCTGCTCTCAGTGGCTCAACTCAGCCACACAGTTGTTTTTTGGGGTGGAGTGTTTGGGGTTTTTTGCATAACCAGTTTCTGGGCACAATATCTCATTTTTTGGGGACTAACAATGTCTTAGCTCCTTTGCATTGTTTCGATCTATCTGCTCCCAACCACACCCTGACACTGCAGAAGTACATGGTATCAAGGGAGTGGAAAATGCACCCAAGCCTTTTTACTTCCAAAGAAAGCATGGAAAACCTACCCCAGTGGGGTAGGGAGTGCTCCTCATCTTCTCTAAGCCAGGCATTAATCACCCAGTCCTACACAGGCAGCAGGTCTTGATGCAGTGAGTGGGGTATTGAGGAAACCCATCCATTTCTCCAACCATTAAGTGCAGGTCTGCCATAGTGGGAGAGGTGGAGGAGAGGTGTGTGCAGTATGGCCCAGCTCAGCAGGCTGCTGTGAGCATGGTGCACTGGATACTGGGGAGCAGGGCAGTCACCCCAGCTTGCACTCTCATCCCTAAGGCTGCTGGCTCCTGTGAGCACAATATGGGGGTGGTTTCCCCCACAGGCAGCTCCTCGCATGCTGTCAGGACAGCTGACACATCTGGGGCTGGGCAGGGTGACTGGGGCTCAGCAGCCTGGCTGCATTTGGGAAATAGTGTGTTCTTCATGAGCTTGCAGAGGAGGGAGGGAGAGAGAGAGGGAGTGAGTCAGCCCTTTCAACTCAATTACAAAACAAATTCAGGACCCCATGAGCTGGGCCTCTTCCATCCTAATTGGCATCAGCACCAGAACCCCAGCTCCAGCTGAGCATTTTTACAGAACAGAAAACAAGTTCTCAAACTGAATGGCTGAACCAGGAAATGGTTGGAAGGGATCTATCTGCACATGGAGCACACAGGAATCGCAAACCAAATCAAACAGCCTAAGTGTGTTTCACCAGCAGCATGTTCTTTAAATGCAAGAAGTACCTTTTAGGGAGGCTCAGCCAACTGTATATGGTTTTGCTCTGAGAAGTTTGGTTTCAGAGCCTTGATCAGACTCATGTGACAGGAGTGGGGGATTTTAGCACCCCTAGCTAACGTGATTCACTGCCTATTACAACATGCTTCCTCTCACCCTGCTCTACTATTGCACTTCATCGTCTTTTTTCCACTGATAAAAACCCTGAGGCCAATGGCTTTGTTTTCCTCAGTGCTGTGCATTCCCTGTTCAAATCAGGGAAGGAGTGGAGCATCTTAAAGCTGTGCATGGTCAGCTAAGCACATTAAACATGTACTTCTTAAGTTTGCTCCTGTGCTTTGGAGATCTGCTGGGAATGAATGGACAATTTCTTTCACTATCATCTTCTTTTATTTCTTTGTGTCAGGTGCTTCAAGCCAGAACTTGTGGAACACGTAGGCCAGAAATTATTATCCAAGGAAGTCTGGAATTCATGGTTTGGATTCCTGTATTATGTTGTACTGAATTGCATTGTGCTTCTTCCACAGTTGCTTCCCAGCCTTAGCTCCTCTTCTGATCACAAACATTTGGAGATGAGGTAGGGCATCTAGGCTGTTGTCTGTGGCCAGAGGGATTTCCTGCTGTGATTGATGAACCTAGCACAAAGCTGTTGGTTTTTTCACTGTTGTCATTTACATGGGTATTTTGCTTGTTTGACTGATCTGAGAGTCTAGAGCTGTTGTTTTCTCATTTAATAATAGTTTGAGGGGCTGCACAAGGAAGAGGAGGAAGGAAAGTATCTTTACACATGCTGATGTTTCACACTTTGGGGTAGGAAGGAGGTTGAGATCAGGTGCACTGTCTCAAAGAGCAGACTGAAGGTTGGTAGCCCATGACCAGTGCATGCTGATGGAGATGGTTGGCAGACCAGGAAAAACACCCTGGTTTAGCATCTAAACCACATTTGTCTTCCATGTTTCACTGAAAAGCAGGAAAAAAAGGATGAAGAGAATTAAAAGGACAATTTTTAAAAGCACCTCAGAGATGTGGAGGCACAAGTCACATTTCAAATCAATCTTTTACATCTAAGGGGTCTTTGAAAACCTTCTTAAGAGTTTCAGCACCTTCCAGCCTTGATGTCTTCTGAAACCACCATTTTAATCAGGCTTAGGGCAAAAAATTCATTCAGATCTGCTCTCTGAGAAGCTCCCATTCTGTTAAAACTCCATAAAATCACCAAGCCCTAAAGCCCATCAGCACCATGTGCAGTGGAAACTGTTTGCTGTTTGAAAATGCAAAACAAAGCAGTGCTGTTTACAGGCTCCTGGGCTCTTCTCATCCACAGTTAGGGACTTCAGCAACAAAAACAACAACAAAGGGTTTGCATAGTGATGGAGCAAAATTCTTCATGTATCTTGCTCACAAAGAAGATCATGAGAGGTT
>VWZO01018181.1:185301-210350 GCA_013396975.1 Bucco capensis | reverse complement strand
CCCCTGACAACTCCATCACTCTTTCTTCTCTTCTCTCCCCCTTTTCCCCCTTTGTCTTTCAGTGTTTCCTCCCCCTTGTCCTTCACCGAAAGCAGTGCTCATTCAGTTACTTGTTGTCATCTCTCCTTGAAGCTACCACCACTGCTGCTCTGGTCAAGAGGTGTTATTTAAAACCCAGCAGCTCCCTAATGTTGTGCAAAGGCATCATCAATCATGCCAGGAAAAGAAAGCGCAGCTCATGTGGGTTCAATTAGAGGCACAGTAGTGGGCAGAAGTGGAAGAATACTTAGAGGGGAGGGCACAGCTGTTCATTTTTAAGGAGAGGAAACTTCACACGTGAAGCATCGCTTGAAGAAGGAGCCGACTGGGAGCATGGGCAGCAGGAAGGAGACATGAATTCTCCCAGGCTGTTAAAAAGTCCCAAGAAACAAATCTTTCTGGCACCAGATTTGTTTAAGATTGCATCCTCTTCACTGTACTGCACACTGTATCTTTGGAGGCCCTTTCCACCCCCCCACCCCGCACACTTTCTCATCCTCACCCACCCTCCCTCCTTGCATAAGCCTCTTTTGGAAGGCAAGACATGAAGGGAAGCGGTTGCTGTGATGCCAGTCAAAGCAGCACAAAGTGCCCAAAGTGACAGCTAATAAACCAGATGAGAAAGCCAAGAGCTTCGTATGGACTGCTGTGAGCTGGGTGACCTTGTCAGATCAGACAGGCGAAACAGGCACGTGCCTGCTCAGGCTTTCGGGTGGGAGATCTGCACAGGCAGATGCAGATGCTGCCACTAAAGCCCAGTGCTGGATCCAAAAGCAGCAATGCTCAGGTTGAGTCGATTGGAAATCACACTACAAGAAGGACATTAAGTGCTGGAGTGTGTCCAGAGAAGGACAATGAAGTTGGTGAAGTGTCTAGAGCACAAGTCTTCTGAGGAGCAGCTGAGGGAACTGGAGTAGTTCAGCCTAGAGAAAACAAGGGATTGAAAAGCTATGTAGATGTGGTGCTGAGGGACATGGTTTAGTGGTGACCAGGCTGTGCTGGGATAACAGTTGGACTCGATGATCTTGGAGGTGTCTTCCAACCTTAATGATTCTGTGAAATACCCATGAAGTGAAGCAGAATGTTGGGGAGAGTCAGACTTCTACTCAGCAGACTGGAGTCCTGCCCCCAGGCATTGCAATAATCCCATGTTCTTGTGGGACATTGCAAGAGAGAAAAGCTGAAAGCTGGTGGGTGCCATCTGCAGTAATTCCATGGTAGGGTTGTCCTCTGTGCTTTCAGTCAAAGCCACCAGTCTTTGTCTCCATTGCAGGGAATGTTCTCTGTTGTGTTCTGCTGTAGAAATGCACGTGCTCCTACTGCTTGAAGTGATGACATGATAGACATGCTCTAAAATGTGCCATTATTTTGTCTGACCTTGAAAACCTCATCTTCCATCATGCAAAGTGTGGAACAAATTACTGGAAAAAGCTGAGAAGCCAGGGTCTTCCCCACATGGTTACAGCTTCTCTGCATGGGAATGGCTTTGCCAGTGTGCCAAGACGAGGAAAAGCCCTATGGGTCTGGAAGGAGGTGACTCTTCTGGATTTGGTTAGTGTTCTTCTTGGGAAAGTACCATGGGGAAAAGCCCAGAGACGAAAACATGGAGATGGTTTTACTGTTTTTCCACATTAAGGTCTAGAACAGGGATAGAAATAAAGTGCAGTGGGAGTATAGTATAGTCTATACTATACTATAATATACTATACTACTATACTATAGTATACTGGGAGTATAGTGAGGGTTCCCTTCCAAGGAATAGTGACCCAGGCACATTACATTTCCATCAGGCTCTAGTGTCCTGCAGCTTTCCACTAACAGGGACCATGGCTGCAGCTGAAATACTCTCACAAGTGTTAGCTTGGACTAAACGTTCTTGCCCATGTTCTCTAAGGTGTGACTGCCATGCTCAGATCCTGCTTCTGTTTAAATTGCTATGTTATAGTCCAGATTCTGAATTTGCAGTTTATTTGGCGTTCTAAGAGGTACAGCTGATGTGAAACCCCGTTTTTAGAGAAACTCCCTCATGCACTGTATCGTGTCCCAGCAGCCAGTACCAGCTACAATCATTTATTCCTCAACTGAATCACCCCAACAGTAATAACTGAAATCTTGCAGCTGAATCTCCTATCACTGATAGAGCTTCCCTGTGCTCAGTGTGGGTCCAGCAAGATACAGTACAAGACTCGTATCTTTTCTAGAGTGTTGGGTAGCCCCTGACATCAATAGCTTGGGTTTAGGTTTTAACCTCCTGCTGTCGAGGTGCCCAGCAGCCGCGATGCTGGAGTGTTGTTTGATGAGAGCTTCTGTGAAGAGAAATGGAGATGTTGCCCAAGCTGGAGTGCAAACGTGGTGGGGATGCTGCTCTGTGTGTATGTGATGAAGACATGGAAATGTGCTGTAACATCCCCTCTCCTGTGGCCATCAGAGCACAGTTTCCTGGAAGCACAGGCATCGTCAAGTCACCAGTGGTCTACAGAATGTATATACTTGTTAATGGTGCAGATACTCTGAGAGGCAGCAAAGGCAGAATTAATAGCCACTGGGGAGCAAAAGGACTGGGAATGAGAGCACAGAGTGTCACTTCACCTGAGTATTCAAAGAATCCCAGAATGTGCTTCTCTAAATCTGTAGAAAAGGCTTTTTTTTTCCATCAGCAGTGCTCCCTGTTTAAATAAACTCTATGGTCTAGAAAAGGGGTTTTGTGCCCACTTGGGAAGTGTCCAGTTTCTCAGCTCTGGGACTGCTTTTTCCATTCTGAATGCAACCATATATCAAAGGGAGACAGGTCTGGACTTCTGCTGAAACCATTAGGGTGTTTTTGCAAAAGAGGGAATCCAGGTCCCTTTGATGTGTGCTAGAAAAATTCCCCTTCCTTTTATAAACCCAGATCAATGGCCAGCAGTGCAGATCTCCTGTGAGCCTACCAGCCCTGGGTAGACTATTCCCTGGAGGCAGAGGAGTGCTGCTCTCAGGCTTGGTCAGATTCCTCGCTGGTATCTTCCCCTTCTAGTGTCTGGGTTTCTGACACTGCCTTTTTTCTGTCCCTCTCTTTTTTCTGGGATGGAGGGAAGAGTCCTGCTTTCAGATTCTTCACTGCTATTTTTTTCCTGATTTTCCCTTTTTAATTAGAAAGTGGATATGTTGTTTATCCTGATCTCTTTGCCAGCATCTGCTTATCCTTCACTCACCCCATAGTTTCTTCATTGTAGCTTCTGATGGGTGGTTCCTTTACCTCTCCCTGTTTCTTCTCTCTCCCTGGCACTTCAGGATTTCAGTCTGCTGCATTGTTTGGATTATTCCACACATCCACAGACATGTAGCTTCTGTGGAGCTATGATGGTAGAGTGACATTAGGGAAGTCAGAGCACAGGCACTGACTCTACGTTTGACCTCTCAAGTGCCAGGTGAATGCTGAGTGGGATGCTCTTGGGTCTGCCCATTGCAGACTCCTCCAGGAAGAAGCCTGCCTCTCAGGTGTGTATGTTCCCCAGGTGACTGACACCTCCTAGGAGAGCCTAAGATGGGAGTCCCAAATGGGTTCATGTCAGGTTGGCTTTTACTTGAAAGTCATGAGTGAGTTTGACTACCCAGAAATACATGGAGATCCCTTTGGAGCGGCCATGTCACAGCAAAGGTGACAGGGATCAGGGAGACCTGTCAGCTCCAAACAGCTCAGACTTGCATGCCACTTTCTGATCCCAGAGCAGAACTTCCCAGCTTCTCTCAGGAGGCCATGCAGACAAGAGTTGGATTATCTGTAGTGCTCTACTCTTTATATTGAAGTAATTTGGTGTCTCACCCCAGAGGTGACAGAAATGCATCCTGGTTCTCTGACACTGTTCCCTGTGGGACCTTGGTGGGTTTAGTAGCTGCTGTCCAAATGATGATAGTAGTGACAAAGCCAGCTTTGCTTAATTTGTAAGCCAAAGTAATACCTGTTTAATAACAAGCCTAATGNGGAGCTTCGTTCTCAAAGCCTAGCCATACAACGGCTTGCATTGGTTATGATCTCTCCCTTTGCTGGCTGTGGTGGCTGTAGGCATGTGTCTTTTCCCAGATGGAGTCCAGCATCACCATGACTTGCATCGATGGGAAGTGGAACAAACAGGTGACCTGTGAGCCCGTGGACTGTGGCATCCCAGACCAGTACCACGTCTACCCAGCCACCTTCAACTGCAGTGAGGGGACCACCTTTGGCAAGAAATGCTCCTTCACTTGCCGACCTCCTGCTCTTCTGAAAGGTATGGGAGGGTGTCTGTGCAGTGACCTGGGGATTGCTGCACAGCTAACACAGACTGTTCCTAGTAATATATGTTACTGTTGCTGTTGTTTTAGAATTATTCATGATATTTTAAGTATGAAGAATTACGAGACTCTATGGGAAGGTTTATTTATGTTAGAAGTTAAGTTCCTTTGCATCTCTCTATTACCTTCCTTTGACCTTTCCTTGATCACGGCTGGCCAGGCAATAATGACAGTGAATATTGCTTCCATACAACCAAAACATGGAAAAGTCATGGGGATAAATCAAATTGAACTCTCTCATCTTCTTTCCCATGCCTTCTCTGTTTTCTGTGTCTGTCTCCCTTTTATGCCTCCTCCATGTGTTTGGGAAGGCAGAAGACTGAAAAGTCCCATGTCCCAGTGGCACAGTCCCTCATTACTATTTTTCCTAATCCATTCATCACTTCTCTCCTTTTCCACACTCATCTTGCTCTACCTCTGACCTTTCTCTGCTCTTCTTGTTTGAGATTCTCTGCATTTTTTTTCCTTCTTCTTTTCTTCCCCATCTTCTTCCCTGCTGCTTTTCTGCTAGCATCCCCATCATCTTCTCAGCATCATCAACTCTTCTGCTCACTGGCACATTACCCTTTTTGATCTGGTCCTCAGGAAACAAGAAAAGATATCATTGTTAATTTGAAAGAACATTAGAGCCAAATTAACTTGTCATCTTGCAGTGGAGTAATCCTAACTGCCATTGTCAACTCAGGTCCAAATGCTGGATAAGCTTTTTTGTACATGTAATATCACCTTTTCTTTTAGGACTCATTGCAAACCCCAGAAGAGGCATGGGAAGTGTTATTCATTTCAGTGAAAGCATGTGTTGATTTCTTCACAGATAACCAAATTGTTTAATTGTTTTAGCTCTGACTTAGGAGGCTAGCCACAAGCAGACAACACACAGTGAAAGTTAAGACTACTGAAAGGGGAGATTTTTAGCAAAGAATTGCCTTTTTCTGTTCCTACACTCAGAGGGTCATCTTCAACAAGAGATGTTTTCTCATTGAAAATGCCTGGGATTTTTGTTGAGGGGGCAGTAAAAACAATGATACTTACCATGACCAGGAGTTTCAGCTGATGACTCTGGGCCGGAGGATAGCTGGAGAGATGATAACCAACTCCCCCCCAGGTCAGGAGTTCATCTGTGGTGCGTAGCATCATTTCACTTTAGCCCAGGAACCCTATGAGCTGTGAGGTAAAGTCACCATTTGGTGTACAGCCATCAGTGATGACTAATAGATGTTGCCACTAAGCTTCTGGAGAATGGCGTTGGAATGACTCATGCCTAATTCAATCACTTACGTCATGACAGCCACTGTTGGTAATGTCAGGGCTTATCACTTTGCACTGGGCAAGCATGATATCACCACGGCTGGGCTGCAGAGCTGCTGCATGAGTCAGAGCAGAGGAGCATGCTGGTGCTCTAGAAAGAGCTCCCTTCTGCACCAAATACCTCTGCAATCATCTGCAGTTGAGAAGGGGAGAGACAAAGCCCGGGCTGATTTAATGCAGCTTCTCTTATCTTTGTGGGTAGGGCAGGAGGGCTCCTCAATATACCTTCCTGAGCCCTCCAGTGCCTTTTGTTTTCTTCTTCTTTCAATTCCAGCCTCATGTCCCAGCTCTCTTCCTTCCCTCTCAGAGAGATGGCATTGCTCTGGGGTTAGCAGTTTGTCAGTATTATTTTGGATAACTCCAAAGTTGGCTTGCAGTTGAAAATACGCCTTGTGGCTTGAGGAGAGTTCCTGCAGCAATGCTCAGGGATTTCAATAGAGTATTAGGGATTGTTGGAGGGTTAGTGGCTCACAGCTGTGCTTTGTTTCTTAGGAAAAGCTTATTCTTTTTCAACATACAGTATAAAACAACAAAGAATGTAAAATACACTGAGACTAGGCTACTTTTAGCTGAACCTTATGAAGTCAAGTAGGTCATAGCAGAAGCAAATAGATCTATTGTACCTTTTACCTTTGAGGTGCTGGCCAAGAAAGCTTCCTAAGGAAAAGGAGTCTCTAATGAGTATTATGAATTGTATTTATCACAGGAGTCCCCAAGGACTGAGAGTCCCCAGCTGAGAATGGCTCCTCATTGTGTTAGAGTAGTGACTCTAATACTAACAGATGCTGCTCCAAAAGGCTGAAAATTGAAATAAAAAGGACAGACTCAGGGAAGAGAGAGCAAGCACAGAAGCAGAATGAAGAATGTAATGGCACCAAACTCTCTCTTAACGCCATGACTTTGGAGAGGTGGGGTTGATGTATGAAGCAAGCTTCCTTTCAGAGAAGAACAAAATAAGGAAGAGAAATACAAAAGATGACAAAGCCAATGTGTTTTCCCTATGCTATAGCATCTCCTGAAATGAGCACTGTCTGCCTGTCGTCTGAAAACAAAGCCCTTAATGATTTAATGCCATCATCTAGAAAGAGGAAATGAATAGGACATCCACAGTTGAATTTGTCAAAGCAGCTGAGGTGGCTTTTGATATATTATGGGTGGAATGACATTTGGAAAAAAAAGTAGTCCTGCTGAACATTGTTAACTGTGCTCACTGTTCTTCCCAGGAAACAACAGCAACTTGACCTGCATGGAGGATGGGCTGTGGTCCTTCCCAGAGGCCCTGTGTGAGCTGATGTGTCGAGCACCCTCCATTGTCCCCAATGCAGATCTCCAGACCAGTCGTTGCCGAGAAGATAAGCACAAAGTGGGCTCGTTTTGCAAGTACAAATGCAAACCAGGTTACCATGTCCCTGGATCCTCCAGAAAAGCAAGGAAGTACGTGAGACAGTGATGCAGAGATGCCATGAAGTCAGCGTGATTCAGGAAGCCAGGAGTTATTATTGTTTTGGGAAAGGGTTGGGCTAGAGGGAGTATCACTGAGCAATTCCTTCATGCAGTTTCAAGGGGATTTAGGCACCTTTAGCTCACTTAGGCTTCTTTGAATATCCTAACCAGCTCAGAAAACAGACCTTACCTTACAAATACCCCTTTGATATGCAGCCTGGGGAGTCCCCTCTGAAACTCTGAAGGAAAGGGTTAGTGCTGTCTTATACTTCTGGCTCTGCACAAACCCACTTCAAACCAACCACAGCCCACAAGCCCTGGGAAGCAGAGTTTTTGGGAGCCAAGGCCAAACGAGGACTTCACACTGGGCAGCTCACTGTTGGCTTTGCAAGTAATCCTTATTTTCACTCGGAGACCTCTTGATGCAGATTCACCACTTGTTCCCCAAGTGTTAAAAACTGAAGCCCACCCATCCCTTACAACCTGCTAGCAGAGCTCAGGAGCTTTGGAGGCTCTTAGCTGACTCAGCCACTCACAAAAATGGTCTTGTGTTGTTTTTCCTTGTACCAAAAGGCGAGCCTTTAAGATCCAGTGCACCCAGGATGGGACGTGGCTGCCAGGTGCCTGCGTGCCTGTTACCTGTGACCCTCCCCCTTCCAAGTTCCATGGGCTCTACCAGTGCTCCAACGGCTTCCAGTTCAACAGCGAGTGCAGGATCAAGTGTGAAGATGATGACAGTCAGTCGGTGAGTCTCTCCTACCCAACTTGTGTCCAACCATATGTTCCCTAAAGACACTGATCTTGGAGGGGGCAAGTGCCACTGAGCTCTTCTGAGAGCAGAGACAGAAAAATGGAGAAAGGAAAGACATGATTAAGTAGAGGGAAAGAGCTACTGCAAAGAGCCTAGAAATGCTGTTTTTATTATAGTAGTAATGATATTAACTATTACCTTAGTAATACTGCTAGCAGAGGACTAGCAGTGAGTCACTGTTTTCAGACAATAAGTGGCTGAAAAATCTGCATCAGTGGATCTATGATCTACTTAGAAAATACGGAGTGATGAAGGAAAATAAGTGGGATATGAGTTACCCACACTTGTACTGTTTGTTCACTCCTTTTTACATTGCTTTTCTCTCCAATTCTTTCTCATGATCATTACATGTATGTGTGCCATATGATAACTTTATAGGGATTACAACTATTCAGATAAACTGTCTCTAAACTTCCCTGGTTTTCTGGCTGTGAATATGTCATTTGGCAGGGGTCAGATCCTCCTCTGACGTAAATCAACATGTTGCCTTAGACATCCTAGGATCTGTGTTCACTGATATGAGAAAGTCTAGCCTGTAGTATCTTGTTTGAAATTCTTTGTTTTCCTCACCAGAGGTAATTACAGTTTGTGAGATCAGGAACTTCTCCCAGAAGTGCTGCTGCTGCTTAATGAGCTTGGGAAGAGAAAGTGGGGATGTAGGAGCTGCTGCTACTACACAGACTGCAGGGAGTGCTCTGTCAACGGCCTTTTAGTATCATTCCAGATTCTGAGGATGTATTAAAAAGAGACTAACCCTGTCCTAGGGTCAGTGATCCAAATGACACCTCTGATACTTGCTCCAAATAGAAAAGCCAATTGCTGCCCAATCCCTGCCAGACTGACCTGCCCTCTTCATGGGATAACAGGCAGAGCTCTGGGCCTTGTGTCTGGACACTAGGAAAATGTTTCCTTGTATACAACTTATGTGAGGTTATGAACCTTGTGAAATGAGAAGTTGCAAATAGGTGCTATTTGGGTGGGAGCCCTGGGAGATAGTGGCTGTGGCTTTGTGCATCTACCAATGATGATTCTGAATTTGCTAGAGCACAAGTCTTGTGAGGAGTGGTTGAGGAAACAGGGATTGTTTAGCCTGGAGAAAAGGAGACCCTGGGGAGACCTTCTTACTCTCTACAACTACCTGAAAGAAGGCTGGACTGAGGTGGGAGTTAGTCTCCTCTGCAAAGTGATTAGCAGTAGGACAAGAGGAAATGTCCTCATGTTGTGCCAGAGGAGGTTTAGGTTGGACATTAGGAAAAATTTTTTCCCCAAAATTNGCACAAGTCTTGTGAGGAGTGGTTGAGGAAACAGGGATTGTTTAGCCTGGAGAAAAGGAGACCCTGGGGAGACCTTCTTACTCTCTACAACTACCTGAAAGAAGGCTGGACTGAGGTGGGAGTTAGTCTCCTCTGCAAAGTGATTAGCAGTAGGACAAGAGGAAATGTCCTCATGTTGTGCCAGAGGAGGTTTAGGTTGGACATTAGGAAAAATTTTTTCCCCAAAATTGTTGTCAAGGCCTGGCCCAAGCTGCCCAGAGCAGTGGTGGAGTCCCCATCCCTGGAGGGGCTGAAAAGATGTGTAGCTGTGGTGCTGAGGGACATGGTTTAGTGGTGACCTGGCAGTGCTGGTTAATGGTTGGACTCGATGATCTTGGAGGTCTCTTCCAACCAAAATGATTCCAGGATTGTGTTCTATGACTCTAGCACTTGCTCAGACTGGTCAGTGTGGCTGGATGGCTGGAGATGTGTGTTGTTCCTGCCAGTGCAGGGAAACTGGGGCCACCAGAGTAGTGACAACTGGTGTAACGGGTTTGTGTTTGCTTTTCAATGAGCTAGATGTGAATGAAGAGAACTAAACAATGGAGTCAGGCTTACAGCAATAATGAAGTGAGCTCTGGGAAGTGAGAGGTACAGCTATGTCTCTATTCAGTGTTAGGAAGAGTGTTGTGACTGCTCAGCTGTGAAAGCACCTTGAGCAAAGGAGCAGATAACATCTTGAGAAAGGATTTACAGAGAAAGGTATTTCCAGATATCCTAGAAAATAAACTACAGAAAAAGAGGGAGGAATCCTGGCACAAGCCAGAACCACTTGAGAGGTGTTAATTATTTAAGGATTAAACCCCACTAAGTCTCTCTCAGCTATATAAGGTGATAATGCACGTTTCATCCAAGCAAGAAACCCAGCAGGGATTTTCACAAGAGATTTTGCAGGTCAGGGAATGATGGACAGTATGTTACTATAGCAATGGATATCCTGGGATGTCTGAGGATGTTGCAGAAATGGTGCAATAGCACCTTCAAGCCCAGCCAGCTCCAGGAACATAAATCAGGTTTCATGGCTCACCTTTAATAATCATGCTTGAACCCTGGCATGCAAATTGCAATGGAAGTGCACCACACTTGCTAAAACAGCAAATTGTGCTCAATTATCACTTAGCAATCTCTTCCTGAATTTGTCACCGTGCTGAAAGATCATTTCTCAGCTGTACATATGGCATCTCTTAATCACCAGGAACGTAATGGTCATTTAAACCAGAACCTCCCCTGACACCCAGAGCAAGGGTCTTCCATTTCTGCATATTGTGCACAAATCATATGAACAGCCAGATCCAAATGAATCAGTCTCTGCCAAACTGGCCCTTAGGTGAGAGTCACCAAGCTGGATCACACCCTGGGTCCATCTGGTCCATTATCCTTTCATATGATTTTCTTATTACTTCTGGCAATGGCCAGATGTCTAGAGAAGGGGAAGCAGCTCCCACGCAGTAGTCTGCCAATAAGACCACTTTGCATCTCACTAAACAGTGTGTTCATCCACAGAGCTGAGCAAAGAAAAAAGGCATTCGGATATTAAGGACAAGACTAACACTGAAGGCTGTGCAATCTTCCACACCAGTGCCAAGGGCTTGTGTAGATCCCTGTGCACCAATAGGTGTGGGTAGTGGGGAAGAGCTCCTAAAGGAAGTTCAGCAGCCCTACTGGGGTCCCAGCATGGGAGACAGGCAGCACAATTCCCCAGAGCAGAATGGTTAGATGGCAGACAACATGCCTGGCATGTAAAACAAGTGAGGAGAAGCAGAGATCCTTCATGATTCTCCCAGCCAGTAATGCCCCTGCAGGACGTTTGGAGCCCAGCCACACCAGACATCCTCCTGTTGAATGTCCCACATTACCCCATGGCAGTTAGACTCACAGATCCTGTAGAATAGCTTGCAAAGGAATCCCCAATGCCATGAGGATAGATCTGACAAAAGATTGCCTGTACACTCCTTTGTTGTTTCTAAAGGGCATGATATTTCCCCTCGGACTTTGTTACTCACTCTTCAGTATCATACAGAGAATCTCTTCTATAAGAGAAATGTCATATTCTATTCCCTGCCCATTCCCACAACAGAGGATTTTTTTCCCTCCTTTCCACCTGCCTCAGTGCATGTCTGTCTCAGCCTCTTCTCTTCTTGTCACTCAAGGCAGCCAAGCTCTAAAGAGCACGTTCTGCCCTGCTAAGCATCCCTGCTCCTGAGCTGCTTTCCTTCCTCCTCCAGACAGCCACTGGGGATTCGTTCTTTTTCTGAGACAAAGATGATGCAACTAGTTAGAAATGGGAAGAGGGAAAAGGTTGTCTGCATTCAACATAAACAAGAAAGAAGGCAAATGGGGTGAATGCACCTTTATCACTACTGGAGAAAGTCTATTTTAAGTTAGAGACCTTGCAAGGGCCTTGTAAAGCCATTGCCTTGCCCAGAGGAGACATCTCTGTGTTTGTGGGCAATGCAGGTTGCCTTTTTGTTTTTCATTGGAAGAAAACTCCTTCTTGCCCCTCCAGGGCTGACAGTCCCCAGTGGAAGCTCTTCCAGCTCCAGAACTTTGATCCCAGCTCAGCTCTGCCTGCTTCTCACTCACTCCTCAGCCTGCCCTTGCTGTTGTTTTGGTGACCATCCTCCTTTATCTCCTTCTCTCCTTCCTAGGGCCGTGGAAGCAATGTGATTCACTGCAGGAAGGATGGCACCTGGAGTGGCTCCTTTCACCTCTGCAGGGAAATGCAAGGCCAGTGCACGCTGCCCACACAGCTCAACAATCTCCTGAAGCTGCAGTGTGCCGGTGGCTACGGCATAGGTTTGTGAGCATCAGCCCTGGGTATCTGGCCTGAGAGATGCAGCTGGGGTGATGGGACAGGAGATGAGGAAGAGAATGGGAATGAAAGGGAGGAGGGAAGGAGACTGCAGTCCTTGAAATCACCTTCTCTTGCAGACCCATTTGCCTGAGTGGGAGGCTGCTGCAGAAGGCTTTTCAGGGAACTGCTTTTAGGAAACGTGAAGCTTTGAGAGGCCAAGCATCATGTAACATGCTCTGATTGCCTGCTCCGTGCAGCTCTTCTAGCTTCATCACGTCTCTTCTTGGCCAACTGGTTTTAATGGGCAGCCAGTGTACCAGACTACACCACAGACACATCCACTCCTCAAAATACAGGCAGAGGGTGTACCTGCATTTGCTTTTACACTTTTGTCATGTACCCTTCCTCCAGCTACATGCATACATGAATGCTTAGAGGCTGGAAAGCATGAAGCTGGCAGGGAAGTGTAGCACCAGGATAATTCAGGTTTCTCTGGAAAGAATAGGAGATCAGCTGAGCATCCTCTTTGGGATGGCAGTTTTTTAGGAGCTGTTGTAAGGGCTTGTTTTCCCCCTTCCTTCTGGAGTGCCCAGACACTCTGCAAAAGATGATGTCTTCCTTTGCTCAGCTTTACTTTGTGTCACCCAGGCTGAGGGAGGGCAGAATACACATTGAACTCTACACACTGTATTGTATTTTCAGTGCCTGCTTTTGAGCCCGTAAGGACTGCAGCAGGGGCTGCACTGGCTGCAGCCCACACAGACCTGCGAGGCCCCTTCCTGCAGCCCCACTCCTAGCCCCCTCCTCCCTCTTCCCATCCCTTTGAACTTGGGAGAAATTTCCTCGTTGTGCGGCTCCCTCATTATATTGCAGCCATGCGAGGGACCACGAGCCTCCTTGTGTTCCCTCCCTGGAGAGGAGAACACGACCTGGATGAGATCACCACTCTGTAATGATGCCAATTACAGATCATATATCAAAACAATTCCGACTCGCTCCTTTCCGTAGCAGGAATAGCATGAGGAGCGCGGGAGAGCGAGCGCTGAGCAGGCTGCAGTGACTCTTAATGTGGTGAGGAGCTTTACCCTTGAAAGGAGGTTACCTCTTGGGTCTGGCCAGGGTTTTGCAGGGAGAGAAATACTGATCCCTAGTTTGGAGAGGAACATCTCAGTGCTGGAAGCAAGGGGGTCTTGCAGCTGCCCACAGCAGTCACCTGCCAGCCATTGGTCCTCTCCTAACACTGCCATGGTGGCTATCAGAAGGTGCTGATCCCAGATGTGAGGTCCAATGGGCCTCATCCTGGAGTGAGACCGTGCAGACGTCATGGAGGTGAGGGACTTATAGGCCAGGTCCTCCTCGAGAGTGTGGCTTTTGCCAGAGAGAGAAAGAGCTTGGTGAGGGCAAGCAGCCTTTAGCTCTTATCCTCAGCAGATGGAGATATATCACACACTTTGTTAGGCTCACCCAGCACCACCTTTTGGGATCAGGTTGTGGGAATTTTTCTTCTGTTCTTTGTGTTTTTGGAAGACTGATCAACGTCCTTCTGAGAAGGTGCTCTGCTGCCACTCACTCTCAATGTGGCTGGTGTTAATGGGCCTCATCCAGAGGGTCCATGGAGCCACTACCACATGCACTGGGAAAGCAGAAAAAAACCCAAGCACTCCCCATCTTGCTGGTTCAACAGCCCATGTCTACTGTGGTCCCACTGACTCCTCTGTGTGGGAGCACAGGAGAAGGCAGAAGCAGGTGGGGAAAATAATAGCATCCAGTCCTGGTCACTATGAATCCCACACACCTTTGGTAATTCCTCAGACACCTAATCTGCCCTTCCAGACTGAGGTGTGTTCTGAGCCAAAGGTTCAGCTCTCCAAACCAGTGCAGAGATTAATTCCTCCCCCAGCGCTGACTGGAGTGCAGAAATCCTAATGACATGTTTGCAGCAGCTGTGCCATTCACGAGTGATTTTCCAGGGGGGGAAATGGTAATGGTTCAACACACTAGGGCTTATGGTTGTGTCACCACAGGGCTCTGGGATATTGCTAGAGAGTATCACAGTGTGTTTTAATAAAGAAAGGACAGGATTCCCACTGGGCACGACAGTTCATCAGAATAAAAACAGGTTTATGTGTGAACAAAGCCATCATTACCTCTTGGCGTACTTCTTATCGACTGTGGAACTTAGGTGATAGCTTGTCTGCAATATCATTAGACTTGGTCACCCTCTGAAAGATTGTTTCTGAAGGTCTGTAAATTTGACAGATCAAACAGTAGGTTTTTGTCATGTCACAGGTTAGATGAGTTCGATAGCCTCTGCTTAATCAATCCCATGGCTTGAGAGAGTGGTTGAAATGGAAAAACCTTCACGTTTTCTTGATGATGTGAAAGCACAAAACCTGACCCTCATCTTGGAGTTAATAGCCAGAGAAACACCTAGATATGCAGCTCATACAAAAAAGGCCTTGGAGTATCTGCCACCCCCACCATCTCCTGCCGAGATGCAGGGTTGTACTCAGCATTTCACATGTGGCTAGAAGATATGTGATAGTTATGGTTGACTGCTAATTGCAATTTAGGAAAAACGAGCCCTAATCCTGTCCTTCAGCTAGAAGGATGCTGAAAGGGTCAGAAGCTGCTTGCTTTATCCTTTAGCTTTATCCTGTGTTTCATGCAGGCACGGAGTGTACCACCTCATGTCTGGATCACAGTCACGAGCCCATCCTCCTGCGTGTGAATGAGACTGTGCAAGACATCCAGCACTGGATGAACCCTCAACGAGTCAAGGTCAGTGCCTGATAAGTTCACTAACTATATCCCTTGTTGTGTGGTTATGGGAGTTGAACAGGGTTACTTGTTCTTCATTCCGTGAGGGGGATATATGGGCAATTCTACCCTTTAGAAAAGAGTTCCTGATTTTTGTCGTGTCTTTGATGTTGTTCTGGTAATATGATGTCTGTCTCTCCAAGTTGACTTTCCCAGTGAAAGTCAGTTCAAGGTAAAGACCCCAAATCAATGTGCTCAGATCCACCCAGCACCTACATTTATTGATTCATTACACAGGAAGATGTGATGGGTGGTGAGAGAAGGAGCACAGGCCAGGTTTTATTTTCTTCCTCCTGTTCAGTATTTTGCATTCTTTGGGTGGCAGGGCTGGCTTTTTCTGCACTGCTTTTGGATGACAAAAGAGCTGATACAGAGGGTATTTCATTTCCCGAACCAGCAGAGCTGGCTGAGTCCTCCCTCCCACCCCTTCGCCCGCATGCAAGAGATGCCTGCTCAGCACAGCCCCTTCCAGAGGTCACCACTTCTTCCTCCTGCCTGCTGCAGAGGCACAGACAGCATTAACCACTCACAGCACTCTGTCCTGGGTGTCCTCCAGCACACACCAGCATTGGGCTGCCCTGATGGGGACATGCACATCCATCTCCAATGCCATGCTCAGCCCTGCACACACAGGCCGCTTACAGCACTGCCGTGCTTGGTTTCAAACCTATGCTTAGGCAGCACTGGAAGACACCTAGTTACCACTGGGAGACATTTGCGTACCCATGGGACACACTCCTCTAGCTCTTCCTGAAAACCCTCGTGGATATATGACTACACAGATGTGTCCTCCTGCCTAGGAGTGCATGTAACTGGGTCCTTGTGCCTCCACAGTGTTTCTGCAGGTGTAGATGTTGATCTGGACATGCTCAAGTGCACACTGGTAGACATTGGCACATCACAAGTCACCAGGGTGCAGGTTGCTGGTGGTGCTTGAGCAGACACTGTTGGCTTTTACATATTTGGCTCTGACTTTGCCAGTCTGTTTTACACACTTGAACTCCATCGAGGAGAACAAACAGCCAGCACAGCCCCAGCATGTTGTGAGCAGGTTTGACAGTCTATTGGCTTCTCTACATGCCTAAATATATACCCAGGGTTTGGGATCTTTGAAATCTGGCCTTGGCTGTGGATAGTGAGCAGCTTCAAAAGTCTCCACCACTTTATACTTCCCTGTTTTACATGGAGTAATAGACTGAATCCTGGAAAGGGGTGTGGAATCTAAGTCTACGTAGTGTCCTTCCCAGCTTCCCATTCACTCCTGGTGCCAAGATTCTATTACTACCTAAGTCTGAGCTTTGCCAAGTTTCTGGCATGAAACATAAAGAAAACTCATCTCTCTGTATTAGGGACAATTTCTCACTGGCCCTCTCCCGAGTGCTAGACTTTAAAGTGGTTTTGTAATTCATGGTGAAATAAAGTGACAGCTTCCCTCCTGTCCTCTGCTGCGCTCCTTCATTTATTGATGTGGGGATGCAGAGGGAGCTGTAATGAGTTTTATACCTGCAGGTCTCTGGAGGGCTCATTAGGCTGCAGGGAAAACATATAGTAGTAAAGAGGAAGATGAGGGCAGTGAGGGATGGAGGAGAAATCATGGTTTGTAAGAGTGCAGTGGTGAATAAGACTTTCTTTTTTGTCTTGATGGTGAGGATCTTGCAAGAGCTTCAGGCTGTGAGCAGATACAAATTGAACCCCCAAACCACTTTGTAAATAAAGGGTAAGAATGGAGCTTGAAAAGTTGTGTTGGGAGATGGAGGTGAGCCTTGAGGAGATGAGCAGGATGATGCTGAGACACACTGGAGGGGGTGGTTTTGGTAGCTGGGAAACATCCATCTTGCTCAGTTCTGCAGATAAGGAGATGTCAGCCCTGGGGAGGGATGCCTCATGGGTGCCACTGGGGGAATGCTGCTGCTGGTGGGACTGGGGATGCCTAAGGGAAAGGTCCCCATGGCAATGTGTTTCATATCATTAATAATACGTGTCTCTGTTTATGGTCAGTGACAGCTTGCTGCTGTGCCATACGAGGAAAGGGAGCAGCTGGTTGTATTTTCACAGCAAGCCTTTGTGGATCTCCAAGTACTTGAATGACGCAAAGGAAACACTTTTAGTTACTTAATTTCAGGCACACGTAGTGTACAAATGAGTGTAGGCTGAGAAGCAGATAAAGGCAGGACAGATCCCTGGAGCTTACCTTTGAGAGGACAGGCACAGATAAAACACAGGGAGAGCCAGCAAGAAAAAAACCAAACATATTTAGCTGCTCAAGCAACAGCTGTTATGGAAGTGGAGTGGGAAGAGGGAACCATCCCTCCTCTGGGGGTTGTTTAGAGCAGAGCTGTGCAGATCACTTGATTTTTTGGTTCACTGGAAGTTCTGTCAAATTAAAAACAACAACAAAAAAGTGTTCTCCTAATCAAAGTGACTTTTTGGTTGTTGGGATTTTTGGTGAACTAAAAAATTAAAGGAAACCTCATGTTGGTTTGAACCTAAGTTAGCATTGCATTTCCAAGGGTTTTTTTTTTCTTTAAACTTTTTGTTTAATGAAAATGAAAATAACTTAGGAATTAAATGTCCTCTCGAAGGAACAACAACAACAGATATTTCATTCTGAAAACTGTCTAAATATTATTGTATTTTTCAGGACTGATTTAGGCTGAGTTGCTTTGTTGGTTCTGAAACAGTTTGCTGGAATCAAGTGTAAGCTGGCAGTGTCTTCCAAATCAGTAGTTTCTAGCAGAAAAAAAAACAAAGATCACCTGAAATCTTTGGTGTGCCTGTTGTTCTGCAGCAGGCTGTATTTGGAGCAACCATTGCTGTTCCCACCAGTTGCCATTTAAAGTGCAGATGTGAGGGGCAGTGAGCTGTTGAAGACACCTCTAGGTAGAGCTGCCAAGAGTGACTACAAGAGCAGCAGGGAGAAAAAAGTGAAGTACCTCAGAAAGACAAGTTGACAGCTCTTTGCCATTGACTGCAGAGAACAAGGGCAGACACTTGATTTCGTAGGTTGTCTGAATTTGAGTCCTTGCCTTTGAGCTGAGCAGGATGAGGCCAGATGCTGTGCAAGCATGTGCATGCCTGGGATAGCCTGAAAAGGGTCAGTATTCCCAGCTCTGCCTGCCAGCAGGGCTGAGCAGCATGGCTGTGACCCCTCTGCATGCCTGGATGCTGCCTTGCTGCTGGTGATGTCTTTTCCTGAGATTTTGGATGTCCAGAAGTCATTAATGGGAATTATCCTGAAATAATTCCCTATTCATTTAAGCTTTGTGGTTTCCTCTTTTCTACCTCTCATGATTTTCTGTGAGTGTTGGACTCATTTTACAGGAAGGGAAACTGAGTCACAGAGTGGTGAAATGCCTTACTGCAGTGCAGTGGCTCAGCGCCCAGGAAGGCAGGAGTTCCCATGCCATCTGTAGCTACAGGAGGAAACAGCACTCACCAGTGCCACATAAAGCCCATGGTTAATTGTCACATTCATTTAGTTGCTGAGGAGAGAGTTAGCTGAGACCAGTAGATGCCAGTTCCTGGGCTTTTGCCCTGGGGAACACTTGACCCATCTAAGGTGGAGAGCTCTCCACCAGCCTCTCTTGGGGAAACCTAATCCCCTCTGCAGCCTGCAAATGGTTGACATCATTGTGTTAGTCCCACCAAGGGAGGGAAGTGCCGTGAGCAGAGGCGCGAGGTCTTCCCTCACAAGGAGAAAATGACAGCTTGATTTGCTTTCTTGGCTCTTTGTTACCTACTGTGGGAGCACATCCCAGCTTCCTCTCCCTTTGCAGCAGATGGAGTCGCAGCGGCTGAACTGCAGATGTGGCTGAATGGTGTTCCTGGGATGGGGACAGGACCACAGTCAACATAGCCAAGTGCACAGCGTGGGCTGGCTAGGAGGGCAGCTGTGCTGCAGAGCCCATGCACGAGGGGAGCTGGGGCCATCAGGGCAGTGTGTGTCACTGCACTGGCTTAGAGCACGTGGCAGCCCGGGGAAGGGACAGGGCTCACAGAGGCAGCAGCCACATGGGCTTTATCTTGCGTGCTCAGATGTGGTCCTTCCATCCCCATCCTTTGTTGGCCTTAGGAGTCCACCTTCTTTTCTGTGTGCACTGATGCCATCAGACCCTGGTCACATAGCACAGCAGTGCTGCCTGTACCCATCCTTGCTTGCTTTCTCTACATTTGTTTATCTCAGTTGCCCCCTGCAGTAGTACATGGGGCTGAATACAGAGGGCTCCAAAGATGCTCCAAAGACTGGAGCATCTCTGGGAGGGGGAAATGCTGAGAGCCCTGGGGCTGATTAGCCTGGAGAAGAGCAGACTGAGAGGGGATCTGCTTGATGCTGATCAATAGCTAAGGGCAGGAGGTCAGGAGGCTGAGGCCAGACCCTTGTCAGTGGTGCCCAGTGACAGGACAAGGAGCAAGGAGGCAACAAACCAGAACTCAGGAGGTTTCACCTGAACATGAGGAAGAACTTCTTTAGTGTGAGGGTGCAGAGCCCTGGCCCAGGCTGCCCAGGGAAGCTGTGGAGTCTCCTTCTCTGGAGAGATTCCAAAGCCACCTGGAGGTGATCCTGGGTAACCTGCTCTGGGTGACCCTGCTTTAGCAGGGGAGTTGGACTAGATGATCCCCAGAGGTCCCTTCCAACCACCACCATGCTGAGATTCTGTACCCTATGACACCTATGTGCCTCTTTGTACTGCAAGAGGCAGGAATGATGCCCAGCAGCCTGAATCATCCCCAATTTCTCAATTTCCTGACTCGGTCTCTCCCTCTGCCCACATCCCTTCTCCCATCCCTTTGAAGTGTACACACCACAGCTGCAGCCTGAGGGTACAAACAGGCTGAATGGTGGGAATTCAGGTTTTGGAAAACCAGCAAGAGGATCCAGGACTATGGCTGAGGGCTCTTGCCTGAGCATACTCTGCTTCCAGGTCTGTGAACATTAGCAGCACTGAATTCAGCAGGAGAAGCTCTAATGGTCTCCACTAGCAAAGCATCATCCAAGGAGAGGGTGAAGTAACTGGGACAAAGCCATTGGCAGATACCAATCAAGAACAATGGGAATGTCCTACTGACCCAGTGATTAATCTAGCACAAGGTGAACTGGTTTTCCTATGCTATTGAGAGGGCTGCATTCCCTTTCCCTGGAGGATGTCCAGCCCAAGGCTGTGCAGCCCTTGGGATTGAGGACAACCTTGAGTGAGAGCTTCAAGGAGACCACTGTCCTAGCAGTGTCTTTACCTTCTACCTGCTCCTCTAAGGGAGGTGCTAAGGAGGTTTTGGTACTTGGCAGGGTCAGGAAAGAAGTCAGTGCATCTTCAGTGAGGGATTGTTCTCACTTGCACACCTTCTTTCTGAAAGGCCTGTTTCAGGGCTATCTGGCTCCTTCTGTTAGCTCCACATGCTTATTCACATTCACACATACTGAGAGGTTTTGTAAATATTGAAGCTCCTTGCCAAGGGAATATGAGATGCTCTCTGGAAGTGCACTTCTACTTACTGTCTGTCTGGCCTTGGGTATGGGAGGCAAAAGCCTGAGTTGTTCTGCTTTGGTTTGGTTCTTGAGTTCAAATGCTGGTGAACTGCTTCCTTTACTCTTCCCCCTCCTAGTCTATTGACTGGCCTTGGGTATTTTGAAACCTAGAGAAGTTTCCTTTCTTTTCCCTCTGAAGTGCAATAAACAGAAGGGGGGGTGGGGGGAAAAATTCTCACCATTTGTGGCAGGCAACAGCCTGGAAATCTCCAGCTGTCTGTCAGGAGCACACTGAGGGCATGTCTGACACCGCAGGGCTCCCGTACCTTGCAGCCTCCCTCCCAGGGGATGAGCAGCATCCTCCCCCCTTGCCCAGCCCCTTCTCAGCTCACACAGCCAGGCCCTGTAGTGAGGCAGGTGGGGCAAGCTGGCCTTGACTAAGAGTGGAAAATCCGAGTGCATCGGAAAGATAAACAGCCCCAGTCAGATAGTATAAAAGTCCTTTCTCTAGCACGAGCCAGGTAAGACTCAGATGACAGAAACTGTAAAAACATGCTGAGGTTCCCCTGCAGATGGATTAAATTAGCCCTCAAATAAACAAGGGAAAGAATGGTTTGTGCGTCAGGTCTTCCCAAATGCTAATCCCTTCCTTCCCCAGGCCTCCATCCAACCCCCACCCCTGTCTCTGGGGGAGCACCTATGTGCTTGCCTTGCCCAACTGGACATGGTCCTGTTCCATCTATGTGTGATAACCCAACGTGAGCATTGTGCCTGATGTCCTGGTGAATGGATGGGAGTCCTGTCTCCTGGACCTCCATGCTATTGAAGCACCATCTCCACTGACTGGCCAAGCTTTTCATCCACTCTTAGAAGCTGTTTCCATGTGTACAGGCAAACAGTGACTGCCCTGAGTGTGTCATCAGTGAGTAGGCTGGTCATCATTTTTGCCTAAAACTAAGCATTCTATAGTTTATTGAAAATACAGAAATGATTATAAAGCTCATATAATGTGGAAGAAGATGTTGTCCTTTTCCAGAGGCATTCTCAAGGCATTATAGTTGGAAATGCTTCCATTTCAGATCTAAAGAATGGTATGAGAAATGTATCTGAAAGACCACCTTTAGCATCTTCAAGAAGCACAGGTACAATGGGTAGTGAAAGAGAACAAAAGCAGCACCAAAGCAATCCCTCAGTTAATTCCTGAAGTATCTCCCCCCACCCAAGAGCAAGACAGAGGCCCTGTGCCTTCACCTTTCCTTACCACGTTCCCCACCATGAGTGAAATATTGGACATGACATTTAAGGAGAACCTTAAATATTATTTTAATCTCAAATGTTCTGTTATTGCAAGTGTCAAGTCCAACACTTCTTGTAAATACCTGGAGGACAGCCAGGTCCTGAGAACACAAGAGGTGTTAGGAGCTGAACTTCACTGGTTAAGTACAGGAGAGCCATAGGAGCCAGCACACTGACTTTCTCTACACTGATTTCTTTGTCTTAACCTGTTGGGTTTTTTTGTTCTTCCCTCCAGAGCATCGTCTGCACAGCAGGACTCAAGTGGTACCCTCACCCTTCCCTGATCCATTGTGTCAAAGGCTGCGAGGTGAGTTTTCTCCTGAGCTCACGTGGTCTGTGCTTGCTCTCCTAAATGTTATGGTAACACTCACTCTAGTCACCTGGGCTGGAAATGCACTTTTCCAAGTGAGTCAAAACAGGCTTTTCCCTGGCTATCCTATCAGACTGGGATCACCTGCATCACTTNGCTCTGCTGGCCACGCTTCTCTTGCTGCAGCCCAGGATGCCATTGTGCTTCTGGGCTGCCAGCGTGCACTGTTTGCTCATGGCCAGCTTCTCAGCCACCAGCACTCCCAAGTCCTTTTCTGCAGGGTTGCTCTCCATCATCTCATCCCCTAGCCTGGATTGATAGTGGGGATTGTTCCGACCCAGGTGTAGGACCCTGCACTTGGTCTTGTTGAAGCTCATAAATCACTGTTGGTTTTCCTAGAGCTGATGATTGGGTTGCTGTCACAGGAGTTAAGTGATCAAGTAGCTTGACAACATTGGTAGACCATCAGAATTTCCCAGGAATTAGGACTTTCTGGGAAGCTGTAAAAACCTTCAATAATTTTTCCTTAATTTCCCATTTTATTAGAGGGCAAATTCTTTCCAAGGTCAGCTAGGCTTTGTGGTGTGTGCAGATAAACTTTAGGATAGCCAGAAGCAGACATGATACTACTGGGTGGACAGGACAGCTGGACAGTGGGCAAAGCACATGTCTCTCTGCTGTGCATCTCTGTCTGGACCAGAAAAAATAACCAGAAAACTAGTTATACTTCAGCTGTGATACGTTTTTACAGTCCTGGGTTTTATTTGGGGGAAAAAAAAAAAAAAGTAATTATTTTGAAGGATGTTGTTTCTGCTGGCAACAGTCTTTGAAAAATTTGCTAAGTCTTAAGATACTTGCCATAGTTAAAGAGGGCTGGAGCATCTCTGGGTCATGGCACTCAGGGGGTTTCCATCAGTGTCTCACCCATGTCCCAAGGCAATCCTTGTGGTACCTCTGTGAGGCTGGGAAGCTTCATGCCCAGTTTAGAAAGGAGGCAGCTCACAGGCAGAGGGATGGATGCTGCTTTGGTTACAGGCATGGGGAGTGGAAGAGCTGCATCTTGACCCCACATCCCCTGACTTTCTGCAGCGCTGACTGTGCTCTCAGCACCTCACAACCCAATTTTACAAGCTCATTGAAGTTATTTGCCCAGAGTGGCAGAACATGGCTCAGAATTCCTCAATCTGACACGAAGCTCTAGACCACATTGCTGGGTGCTGTGGGATTTGTCTTGAAGTGAAAGACAGGTTTCCTTCGCATACAAATGTTGGGCCCAAGAGGGTAATAACTCTCCAACAATGTAATAGTTTCTGTCTAGTTGTTCCCTAAATGAAAAGCATTCTGCTGTCAGTGCTCTGAATGTCAGAAGCCATCTCACGCATTGCATTCCTGCAGGCTGGCTGGGTGCCCCTATTCTCCAAAGAGAGATAAAATAGCATCCAGCAGCCATTAAGAAATGCCATTCAGGTGTGATGCACCATTGGGTATCCATTCTCCTGCTGTTTAAGGATAGTTGTTACTGAGGCAAACTTTGCAATGATGTAATAATTTACCAGAAGCCATTATTACTGACATGCTTTTTCTCAGCATCTCTTTCCCTTCCATCATTGTTAATTGCCAAACTCCTCTGCATCAATAGGAACTCTCTCCTTTTCATCAGTCATTCAGCAGTGTCACTGCATCACAATCTATCATCTCAGAAGGCTTTGCCCAGACAATTGATAATGGCCTCTAGCATCATTTTTAGAGCATGATGCTTCCACAGATGGGCCAGGGCTTGTTCTCTGGCAGTAAGATTTCACAAGAAATGCCATTTTCACCAAGCCACTTTTCATGACTAGGGAAACAGGGACTAATAAGCCAATAGGTCAATAGCCCTGGGCCGTTAAGCTGACACCATCCCTAGTGTTTTACTATCCCTAGCATTGGAGAGGGTTCCTTGAGCTGGAGGCTGTCAGAGGGGCAAGGTTGTACTCTGGGCTGTGATGGGAACCCCGAGTGCTGCTGCAAGGTGATTTCTTGTCGCTCCCTAGTGGCAGGAATAGAGGTTGAGGAGTCAGCCCCTTACTTCTCAGCAGCTCACTCAGGTGTTTCTGCAGAAAACTAGTCCCTCTGGGCTACCTGTATAGTCTTCCAAAAGTTCAGGAGCACTAAGACATGCCTCAAGACCTGTAGAGACTTCACCCTCCACAGCCAGGCCTCCAAGGTCTCCCAAATGAGGATTTTGGTACCAAACCAGAAGAGATGCTCTTTGTCCCATTCTTCTCCAAAGCACTAACTTGCCTATTCTGTGCCAGTGAAAGGTAAATTCTTCCACCAGTTTCTTTTACAGATTTTCCAGTGTTCACAGGTGTAGGGTAGAGGCATAGGCATGGAAAATTAAAATGAGGTTGTTCAGCCTGGAGAAGAGAAGGCTTCAGGGAAACTTTATTGTAGCCTTTCACTACTTAAAGGGCCTAGAAGAAAGATGAAAGTAAATTATTCAGTAGGGCCTGTAGCAACAGGACAAAAGGAAATGTTTTAAACTAAAAGGGGTAGATTTAGACTAGATAGAAGGAATATTTTTTTAACAGGGAGGGTGGTGAGACACTGGGACAAGTTGCCCAAAGAAGTGGTAGATGTCCCATCCTTGGGGGTTTTCAAGATCAGGTTGTTTGGGCTCTGAGCAACCTGCTGTAGTTGCAGATGTTCCTGCTGACTGCAGAGGGGATGCACTAGATGGCTTTTAAAGGGCCCTTACAACCCAAACCATTCTATGATTTAAGTCAAGCCTTTCCTGACAAGCAGGCATGACCTGGCAATACAAGGGAAACATGGAGAAGCCTACAAAATTTCCTGGGAAGTTGGGCAAAGTTCACATGTTTGAATATGACTAGGTTGGCAGAAAAATATCCATCTACTTATAAATCATTCCCTTTTAACTCTTAGCATATTAATTCAACTGGATGGGTGGTTTGCAAGTCAAAGCCTTTGCCTCTATAAGTAAGTCAATCTCTATAGAAATCAATGAAGTTAAGTTTACAGGGTAACTCTGACTTCCTTGTCAGAACTTGTAGCTAAACAAGGGACACACAATCAGTCAGTCACCTCCTGCTAGTCCTGCTGAGGTCTGATACTGCCATAGAATCATAGAATCACAGAAT
>VWZO01018181.1:166151-185265 GCA_013396975.1 Bucco capensis | reverse complement strand
TCCATGTCCTTTCTGTATTGAGGGCTCCAGAACTGGACACAGTATTCCATCATTGCCTGGAGTTCCTATACCCAGTCAGAAATACTTAAATTTGCAAAACCTCAGCAGTAAAACCCTGCGTCTCCAAAACTCCACAAGGTCTGCTTCAGCAGTGAAGAGCATGGCCATGGCTCTGTCTGGAGAGAGCACAGCAAGCTCTCATGGCTGGTTCTTCAGCTATCTATCATCAGGGAGACTCTGGTACTGCACTTTCTGCAAAATCCTCCCAGGAAACCTCCACAAGGCTCCCCACCCACTCTGTGATGATGCCTTCTTGTAGGAAAGTCTCTGGTGTTTTACTCAGCACAGACTGCATTAATTCCCAAAGAGCAGATGAAAAGGGAAAAGCCCCACAAGCCTGTGTGGGTAAGAAGAGTTACAGTGCTATGACTGTGCTCTGTTGAGCATCCATTTGTCTGAGCTTCCATTGCTGCCTGGGATTCTCATATCTGGCACAGGCCTTTTTTAGCATCAAGCACAGTTTTCTTCCAAGATTTCTGTACTTACTGGCCAAGAGGGCTCCAACATGTGATGAAAACCAAGAGCTCAGGCCTCCTCTTTGGAATGGTGATTGTTCTTCAGGTCCTGTGCAGCACATAGGCTAGTGATTACTACACAGACTAGTGACCACATTTTCTGTTTTGAGGTGATTTATGAATTTTACAGAATAGCTCTCCACAATGTCCCTCTGAATAATTGCCATTATCCCAGCTCCGAGCTGTGGAGCAGAGGAAGATTACATGTCATAGCCAAAGTCACATACAGTTGTTGCTTGTTGGAGAACAGGAGCATGTGGTCCTTGTGCTGAGCTCAAACCACTTCCATGTCTCTTTGTGGCATGTTTTGTGCCCCTGTTGCTGTCACTTGTTGCATAGTTAGGAGATCTGTGATGGAAAGTGCAGCTATTAAAAGTAAGCCAGTTTTGCTGCTATACATAACCTGCTTCTTATCACACATAGTTTTAGAAGGTTAGCTTAAAATCATCAGAAAGTGGCACAATTTTAGATGCCTTGAAGCTGCTTCTGGGCCTAGTCAAATTAATATTCCTGAAGCATCATCTTCTGTGGGATGTGAAAAGCCAACAAGGGCTCATTTCCTTCCCATCTAGTGTCTTTTTTTTCCCTGTCTGCTTGGAAGGGAGATGGGAATCATTCTCCCTTGCTCTCCAGGGCAGTTGGTAATGGTACAAGCTATGTGGCTTCTTCACATCTTCATGGAATGAAAGGACAAGGGGCAATGGTTTTAAATCGGAGAGGAGCAGATTTAAACTGGACATTAGAAAGAAGTTTCTCCCCACGAGGGTGGTGGAACACTGGCCCAGGTTGCCCAGGGAGGTGGTTGAGTTCCCATCCCTGGAGGCATTGCAGGTGAGGCTTGCCAGGGCTCTGGGCAAGCTGATCTAGTTGGGGATGTCCCTGGCCACTGCAGGGGGGTTGGACTAGATGAGCTCCAGAGGTCCCTTCCAACCCAAACCATTCTAGGTTTCTATGTTTTCCTTATGACATAGTGTTACAGATTTTATCCGTGTCCACACTCTCAGCCTCTTTTTTCCTGTTGTTTCCTTTTTCAGCCTTTCATGGGGGACAACTACTGTGACTACATCAACAACCGAGCCTTCTGCAACTATGATGGTGGGGACTGCTGTGCCTCAACAGTCAAGACCAAAAAGGTAGGGATGTCACTTCCTCTTTTCACTAGGAATTGCTTGGCGAGTTCTGCTTTGCACCTGGGAAGGTTTCATTTTTGCTAGAGTAAGGGACATCCAAGGTCTCAGAAGGACTGAGGACATGAGCTCACCTTAGGCACTGAGTGGTTGTTGGTTCATTTTGAGGTTGTCTCTTGACATGCATATGCATTTCCCATCACAACCCACCTTGTACCTGTGCAAGGCAGCTTCTTAAATAAAGTGCTCCAAGGCATTCATTCATTCTTAGTGTAAAAACCCCCTAGTTGATCTATAGGCACAGGCTGTCTCCCTCTAAAACCCTGGGGCATGCTCATCAGCAAACCTGAGGAGACCTTCACACAGAAACACTGAGAAGGGTGTATTTGTCCATTCTGAGATCCACGCATGATGCTCAAAAAGGAAACTAAAGTTTAGGAGTCATTAGGAAAAGAAGAGAGTGCAAAACAAAAGCATCATTGTAGATCTGTACCCACATGCATATGGCTCACTGCTGACCATCCCATCTCCAAAGGGACAGAGTGGGACACACAAGGGTGTGGAGCAGGGCAACAGGGTTGAGTGGAGTCATGAAAAGTCTTCTGCACAAACAAGAGACCACACAGACAAGCACCTGCAAATCTTGCACAAGAGACAATGGGCATGGTTATGGCAGGGATGTATAAAACATTGTTTAATACAGGGAGGATGCTTAAGAAAGTAATATCCAGGGTTTCTTATCACCCAGCAATGAGGGGGTGGAATGGTAATTACCTGGGAGCAGGATCCAAACAAATGAAAGGAAGTGCTTGTTTGCACAATGTGTATTTGAATTATAGGAGGTGTTGCTACAGAGGATTATTAGGAACAAAAATATATTTGAAATCAAAAAGAGAACAGACACATAGGTGAAGGTTAGCTCTGCCAGTGGCTATTAAACACTGTGATCTGGATGCAGTTTCTGGCTCAGGAATATCTAAACAGTTGACTGCATGAGCCTGGGGAAGGATCTCTCCACATATCCCCTTTTTTTTTATGCTTCTTTAACACCCATTTCTGGCCATGTTAGAGACAGTGGCTGGAGCAATGGAGCTTGTGGTTTAAAGCAGTACAACATTTCACATGTTTCTAACCAGCATAGATTTTGAACTTGTTTCCAAAGGAAAGGAAATTTAAGTCTCTACCATTTTTACCCTGTCTTTAAGATTTGAGTATAGATCAGAATGAAAATCCATCTATGCTAAGTATCTGATAGATACTTCTAAATAACGAAACCTGAGGGAGCTTGGGCTCAGCATATGACATCAGTCGTTTCACCCATCTGAGGAACAAGGTCTTCTCTACTGCAGCTAAGAGACTGATGACCTCTCTGCAGGGAAGAGTCCTTTCTAAGAAATCTTTGGCTGGAGGCTGCTTTTCCTTGGCTGAGCCAAAGATCTCTTACCAGCAGAGCACTGTAGGCTGTCTCTGACCCATGTGGAAACACTAGGGAAGCGAAATGGACATGTCTGAGCAATTGGAAGAAGTTTGTTTCTTCTCTGGGGAAGAGGTTGGGGAAGAGGTGGTTCCCCTAAATGTCCTTTTTTGGACAAATTTGCCCCTGTATTGTTATGTTTCTTTTGTGACTGGCCCTGCAAGCCATGTGCAGGGAGGGAAGCACGGGCAGGTGAGCTTCTGTGTTCCCTAAGGGTGAGAGCCTGTAGAAGGCTCCCTGCAGAAAGGACCACTGCAGAGATGAGCGTGGTGACAGACAGCAGCTTGTCCTCAGTGTTGTCTCCAAGAAGAGAGATTCCTATCTCTGGCTAAATTTCCACCTCCTTAGGAGGAGCAGCCCAGAGGCAAGCACAGCTTGCTTGCTGGCCTCACAGGCCCACCAGCTGGGAGGACAGAGCTGGAAGTGCCTGGTTGCTCAGCATGACATAGGTCTTCTCCTCCTACAACAGCCTGCCTGGGAAACTTTATCTTGCTGCCTCCAGGCTTGAAAGCAAGGGATAAAAAACCCCAGGAGGTGCCAGAGAAATGGAAGTGAGGTGGCTGGGAGGAGACTGACCCAAACCAGCCCCATCCAGACAGGAGCTGAGGGCACAGTGTATTGCTGGGGTGGGGATGAGACTGAAACACAAGAGATGTGAGTGCCGAGTTGAGGGGGAGAGGGGTAGGATTAAGATGTGGGAGCAGAATTTATTGCTGGGCAGGGAGCTGAGACAGAGTGGGATCTGCACAGAGTTGTGAGCACTTACCAGCCAGGCGAGTCACACTTGAATTATCTGCTGCTTTGCTGCCACCCAGAAATGAAGTGACCACCCAAGAGGGGGAAAGCACTTTGTAGCCCAGTTGCTTACTGGTTTCTGTGCTAAAAGTACCTGATGCAAAGGGCAAGTGGTTCAGAGGCAGTCAGCTGGTCACTGGTCTGATGCATTTCCCCCATGGAGGGGGAGGTTTTGTAGCTTTTCAGAAATAAGTCTGCTTCCACTGCCTTCACTGGGAGCTGTATCTTTGTGACCAAAAGAACTAGACTTGCTCTAGTTTGTACTTTAGAAACACCCACCCTAGAGATCACACACTTCAGAGGCTGCACCACAGACCCCATTGCTTCCTTGGCACACGCTCAGCTTCCCAAACCTCCTCCTCTCCCCAAAACACCAACAACATCACAGGAGCTGAACAAGATGCTCGAGAGGAGTGAGAAAATCACTTTCCCTGGGACCTTCCATGCCAAAAGCAAGATGCTAAGTCCAAGTTTATTACATTTATGGGGTAAAGGGGAGAATAATAACCCAGGGCTGTGGTGTTAGAGCTGAAGAGGTGGCCGGCAGCACCTCTCTGCCTACAGAGCAGCCGCTGACACCTGTGGCAGCAGCCCTGGGGCTGTGGCTCTTGACTGTGAGTTATTTTCCTGTCTGAGGCCTTTGACTGGGACCAGATTTCAGGCAGTGCTGTTCAAATACAGCCCTCCCTTTGAAGAGGTTTATGAGTGGAGCATTACAGGAGATATTCCAAAGGGAAAAACAATGAAAGGTGAGAGAAAGAGGGAGCTGAATAAAAATACTCTGCATACCAAATCCTTCCAGCACAGTTTGCCACCTACTTAAAAAGGCACAGTTTTAAAATACTCATTGGGTGTAAAAGCCAAAAACCTGGAGGAAACATAGGGAGGGGGTGAGTCCAGCTCTGCTAATTCCAATACCAGATGAGGATGTATTTTCATAGGGTTGTAGAAAGAGTGAGACACATGAAAGAGGCTGCTCTGCTCCTTTTCTTTCAGGGTTACCTAGTATGTGGCAGATGTGTCAGTCTTTTAAAGCCCCTGCAAGTTTACCCATAAATGTCTAACATTTATGCAACACCTGTTTTTCTCCCAAAATGTCACAGGACATTTTACTAGCTTTAGATTTATCATCTTTTCACCATTGCAGCCATTGCTGAGGTGACACATGGTTCACATTTAACAGAACATAGCAACTCGGCACGTTATTTTAGGAAAGGGCTGAAGATTAACGTTGCATCATGTGAAGATTCAGGAATTAACAGTCAAGTAAGAGCTGCCTTCAGATCTTTAATGTCCACAAACTGTCAAGACTGAAGTTTCACTGCAATCCCACTGCCCTCCCAAATGCACTTTCGGCTGCACACAGTGCTGTGAACCAGATTGTGTGAAAACCAAGTTATTCGACCCATATTCACTTTCATTCTGAGCCCTCTTCCGGAATGTGAGGTTTTACATGCTCCTGTTTTGTTGCCCTGAAAATGCTCCAGAGCCTTCCCTGCAGCATTTACCCAGGCCATGTTTTCCCCTTTGCATTTGAGCATTAGCAACAAAATGACCTTGTGCATTACTGCAGCGAGAGGGGAACAGAGCGCTGTGACTTATCTGACCGACCACCGACTAATCAGCGCTGCTGCTTGGATAGGAAATAATGAGGATTTGCCCTGCACTATTCACAATCAAGCTAGAGAGCTTAAAAGAAATCATTAAAGACCTCTTCTGAATGCTACAAACAGCATTGAATAAATTCAGTCATATTTGAGGCATAAATTCAAGGCAACTGCAGTTGGCGAGCGGGAAAAAGAGACATTCATCAGCTTAATTATTGGTGGTGCGCGAATTGCTCAGTGTCCCCCCTGCAGCAGACAAGAAGCTAGGAGTGGTGCAGGAATGATGCCACCTGAGGAAACAGGGATATGTGTCCTGTGGTGCCTGATGGAGCAGCCCAGGAGAGATGGGCTGGGTGGGGAGCACCCAGCTTTTGCAGTTGGGGCAGAGGATGGGGCTGTGCTGCTTTCAGCTTGCCCTGTGCATGACCCAGGAGCAGCTTTGAGAGGCAGGAAGGCCATTGCCGGCCAATCTCCAAGGGAGAGAAAGCTTCTGTTGTGTATCTGGAGGGGATAAAGTCTTCCGTGAAGGACAAAGCAAAATCCCATCTCCTTTTAATCTTCCTACCCTCCTGACCCAGCACAGGTTGCCAGCTCCCTTCTGCCTGGCTGCTCTAGGAAGCTGCTTCTTGCTTTGTATCCTGCTACAGATAAAAGAGGATACTATTTTTTTAAAAAGCATTTAAAATGTGACACTGCTGAAGTGAGAAAAATAAATAAACTGGGCATAACTGGCTGCCTCTGGGCTGGCAACTGTCTGTGAGGAACTCCTCGGGTGCTGCAGGGAGAGAAGCTATGGTTATTTGTTTCAGGAAATCTTCTCTTCAGTCACTGTTCTCCTTTACTTTTTTTCTCTTCCCCTTCCCTCTTACAAGTTTTCCCTGGACAAGGCTGTCTAGCAAAGCCTTACAGAAACCAGAGATGGCTCTCTTTAGGCTCTGCTGATGTACTTTGTTCCAGACTCAGATCACAGATTTGCTTAGTTGGAGATCCTGCAGTCTTGTCCCTGCAGGTGTAAATACAGAGAATTTGCTGGTTTAAAATTCCCCTAACTTCAGCCATTTGAAAGGGCAAATTTTCATCTGTCTTTCCTCTCTGCCTTTCTTTTTTTGTTGCATAAGGTGTAAACCTGCAGCTCCCATGAGAAAAACCTGTCTCACTCAGTTATCACTCAGTTTTTCCCTCAACTGCTTTGCCCCATAGCACTTAGAAAAGAAAAAGAAGACTTGTCCCACCCCTTCAGCCTCTTGACATTTCTGTCCAACACCTTGGAGAGGAAAACCAGCAAGTGCCTCAGCGGAAAACAAATGAGGACTTGTGGTAGATAGAGAACTGTGTGGGATTAATCCAAAGCTTTGCTTATCTAAAAGATAGGCAAGTTATCAAAACCTCTTCAGAGACTTTATGGCCAAGAATTCAAGGCCTGAAGAAAGGAGCTTTGAACTGAGGGGCTGCTGCTGGCTCCAGCAGGGATTTCCAAAGACTCTCCCTGTCTCACCAGAAAAGGGAGTCTGCTTCACTCCCACCCCTGAGACAAGAGTAATAACAATTTCTCACTATTTTGGATAGGTAAGTGCCTTCTCCCAGCTCTTTAAGTGCAACATAGACCTGTCTTGCTCTGTTGGCAGAATGTGGTTTTGAGGCAGTTTGTGCAATCAGCAGCCTAAGTGACCACCCTGGCTGAGGAAATTCTGCTTCTCCAGAAGAACTGATGTTCCTGCTCCCAACAACTTGCATGTCCCCAGTTGGGTGTGTTTGTCAGCTCTCTAATTAGCTGGAGAGATACAATGAATGGTGGGTGAGCATGGAGGAAGGAAGGATACAGTGCAAAGTGTTGCTTCTGGAAGTGGCTGCGTGCTGCAAGCACACTGGTTCACCCAGGAGTGTGGGTGAACTCGCTTACCCATGAACTCTTTGGTCACAGCCTCAGTGGCGAGCTGTTTGCTATGTGAGGAGCATTTTCAGTCATGGTTGGTTAGGATGGGAGCTTATTTTGGGGCTCAGAGTTTGGTTTCATAATCATTCAGGGCGGCTTTCCAGGCAGCAATAAATTAAAAGCAGTGATGGTAGTAGCACATGTTGCCTATCCTGAGAGAACGTTGCTGGCTTCAAGGGACATGGGGCTTCCCACAACATACAGCGTTCCCGGGGGACGTGCTAGTGAAGGGTGTTTGCTTTGCTATCCGACCTCACTTCATTAGCAAGTGTTACAAAAACCAGTGAACAAACCTTCCCTGCTCCACCGCCAGCTATTTGGCCTCTGGGTGGTCTGGCTCCTATTAAATCTTTGGTGATTATTTAGAGTAATTACATACATGTTTGCACAATCAGTAGCACGAGGGTAGGAAGCGCAGCTGATCGCTGAGCAACAGAGCTCCATGTGGTTTGGCAAACAGGCTCCCTTGCTCTGCTCGGCAGACAGGCTGGGATGCGGGGATCCGTGCGGGCAGGGCTTTCCCAGGGATCCCTCCTGGCTTTGGGCCATCCTGCTTCCACTAGTTCTGGTGAGGCTGCTCCCGATTTATACCCGATGGAGAGAGAGGAGCATCTGTTGGGTTCAGCTGAGCTATGTCTTGTTACACTCTGTTTGCTGTCTTCAGAGGAGGAAAGAGCATAACTATTCTGAGAAGCAGCTGATGGAACTCAGGTTGCTCAGGGAGGCTCAAGGGAGACCTTCTCACTCTCTATGACTACCTGAAAGGATGTTGGAGTGAGGTGGGAGTTGGTCTCATCTCCCAAGTAATAAGAATAGGACAAGAGAGCACAGCCTCAAGTTGCACCAGGGGAGGTTTAGGTTGATCACGACGAATGATTTATTCCCCAAAAGAGTTGTAAAGCCCTGGAACCGACTTCCCAGGGCAGTGGTGGAGTCACCATTCCTGGAGGGACTGAAAACACCTGTAGATGTGATGTTAAGGAACATGGTTTAGTGGCGACCTGGCAGTGCTAGCTAACAGCTGGACTTGATCTTAAATGTATCTTCCAATTAAAATGATTCTCTGATTCTGTTTAAAGCCCAGTTTATGACAGGGCAGTTAACAAAAATTCAAGCCTTTAAATCTGTATGTGCTGCACAGAGAAGAAGTTTCCTACAAGCTTCATCTCCACCTTTCCCAGGCCCTCTTGGAGTGGTGCCCTAGGTGTGAACCTACATACCAGCCCCAGAGTTAAAGGAGGCTTGTTCCATTATTTTAAAACAGCCCTAGTGACCTAAATGCCAAAAACCACCGAGAAGACCCTTACAAGATGCATTTTTATCCCACGAGGGCCTTGTCAGGAAACCAAACACTCTGAGGGGCTTGAGCCACGAGGTCTTTTGGGGCTGTGACACTCGGCACGGCCTGCCACGCTTATCTTGACAGGCCACGCTTGCCCCCAGAGCCGCTGTCTGCAGCGGGGCCTTCGTCTTCCCAGCCAGGCTTGTCTGGGAGATTTTGCAAACACTTCAGGGCTGAAGTCTAACAACAGGCTGTTTCCCAACACTTTGCAGCCCTCTTGCCCTTCTGCTCCCCTGTCTCCAGCCCAGGCTCTTCTCTGGGCCTGATTCTGCCTGCTCTGGTGAGCCAGCCCCAGGAGTGCTGCGTGGGAGGTATAGCTGGGTCATGCTGATAGCAGCCTGTGTGAGGGTTGAGCTCCCACCCTTTGCAGAACCATTTCCCATCCCTTCCTCTACCTGTCTGGGATTTTTCCCACCAATTCCCTGTAGACTGGGTTTTCTCAACAGGGATCTGTCTTGAGATGTCATCAGCCTCTTCAAATACGTGCCATGTAATGAGGATTTGTGGCCTCTCACTCATTTCATGACCTGTATCCTAGTTCTGTACTGGTCTGTTATGTCACTGTTCCCATAGTTGGGAGCATGGCATCAAGGACAAAATGCAGCTCTGTTTCCAAGAGCGAGCTTGGGTTTTATCCAAGGTCTCATCACCTAGCGTGGGAGAGGATGCTTAGGGCTGCCATTCCTTTATGGAGAATGGAAGTATGGGTTCATAAACTGGGCAGTGATGAGTGGTGGTGAGTTGGTTGAAGTGGAGGTGTCTCAGACCTCCTGTGTGTTACACCCCTGATGCCTTCTGCCTAGCCCATAAGCCTACTCCTCGAGCTGCAATTGCTCCTTTAGGTTCAGAGCAGGGTGCTTCATGCTCTAATATGTGGATATGCTCATTGCCCATAGAAATCTCTGCCTTTTCAAAGAATAGAAAACTGATCTCTGGAGCTCACTGCTGTAAGACAAAACAATTCATTCATCTGGACAATAGCACTGCAGAAAAATCAAACTACATAAAAAGCCTCTGTAAGGGTCATAAAGTGAATAAAGGCTAATCTGATCAGGCAGAAACCCTCTTACACTCAGGCTACCTACTGCTGTGAACTGCTGCTGAGCCGTGAAAACTGTCTGCTCTTGGGGCCATGGCTCTGCCTCAGAAAGAAAGCTTCTGTTCTTCTGTCCATGGCCACTGTTAGGAGACCAGAGGGTTTCTAGAGGATAACCCATAGCAAGACATCTCTTCTCTAATGGCTCTGTCTCTCCAGAAATTGGCTGCAGTGTAGAAGCAATCTGGTCTCTTACATACACCTTTTGTTGAGGTTGCTCTGATGCTGAGCACACACTTACACCTGTAAGAGAGCAAAGCACCTGTAAGAGAGCAAAGAGGAAACCAAGGGACCTACAAGGAGAAATGGGAGGAGAGGGAATGAAGAAGGTAGATCACTTCAAGCTAGCATAAGATTCATGCCAGTTTGGGTATCATAGAATCCTAGAATGGTTTGGGTTGGAAGGGACCTCTGGAGCTCATCTAGTCCAATCCCCCTGCAGTGGCCAGGGACATCCCCAACTAGACCAGCTTGCCCAGAGCCCTGGCAAGCCTCACCTGGAATGCCTCCAGGGATGGGAACTCAACCACCTCCCTGGGCAACCTGGCCCAGTGTTCCACCACCCTCCTAGTGAGGAACTTCTTTCTAATGTCCAGTTTAAATCTANCAGCTTGTCCAGGTCCTTCTGGATGGCATCTCACCCCTCCAACTTATCCCCAGCACCCCATAGCTTGGTGTCATCTGCACATTTGCTGATGGTGCACTTTACTGAAATGCCTGAGTTAAATGCAAAAGGTATATCCAACTTCTCTGTGAGCCTGTTTGTCCTTTGAATGCTGGGACCACTTAACCACCTTCCTTAAACAGTTGCAGAGAAACACAGTGAATCCAGGCCAGGGAGAGGAAAAAAAATTTGATCAAGACAAATGAAAATATCAGGTTCCCAAGTCTTGCCTCCAACCAGTAGCTTTGTTGTACAACAGGGAGGATTTTTTAAGTCAGACTTACTGCCAAATCCAGATTGAACTGAATGATTCAGGATAAAGAAATCAAAATAGGGGAAGACTCCAGGCATACTTAAATGTTTTGTTTGAGCATTTTCTAAGTGAAATAAGTTTTTATTTCAAGACATAGCTTTTGCTCTGAAATAGTCTCTGTTTTTTGTATGGCTTGGAAGGAAAGGTCAAACCTAAACTGTAGCAGATAATCTAAACCAAAATGTTTCCTTCTACGCTGAACAACAACCAACAAAAAAAGGCATTTTTTTAATGTGTCTTCTCTTTCTTCCAGCATTTTAATTCAGTCATTAAACAATCCCTCTTCAGCCTCCTCCCCAAGCCCCATTGTTTGCAGACTTCTCTGTTTTCCTATCTAAGAATATTCATAATGCTGTGATACGAGACACTCCTGCTCTGGCTGGCTTCTGTTGGATCAAGTGACCCTTAAGCTCCTATTGTTTTCTGCAGTTTGTAAACTTCTTTAGTTTCCAGTTATTTGAATTTTAACTTTTAGCACTATCTCTTCTCCTTGCAATCCCCACCTTTGCACAATTGTAGGCTCAGGTTATTCACTGGTTAGTTATTTATCTTGTTAAGTCACCGAGGCCATGGCTTGATGAAGAGTCATCACCCTATTCTACCTGGAGGGTCAGGTCTTCTGGGAACGAAGTCAAAAGCAAGGGGAGGAGGCTCTTTAAAGCCCTGATTTGGTGATGAGAGTTGGCTATTTAATGGCTCTGTCAGCATGTCCCTGCCTTAGGCTCCCCAATTGTGAAATAAAGATCCACACCCCTCCATCCCTTTCTTGTATGCATCAGGAGAAAGGCATGCTAGAGACAGACAGGCAGGGACAAGTATGGAAGGTCTAGGTGGAAATGACAGCTCTGTGTTCATGCACAGTGCTTGGTCCACATTCCTAGATGTGCCGTTGATGACACATAGGCAACAGGCAAACTCAGGATTCATAGCCTGGAGAAAAGTGTTTATGAAAGAGAGAGCAAGCATGTGGCAGCAGAGCAAAGGGAAGCAGAGGGAGCGCACGCATGCAGCCCTCGCCGAGAACGTCTGGACAGGTTGTGGCACTGTCTTGGAAGGATTGTAAGGAGGGGGATGAGGTCATTTGCTCAGTCCTTGCAGATGGGAGGAATTCTTGGGAATTCACTTCAGGGCAAACAAGGCAATGCTCCACTTCCACCCCCTTTTCTTTCTGTAAATACTGTGATGCAATAGGCCAAAATCAACTTCCGCTAGCCAAGCACTGCAGGCTATTGTTTCAGCTCCTTCCCACGCTTCTCCAGAGAGACCATGGACAAATGACAGCTCAGGCACGTAGCAGTCTGTCACTTGCATTCCTTTGCTGTTCCTCAGTGCCCGTTAGATGCATCTCTTGACCTGAGGCACAACAGTTATTTAGAGAAGATCAGCTTCAGCAATCTGCTAGGTAGTGTTTGATTCAGTTCCTAAGGAACTGAAACCAAGAACATTCAGAGTTAGATGCACACATGGACTTAGGCATGGCAGCAGCACTGAAGCTGTAGGGCCCTACTGCAAAATGATACCCTACAGAGGGTCCAGGAGTAGAGTTCACCAAAACCCCCAAGGGTGGAGGTGGGTGGGAATGCTACAGGGAGGCTGGACTTGGGATCTGCTAGACCTAGCAGTGCTTGGTGACCATTTGAGTTGATCATGCAAGATGAGGATGTTGGAACTTTGCTCTCATGTAGTGTTTGACAGTGTAATGTGATCCAGGCATTGTGGTAAGTACCCCCAAAATCCCCAGGGTTGCCTGAGAAGTACATGTCTCCCCAGCCAGCAGTGTTCTTATGTATGATGTAAACTGTTAAGGGAGTATCTGCTGACCAGTAACAGCATGAGTTGAACAGGATCTTCTTTACACTTTTCACAGCCTTTCTTATGGACAGGTACCTCACATGAAGCCTCAGTGCACCACCAGCTCAGCATCAAAATAAATCACTGTAAAAAAATAACATAGCTGAAGACTGCAGCTGATCTCTGAAGATAGCACCCCAGAGGTCTCGCTTGTTCTCTAGGATGCTTTAGGTGTTTTCCCTCCTTCATGGCTTTGTGTCTTTGGTTTTCTTCTCCAGGTTACTCCCTTCCCTATGTCCTGTGACCTACAAGGAGAGTGTGCTTGCCGGGACCCCAAAGCCCAAGAGCACAATCAGAAAGATCTCCGTGGCTTCAGTCTTGGGTAATGCCAAGTGACGTGGAATGGAGGACCACACTGCTCAAGGCAGGCTAGGAGAGACACCACATCCCTTTTGGTATCGTTTTTAACATTTAGCTGCTCAACTGGATGGCATTTCTGCACCAGGGACCCTTAGAATTCAACCAGTCTGCCTTTAATTTTTGTCCAAGGAGAATTCAAAGTAGGGGGTTATCTACTAACTATACCTTAAATAGCGATGATGAGAAACCAACAACCAAGAGTCAAGTTGAGAAGACTTTCATGTATCAAAACAGCATGTTATGCCCACCTAAATTGAACAGTTCATACCTAGATTCCAGGCAAGAAACAAGCTATTTATGTACACATATTTATAGAAATAAGTAGAGAACGAGAGAAAGAGAGAGAGAGATTATGATCAACGCAAAAACACTTTCCCCTCTCCAGCACTCACAACTCAGACCATTCATGGAAGAGGCTGTGCTCTTGGAGGACTCCAAGCTGAGCCTTTTCTGATGCTGAATGCCAAGGTATTGCATGCTCGGGGCACGGAGGTTGGGGTGGGATCTCCACAGGGCTCTGCCTCTTGGCAAGTGACTTGCCAGATGCCAGCCAGCTCAAGACGTGGGATACATCTGCTCCTCACAGGAATGCTACTTCCAGCCAGGGAGCTCAGCAGACTGCAGTGGCCTTTCTGTACAGCTCCTCCTTCTCCCCCTGCCCTCAAAAAAGCCAACAAAAAGTCCCCTTGCAGACTGCAAGCTGCAGCTGGGACATTTCTGTGTGGAGATGGTGGAGTTAGGGAGCGGGCAGTCTAAGGACTGGAATCAAGGAACTTGGATGATTGCTTCTGAGGAGCAGAGAGGGCAACTCACACCCACACTTGTCATTTGAGCATGTCTGCTGCTGCTACTCCTGCTGCTATGTCCCATACAACTAGTTTCCTTACTGTGTCAGGACAGGGTGAAAAACAACCCCATGCAACCAAACAGTCTGCCTTAAAGCTTACCTACAACCTGCCTTTCAAATCCTCTGGTCTCTTCCTCAGCATTGGGGCAAGAAAACAGGACACCAGCCAGCCAAAAGAGTCTGCTTTCTGGTCTCCACCCAGCCAAGTGGTTCTCTAGACCTTCTCCACTCTCCTCTTATGGTGGTCTGTGTCTAACAACAGCTTCATGCTCCTGTTCTCTCAGGAAAGGGGAAGAGGAGGCACATGCTATTGGGAAAGGACCACAGGAGACAGTATTAGAATTTTGGCCATGTTTGTCAGTATTAAGATGCCAGGCCAGTGAGTTGGACACTTTTGATAGACCAGGAGCTCAGCTGCTTGTAAACTTCCAGAAGGAGGGACATTAGCTGCAGCAGACCTCACAATTCCCTGTCATGTAGTTCCATCCTCCTGTATCAGCCCAGAGGGGAACATGTTGTGCCAGACCCTTGGGGACTCATTTCTTCATAGGGTTCCTCTTGTTGAGTCACTGAGATGTCCAGGGCATCTAGTGCTGCTGCTACAGCCCAGCCCATGGAAATCCCAGAGATCTTTTCAGTGCAGCTTGGGCTTGCCCCCTGCTGCTTCAGGCTCCTGCTAGGATGAACACTAATCCAAAAGAGCATCCTTCCAAGTGTTAGGTCTATCTGGTCCTTGGGACTCTCCTGACTTGTACAATCTACTGAGTAAAGACAGGTTGGAGAGACTTTTTTCTATTCCTACTTGATTGAAGATTTAGGCACTGGAGCAAGGCAGAAGGATAAGGGAAAGGGGTCTTTTAAGCTCATGGAGATGGATGTAAGAATGAGTAGGAGAACTAGAAATGGGAAACTTAACAGTTGTAGGTGCAAGGACCCAGGCTCTTGTCACCCATTGTTGGAGTTGTTTCTATCAGAATAAACCAGAGATGAATCTCTGCTAAAATGCAGAGGCCTGGAGAGGTGGTCGTCAGAAGAAGGTGAGGAGCTTTCTGTTATAAAGCTCCTGGTTCTTACTGGAGAAGAGCTGGTCATGGAAGCTGTGTGGTTGGCTCTGCCTACACCATACAGGGGTGTGCAGGAAAGGAAGGTGCAGTGAGATCAGGGGTCCTTCTGTGGAGTTAGGCTGAAAGTCCTCCAATGTAGAGAGCACTGGCAAAAACTGGGCCTGGGCAAAACTTCCACTTTTGCTCCTTGCCATCTAATTAAAAATGGAAGTAACTAACTGTGAAAAGGTTGCTTCCCTCTGGTCCCTTTGTCCTCCTGTTTTGTGTTGGCAGTTTGCTCATGTGCCACTCAGCCCATCAGCAGAGTTCACAACCTCCAAATCCTTTCAGACTGCCAATGCATTGTGTCCTCAATGCCTGCAGCATCTTGGCATGATCTTCCACCACCCCATCTGGATTTTACCCTAGCAGAGAGCCTCAGTCAGGTCCTGTGTGCATCCTGATGGCACTTCTGGTTGTTACCCAACTCAGCATGGAGGAGATTTTCCATCTGCTTTTCCTACATAGGACATTGCCCAGGAGAGATAGGTCTGTATAAGCATTATTGTCACTTGCTGCTGTGTGCTTCTAGGAGCTCAGGGCCTGCTGAGCTCCTTTGCCCAGCTAGGGCCAGCTTTTGCACACCAAATTTAGCTCAAGGGAGATAGTGGCCTCTTGCCAGCACAGCCTCCCATCTCAGCTTCACTCCTGCAGTCCAGGGGTGACTCAATTCCCTTTCCCATGGGCAGGCTTTCCATGCTGCTATTTGGTAGTTTTTTCCAGCTGCCATGTTGACACTGTCCATCTCCTCTTATAGGTCTGACAGAACCAGAAGCAGAAGACATTCTGCTCTGAATCATGTTCAGTCCAATGGCATTTATTTATTTTCATTGGGAAAAGATTGCTTTGGGGCAAAGCTTTGCCCTCTGTGTTTCATGTGCTGTCCCATACACCCAGAGGGATGCAGAGAGGGGAGCTGTGGGGCAGGGACACCTGATCAGCTCTTGTCCCTTGTCCTCTCACCATGGGGCAAGGCCAACTGGATGGCCTATTTCAGTATCTCCCACTGTAAGGGCTTTGAATGCCCAGTGGAGCCCTTAGGAAAGACCCTTCATGACTATGATGGCCATTGGGTGGGAGGTGGGAGGGACATTCACCCACTGAGCAAGTGGCACAGCTCAACATCAAACAAGAAATCTGGGGGAACAGGAGAGGGTGCTCATGCTGATGAAACTTAGCTGCTCAGAAAGTCCAGGTTGCATTAGTGCCAAGATCTTCTCTGCCACAGATAGTGAACCAATAGGATAGATAGATAGATAGATGCACCCTCCTTGCAGCCACCAGCCAGCCTCCTGGCTATGGGTGGTGTCCATGGCCAATAGGAGGGAAAGCTGGAGCAGAAAGCAGTGAATGGTGCATGGTGGGCTGGGAAACTCCTATCAGCTGCTACCCCTCTCAGAATCTGGCAGACAGGCTGAGCTGGTGTCCTCCTGCTTTTCTTGCATCTTCCATTGTCCCCATCCCCAGGCTGAGAAAGGAGGATGGCACCAGAGGACTCTTGGAGTCAGGTTCCAGCTACCTCCCTTCCGGTTCACTTGGTTGTAACTGTCGGTTTGTTCTAGGTTTTACCTGTGTTTAAGAGAAAAAAACAAAAAAAAAGAAAAAAAAAGGAAAAAAAGAGAGAGAGAGAGAGAAAAAAGAAAACCCAATAGCCAACAGAAGTTTCTTGCTGCAACTGATTCAAGTGAGGGAAAAAATGACAACAAGTGAGGCTTTACAGAGAGGAAGAAGAGAAAAGGAAACAAAACAGGAGAAAAGCAAACACACATAATCCAAATCTGAGACAAGCAAAGCCTATTTTTGTGTGTTTGAAAGGAAAACACTGATTCTGCCAGCAGAGCAGAGAGCTAGATACTGAAGTGTAGATTTCCCTAGAAGTACCATGAGGTTTTTATAACATTGTCTGGTTTCGTTTTCCTTGTGCTTTGTGGTAAGTCCAGGAACTAAGGCTAAGGTGTTTTTTCCCCTGGTACATTATTGGTTGGGGTGGGGGGGAATGGGATGGAGTTTCTTCTTATTTTTTTTTTCCAGATTATTTTTTTAAGTGTGTATTTGTGCTTATTTTTACGTTATCCAACTGTACATAGACATTTAACCAGTATTTCACTGTGCTCTAATTACTGCACTCAGAAGCACTGCACAGTCTGAATCCCGAAGAGCTGCCAGAGACTGGGGGTGAGGGGTTGGGGGGAAGGAGAAAGCTGCTATGGGAGCAGACAGGTCATTCCCAACAGTGAGAAGCAGGGTGCTGACTGGCCCCTTCCCACACTTCAGCCCATTGGTTCTGTTGGAGGCCAAGCTAGAAGACAGGAGGGGATGGATGGGGTTAAGTCAGCCAAGGCTGGGATGATCTTTGAATTTTTTGGATGCCGTAGAAATTCCCAGCCTTTTGGCTGATCCCTGGGTGCCCCAGTGAGGGTTAATGGGTGTGTTCATATCACTAGGAGAAGACCATATGCCCAACTTAGATATGCTCTTGATAGCTTCATGGTTGTGGGCCCCATTTTGGTCTCAGTGGTGCAGCTGAACTGATTTGCTTTGCCTTTCTTACACCTCATCCCATGGTCTGGGGAAAGCCACCTCCCTGCCTTCAGCTGACCTCATCCTTTTGGGCACACTGGGGCCCCAGGGACAGCCCCCTTTAACTGGAGGACCTTGACCACTGAGTTCAGTGGGAGCATGACCAAAACATTAGCAAGAGCAGGTCCAGGAGGCCCAAGATGTATTTCCTTGGAGCTACACTCAATCTGGGGAGTAGGAGGTTGGTCTGGGCCATCCCTGCCACCCAGGGAAGTGCTGTTCCAAACCCTGGGCTCCTCAGTGGGAGCAAAGCGGGGCTTAACCTTTTGTTTCTGTCTTAGTTTGGCAAACTGAATTTTCCCCTTTTCACCTATCTACACAACCAAGATTCATTCAGAGTAATAATCACTTCCTCTGAGGCCAGAAACAAGAGCTTGGGTTGGCTTCAGGTGTTAGGTGAGGAGTCTTGGTGCTATGTGTTGGTGGTGTTAGTCCTGTTAGGTCGAGATGTGGAGCTAATGAGTCCAAGTTGTCTTTGGTTCCCGTTCTGTTTGGTTTGGTCTTTTGTCTTTTTTTTTTCCCTTCGTTTGGTGAAGCCACAATTCAGCCACCAGTTTCCATCTTCTGAGTGCAAGGAAGCAAGGCTTTAAGGAAACAACATTTCACCAGCAGTTAAGGAGGGAATTGGACCCGTTGTGGAGTTTGCATTGTACGGCCTCTGTAATTACTTACCTGTCTGCAGATGAGAGGCTGAATTTTGCTCCCATCAAGTCAACAGGGTTTTTTTTTTCTTGTTGTTGTTGACTTCCCTGGGAGCAGGATTGAGCCATACTATATATATAAATATATATATAAATATATATATGATATATATATAATATTATATGGGTAATATTATATATATATATCAGTGTAATATTTACAAATAAAACTGTGATCTCGTCTAGAGAAAAATGTATTCATATTACCAACTGCTCTTCCATATTTATGTATCATATTGTATCTTTTTATTATTGTTATAATTATTACGATTATTCTGGTTATTATGATGATGATGATGATGATGTTGATGGAATCTTTCTTGGCACCTTTTGGAAGTCACGTCAACCAATACTCCAATGAAGTGCTGAGGATCTTATTTTCACAAGAATTCTACTGGTCTACTGTATAAAAGAGAAAAGTAAAAAAAAAAAAAAAGAAAGAAAAAAACAACAACAAAAAAAAAAAGAAAGAACCAAGCAAAATACAGTTCAACCCTTAATTCTGTACCTCACGCCTGTACGTTTGCTGCTCCGAGTTTGGGTTTTGTTTTGCGTTCGTTTGTTTTTAACGGATCTAATTTAAGTCTCCAAGCAATATATAAAGATGTAAATAGTAAAGCTTATTTATTAAGATGGTCATCTTTTTTTAATTTATATTTACACAGTTGTTCATCTAATTTATTTTACGGTGGTTTGTTTTTTTTTTTTCAATACAGTTTTTAACAGTTGTCTTTCTTTTTGTTTTT
>VWZO01018181.1:146574-165877 GCA_013396975.1 Bucco capensis | reverse complement strand
CTATATATATAAATATATATATAAATATATATATGATATATATATAATATTATATGGGTAATATTATATATATATATCAGTGTAATATTTACAAATAAAACTGTGATCTCGTCTAGAGAAAAATGTATTCATATTACCAACTGCTCTTCCATATTTATGTATCATATTGTATCTTTTTATTATTGTTATAATTATTACGATTATTCTGGTTATTATGATGATGATGATGATGATGTTGATGGAATCTTTCTTGGCACCTTTTGGAAGTCACGTCAACCAATACTCCAATGAAGTGCTGAGGATCTTATTTTCACAAGAATTCTACTGGTCTACTGTATAAAAGAGAAAAGTAAAAAAAAAAAAAAAGAAAGAAAAAAACAACAACAAAAAAAAAAAGAAAGAACCAAGCAAAATACAGTTCAACCCTTAATTCTGTACCTCACGCCTGTACGTTTGCTGCTCCGAGTTTGGGTTTTGTTTTGCGTTCGTTTGTTTTTAACGGATCTAATTTAAGTCTCCAAGCAATATATAAAGATGTAAATAGTAAAGCTTATTTATTAAGATGGTCATCTTTTTTTAATTTATATTTACACAGTTGTTCATCTAATTTATTTTACGGTGGTTTGTTTTTTTTTTTTCAATACAGTTTTTAACAGTTGTCTTTCTTTTTGTTTTTCGGTTCATGATGTTTTTAAAAGTCATTTTCACAGAATTTCTTTATACAGGTTTTTTTTTCTCTTTCTTTCAAGAAGCAACAACTTCCTCTGGTCTTTCAAAAAAACAGGTCATGTTTCACACACCACCCCCCCCACCCCCAAAAAAGTTATGTCAGATTCATCAGAACTATTTTGTCATTGTTGATTCCTCTACCCTAAAGTTCTATATTATATAAATATATAATACCTTGTATGCTTAAATATTTAACTGTGTGATTTTGTATATATCTTCATACACATGCTCACACACATATGAGGGTTAATGTCCCCAGATGTTGGGAGAACAGAGAATCAGAAACACAAACAATATAAGCTTGTATTAAAGAGTTCTGAACTGGATTGCCTGCTCTTGCCATGTCTCCTTTGCTTTCGGTCGAGCCAACCCCAAGCATCGCTGGCTACCTCTGGGGAGGTGGTGATGAGTGTGGCTGTGGGGGTCCAACATCTGGCTGCACAGCTGCATGGGCCACCCTGCCCACATGCTCCTTCCTGCTGAGCTCCAGTGCTTCTGTTTTGGGGAGGGGGATTGAATAGCTTTGTGTTTTGACACAGCCCTGATGGGAGAAGGCTGAAGCAGGTGAAGGGAGGCAGTGCCAGCCCAAGAGAGCATTTCACCTCCAGCAGCTTTGGTTCTGCCAAGGTGATTCAGGTCCTGCTTCACTCAGGGCAGGGTGGTCCCTGGTATAGGTTTTAGTGTAAGAGATGCTTGAAAATGTGAAGGTTGGATGCTTCTAATTTTAAAAATAATTAGTTGTTCACGTTTTTTTTAAGTTGTCCAAGATCTCTGCTCACCTTCTCCATCAGAAACAGAATGTAGTCATCCAGAAAATCAGTCCCAATGGGAATTTACCTTGGCTTGGGGTATTACCTAGGAGAGAAGGAAGGCTAAAGCTGACCATCCCACTGCTCAAAGCCTTTGGACATACATGCAGGAAAGCAAACATCCTGATGCACAAAGCTCAAGGATGCATATGCAGGCAGGAAAGGTGCCATTTAACCCAGAGAGTTATTGACCCCCCTGCACTTAAAGAGTCATTTTTAACCCAGTTAACTCCCAAACTCATTAATGACAACTCCCCAGGAAAGCCAGAGGGATGGACTGATTTCTGCTTCCAGTTCATTGGCATTTTTGATGAAAGAGTAGAAATATGGGGATGGTTCTGGCTGAACTTCAAAGCCCAGCTCTGTCTTTGGGCACTCACCTTGTAGCACAGACATGCTTCAAATAAGCAGGTTCTTTTCAAAATGTTACCCTAATGACATGGTCTTTCCCAAGCCCTGACTTCACTGTTTCCATAAGGTGTGAAGGCTCCAATGGCACAGCAGCTGCTAAATGGGCTTGCAGAGCTGGGAGGGTGGGCAGGAGCAGGGTTGGGAAAGGGAATCCTTTTTATTGCATACTTTATTAATACTGCAATGCTCAAACTTTCCATCCAAGCATTTAAAACTTCCAGACCCTCCTCAGCACTGTGTGAAATGCCAGAGCTGAAGCATCACATACCAACTCAAACAGTTCCTGAAAACCCTGGTGCCCAGGAACTGCCATGATCCCTTTGGGTGTAGCTTTGCCCAGCCCTGAAAGGAGGTTGGAGTGAGGTAGGGGTTGGTCTCTTCTCCCAAGAAACAAGGGATAAGACAAGAGGAAATATCCTCAAGTTGTGCCAGGGCAGGTTTAGGTTGGACATTATGAAAAATTTCTTCCCCAAAAGTGTTGTCAAGGCCTGGCCCAGGCTGCCCAGGGCAGTGCTGGAGTCACCAGCCCTGGAGAGATTGTAAAGCCATGGAGATGTGCTGAGGGACATGGCTTAGTGCTGACCTGGCACTGCTGGGTTAATAGTTGGACTTGATGATCTTAAAGGTCTTTTCCAACCCAAACAGTTCTGTGATTCCTCCCCAACCTCAGCAGAGTTTGCCTCACCCAATCAAGCAAAAATTGAAAAAAAAAACACCAAAAAGACAGAGAAAAGCAGAAACCAAACAAACAAATAGAGGAGAAAATGCAGCACTTGACTCCAGAGGCCTTTGCCATGGGCAGAAGTTATCCTGAAGTGGTGTGTCATGAGCAGCAGAGGAACACCCAAACAATCAGCCCCTCTGTGCACTGTGCCAGCTGCAGCTGTGGGGATGAGGGTGGTGGGGGAACAATGGCCATGGGGACAATAGAGATTGTTCAGGGCCACTCTGCTCCTCAGGAGGGTACAGCCCCACACAGCCCTGGGAAGGGACCTGTGGCTGTCACCAGCTCTGACCTGCCAACCCAGTGGCAGATTTGGGGTGCCCTTATGAAGGGCATGTGCCCACTGGGATGTTCAAAGGCTGCTGAAAGTGGCAGTGAATACATTTGTTAGAAGAAGTGTGAACACACATATGGTGAAGAGTGAGCAGCCTCTGCAGAGAAACCACCTCCTGGTGCTGAGCTGGAGTTTATGGGGTGCTGGAAGGTGGAGGGATGGTGGTAGTAGGGCCAGGCTGTGCAAGGAGCAGCAAACACCCTGCTCACCCCCACCACTGATGCCATTAGCTGCACATGTATTCACTGTAATGGCACAAGGAGGGGGCTTCTCCTTTTGACTTGCACCCATCCTAAAGCTGATGAGTCCAGCCAGGAGCCACTGATGCCAGGTTACCCTTCTCTGCTTCATGCCATCAGGCAAACCATTTCAGCTTTGCAAATGCAGTTTATCTATTACATCTGGATGATGACATCTTTTTGTCCCTCTCCTCACTCACTTTTCAAGTTGAATAAGCTCCATTAGGTGCTCTCCCCATCCAGGACAGCCTTGACCAGGGGGTCTGCCAAAGACTGGTTGGTAGCACAGCAAGGTTGGGGTGTGGGTTGGCCAGAGAAACCAGCTCCTGGGGCAAGGATCTCTTTTCCCTGAGCCAGAGGACTAGCAGAGGGGTATGTGTGTATGTGTGTGTGTGTGTGTACACTATGGGGTACAGGTCCATCTGCCAGCATTGCTAGGCTGTGACTACAACTGTTTATCTTGAAAGCCAGAGGGTTACATTCTGCAAAGTTTCCAGGGAGAAAACACAGATCCTTCCTTTCAGCTGCGTGCTGGAGGATGTGTAACCTCGATGAATTCCTCGGTTTTGTTTGGCTTGGGTACACCATGCTGGGTAGCATCACTGGCCAGGGGCTCCTCTGGCTTTGATCTGGGAGTTAGGTGAGCTTCTCGACAGGTTAATAGCCATCAAACTCTGCAGCCTTCCTGCCCAGGAGTCTAGACTCTTCCACCTGCTGTGTACATATTAACACAGGCTTGCACACAACCAGCTCTGTCCACAGACCCGTACGCCCCAGCCAGCCTCACCAAGGATGCAGAGCAAAGCAATTCAGCAGCCTTCCAAGAGAAGCAGTGAGAATTAAGTCCCTGGTCTCTGAAGCAGACACAGCTGCAGCACAGCCAGCCAACCTGTCCTTGTGCTGCTTCTGTTTTGTTCCCAGCAGAAGTAAGGGCTACCAGAGTTTAAGGTCTCCTTTCCATCACCATCTGCTGCAGGTTTTGTCCCCTTCCCCTGAGCTCTGCTGAAGGAGGCTGAATATCCCAGGTGCAAAAAATATCACTGAGGGGGAGCTCACTGTATCAGAGAGAAGAAAAACCTGCTGCAGGGCATCCAGCCAACCAACCTGTATTTTGGCTGGCATCTCCTATTCCTAATGCCTAGCACCACACTCAGAACAGTCAGGAATCCCAGTAGCAGCACTGGCCCCATCACACCTCTGACTGCTTCCAGTCTCCTCAACAGTGTGAGAGAAAACACAAGCAATTTGTCCATCAGGCTGGTCAACACTGGCTCCTGCCTGCAGTGAAACCGCAGAGCTGCTCCCCATCGCACAGGGCTGGCAGGAGAAACCAAGCATCTCCCAGCAGAGCCAAAGAGAAACAAAATAAACCAACCTGTTTGTAAAATTCAGGGAAAGGCATGGCTGTGGGCCAGAGCCTTGAGAAAACAAGGTGGCTTCAAAGCACCTAGAGGGGCACCCAGTGCTGGAGCAACATGCTGCTGGGCCAGGAGCAGTCAGGCTGTGTGCAGCTGGCCCCTGTGTCCCGGTGGGACCTGTCCTGTGGGGTGATGGAACCACCACCCCCTCGGCAGCTGCTGGGAGGGGAGGGTCAGTCCCATTCACTCTGCATCAGTGGCTATAAAGGAAGGTTTAGGGATTCCAGACTGTGCAGCAGTGTGTATGCTGTGTTCATGGCAGCACATGGAATGAGCAGCTTGGTGTAACACCATGGAGCTACAAACATCAGTGTGGGCATTGACTGAGACACCTGCAGAGTCCAAAGGGCAGTGATTGTCCCCCCTGTATTGGGCACTGGTGAGGCCACACCTCGTATACTGCGTTCAGTTTTGGGCTCCTCACTCTAAGGAGGACATTGAGGTGCTGGAGTGTGTCCAAATAAGAGCAATAAAGCTGGTGAAAGATCTAGAGCACAAGTCTTGTGAGGAGCAGCTGAGGGAACTGGCGTTGTTCAGTCTGGAGAAAAGGAGGCTCAGGGGAGACCTTCTCACTCTCTACAACTCCCTGAAAGGAGACTGGAGCAAAGTGGGGGTTGGTCTCTTCTTCAAACCAACAAGCAATAGGACAAGAGGAAATGGCTTCAAGTTGTGCCAGGGGAGATTTAGGTTGGAACAATTTGTTCTCCAAAAGGGTTGTCAAGCCCTGGAACAGGCTGCCCAGGGCAGTGGTGGAGTCACCATCCCTGGAGGGGTTGAAAAGGCATGGAGATGTGGTGCTGAGGGACATGGGTTAGTGGTGACCTGGCAGTGCTGGGTTAAGGGTTGGACTTGATAATGTTAAAGGTCTCTTCCAACCCAAACAATTCTGTGACTCTGTGATTTTCAACTGAAGAGCATTTCCACTTTTGCTGGTTTTGTTTACACAATACCTAAGTTGAACAAATATTGCAACACCTTCTCCTGCACCAGTGTCTCCCATTTCAGAAGGTACAAGATCTCTGCTCTCACAGACCTGCTTCAGTCCTGTTGCATGGGGTGCTGGGTGATGCTGAGCTGTGCTGGGGCTCAGCAGCTCTGACCAAGCAAATGCAAAGTCTGTGTTCATCTGCAGCAAGTCACAACCATCTCCTTCTACCCCATAAGCAACCTTCATGGCCACCAGCCATCTCTGAAGGGCAAAGGGATGGTTAACAGGCAGTAGCAGTGCTGGGGACTGAGAGGTTTTTAGCATATGTGGCATTGTGGTACCTCCATGATCCTCATGGTCAGTGCTCAGGGATGTAATGGCCATAGCTCAGATCCCTCAGTGTCACTGTCCTCTCCCTGTCCATCAGAAATAGGTTTAGGCTTAAAAATGAAGCCCTCAGGCAACTTGCAATGCTTTGGTGCTTGCTGCACAGGCTGCTACTTCAAGGCAAAGTTTCCTATGAACTCCAGTGGGACTTTGACCAGGTACTGGAGGCCATCAACATGGCTCAAGACAAGTGAAGAGACGTTACCAAAGACCAGGGAAAAACAAAAAGAGCAGCTGGAAGAAATGATCAGAATTATGTGAGTGGGTGCAAATCAGGCAATAGGTTTAGCTCAAGAAGGAAACAGTCTCTGGCTGAACTTCTTCCACATCAAATCCTGCACCTTTGTTTGGTTTCAAAACATTTTCATTTTGACTCTCACCTCCTGCTTGTTTGTTTTTATGTTAAAGGGTTAAATAACCTGAAAAACTAAACAGAACTATTTGCTTTGGACTAACTAAACTGTTTCATTCAACCCACACTGTTCCCTTTTCCCCCTCCAGGTTCGTTGTTTTGCTGTAAAAAGTAAAAGAAATAGCTTTGAGCTGATCTGATTTTTGTTTTTTCCCCCCTCTCACCCTCCTGCACTTTTTGGTTTGGCTACCAGGCTGAGAAATCCATTACCCACAGGGATCTCGAGCCAGCCTAACCCACATCTGACAGTAAAAGAAACCAGATTCTCCATGTCTTTTTAGCCTCTGGCTTCCTTCTTGGGCTTTCCCACATGCCTTCAGCTCCCACCAGGGCTGGTGGCTTTGCTGGGTGATGGGGAAGGAGAGGACCTTTCACAAAGAGGTTGCACTTTCCCCTCCTCTCCACATGTCCAGCTTTTTGGGTCAGCACCCATTTCCAGATACAGCCTCTCCTCTTCATCCACATCCCAGCACAAGGACAGCTGTCAGTGATGCTTTCTCCGCTCCTGAAACCCTCTGAACGCCCAAGCAGTGGTGAGACCACGTCAGGAAGAAACACCAAGGAGGCAGCACAGATGGACTTAATATGAATCTTTAATGCACAGAACAAGCTGCCAGGAGCCTTGTGAACAAAGGCTGTGCACGGAGCCGCTCCGTCGACTCGGGCTGGTACAAAAGCCCAGCTTGCCTGCAGCGTCCTGGCACCTGCCTGCCTTCCCACTCTGGGGTCTTGGCGGGCAGCATGGTGTCACCGGCCACCCGCGTCACCTCCTCCTGGCCACATTGGCCCTCATGGCACCAGGGCCCTTTGCCCTACAGCTCCTGCCCGGTGGCAGGGCAGGGCAGGCAGGGCAGGCAGGGAGGGGGGCACCCTGTGCCCAGCAGCTCCTCTCTGCCTGGCCCTGGCCTCAAGCGGGTATCTCCTCCTCCCAGGGTTTTGGAGCTTGTAGTCCAGGAAATTCAGTAAGAAAAGATTAAAAAGGAGAGGCTTTTATGCTGAGTCAAATTAAGTAGGGTTGGTTTTTTTTTTTTCCTCTTGAAAAATTAAGAAAAAAAAAAAAAGGAAAAGAAATGAAAGTCCAACTTGCTGATTTCTTGTTTCTCTGCCGTCTGCATGACAAAGTCCTGTTTGGCCTTGCTTGTCCCCTTCCAACCCCTCTGACCACCACCCGACCCCAAACCCCACCAGCCACTCAGCACTTCATGAGTCCTCGACTCCTCAGAGTCCCTCTGCCTCCCACAGCTCCAGGCCCACACCTTCCCTCACCGCCCCTTGGACTCCCCGTAGGTGTTGCGCAGCATGGAGACCATCTTCTCCTCGCACGTCACTTTGGTGTCCTTTAGGATGCTGTACCAGACCATGCCGGGCGGCCGCACTTCTTCACTGCGGCAGAACAAGTAGGGCATGGTCTCGGTGCGGCTCTGGATGTAGGCACTGCGTAGCAGGGTTGAGCAGTGACTGCTGACCTTCTCCAGCCTCCTCAGGATGAGGTGTGCCTTCCTGGAAGGGACAAACAGAGATAGAGACAGAGCAGGGTGGGCAATGCAAAGAGGAGACCAGAAGCCAGGATTCTGGGGTTACACTGCCAGCTCTGGCTAGTGACAAGAACGGATGAAACCGTTGCTTAAGACATTGTCTTTCCTGTTTCAAGTGGGGAGAAGCTCTGTTACACCGAGAAGTTCTGAGTGTATCCACTGTTTCATAGTACCAGGCCAACAGGGCTACAGGCATCTCAGGTCTAACCACTAGAGCAGCTCAGATGCCCTGGAGAGCCTGTCTACCCCTGGCTAGATGGTCACTACCACCATAAAATGCTCCAGGCAGGCTCCAACACATGTGCCACCCATGCACCCTGGTGAGACCCCCAGCACCTTACTGCTCCTGACTGATGAGTCCAGCCCTCCCCTTCCTGTTTTTCCAAGTTTCTAGGAGGCAAATAGTCCAAAAGGACTGCCACTAGAAGAGTGAGGAATAAAAGCACAACACATTTAGACAAAACAAAATAAACCCGTAAGAAACCAAGAATCCCCTTGTGGGAGTCTGCAAAGTGCTAAATCAAACAAAGGGAGGGGAAGAGGGTTTACTTCAGTGATCTGAAAGTCTTAAGATCATGGATTATTTCCTCTCCCTCTGGTGCCACAGAAAAGCTCTGGATTCAGGGCTCAGGGATTTCGCAGTTCCTGCAGGAATGTAAATTCCCGATAATGATATGTTGGGGCAGTGCTGTCAGTCAGTGAGGCATAAACAGGGGGATTATTTGATTAGGAAAGCTGAGTGGTGTTTCAGCCTGGGCTGTGAGCTCCCAGGGGGGAGCACCAGCAGCCCAATGCAGCCACAAAGCCACAGGCACCCAGGGCCAAGACGCTGGGGACAGTCTGGCCAGTCACCCCAGTGCCAGGGCAGAGGGCAGAGATGGTGGCAGGAGGCAAGAGGGCATCCTTAGCTGGCTACAGACCTTTCCCTCTGGAGAGGGAAGACTGGATGAAAGGCTGCTGGAAACCACTGCTCCTCCAGGGCTGCACATGGAAAACTTCCCCACTCCTGCCTGGGGTGATGAGCTCAAGGTCAGCTTTCCAGGGGAAGGGAAGAGTAAAGGGAGATGGTCCTTCTCGGACAACACCACATGGTATCCATGTATCAATTTTATCTGTAAAGACAAGCCTGACTAGGCAATTTGAGTCTTTTTAGCTATACACACACACACATATATAATAATGATGTCATGGGCTGAGCTCTGCCCAGCTCTGCCAGAATGCCATGCTACTCTCCACAGCAGCCACCTGACCTTCTACAGCATCTGGTGTTCCTACTGACACGCTGCCAAGAGCAGGTCCTTGGCTGCTGGATGCCTGCTGCTCACAAGTTAGGAAATTCTGTGATGGCATGAGATGCTTTCAGTAAAGACTGATGGATTGAAGCTCAGCTCAGCAGCAAATCAAAGTCTGTAGTGACTGTCACTACAAACTTCAGCAAATCACAGTCACTGGTGATAGAAGGGACCAAAAGGCATAGTCTATGCTGTTTCCTTGCTGGGACTAACCTGCTTTGATGAATAGCTGTCTAACTTGTTCTTAAAGCCAGGTGCCCTAGTTTGAGTGAGAACAAGGTATTCCATGCCATATATGTCATATTCAGTCCCTGAAACTTTCACTCCAACCTTGGGCCTTAAGGTCTCTTACATAAAGCCTAAGAGCCAAGCAAAGCAGGTGCATGATTAGCTGTTTAGCACCTAATTAACAGCCAATACAGACAAGGAGTGGTTTAGACCTCTACTCTCCCTGAAGCTTGAGCATCTCAACCACCTGGAGTGATGGACTGGGAACTCTCCTGGTGAGGATTAGCAGCCCAGCTCTGCTGTTGCAGGACTCTGTTTTGCCTTCAATCTCAATCCAAGGATTCCTGAATCCAGTTCCAGGATAGCCCCTAAGTCTGATTCCCATCTGCTGCTGAGTCCTTCTGCCACAGCATCAGTGGTGATGGTGAGGTAGTTGCCATCAAGGGGGGTTTGGTTGTGGTATTGGTTTTGTATGTATTTGTGTTTATTTCACTTTATTGTTATTATTTTCATTAAAATTGTATAAGCTTTCATTAAGGAAGATTAAGTTTTAATTTCCAGTCCAAAAGTCTGTCTCTTTCTCCCTCTATCTCTATTAACTTCCCTTTTATCTTCCTGGAGTGGAGGGAAAAGGGGATAATAGAGAATGGAGAATATCTGTCAGCCCAGCCCTAAACCCTGACACCAGGACCTGGTGATTCTCCCAGTGCACACCCACCCCAATGCTGAGAAATTGTTTCTTAACATCTTTGCTGACTCTCCCTTTTTATCCAGAGGAGGCTGAGCAAGCACAGGGCCCACAGTCAGCTCCTAAGGTGGACTTCTAGGTGAGCTGACAGTGCTTGGGAGAAGAGTATGCAGCCAGAATGTCCTCCTCTTCAGAAAAAGTAACTATCATCTCCTAAGGCCATAGCTCCATGGTCACTCTTATTTACTGTACATCACCTCTACTGCCAAAGGGGCTATTGGCCATTCCCTAGCCTGCCTGTGTATGCTTGGGTGTCCATGCACCTGAACACTGCACTGGCATAGGGAATTTGTCCATCCAAGACCAACCAAGCAATCCATTGATTTTCCCCCAGAGTGGTTCCCACTCCAGCTGCCCATAAGGCCACAGCAAGATGGGACAGACAATAGGTGGCTGTCACCAGCCCTTGAGGCAAAACCCAGTGGTGGACACCCATAACTTGGCCCTGCCAACACGAAGAGTGGAGTCCTCAGCACACACCCCTACATGTCTGTTGGCTCAGCTCTTCCCTCTCTGATTCCCCTCCTTCCTTCTCACCTTTCTCCTACCCTCCATAGCCATCTCCATCCATGCCACACCTCTGTGCTGCACAACCTGCCTTTGCCTCCATTTCCCTCTTCCTTCTCTACCTTCCCATTTTCATCACTTGCTCAACCACACTTCCATGATCTTTTGGATTTTGCTAAAAAGCACCATGTTGTCCTTGCTTCCTGACACACACTCAGGTCTCTTATCCAGGCAAACATTCCTACATGTGAGGAGCTGCTCAAGGTTGGAAAGAAGTCCAGGGGTCAAACCATGCAGAGCTGCTGAAGGCTCATGCACCAGAGGCTGTGCTCCTCAGGGAGCTGATCTGCACACCCGCCCCTGCATCTGCAGTTGTGATGGATGCAGTTGGCCCCAGGAAGGAACCAGTGTTTAAGGATGAGGAGCACATGATGGCTTGGCCCTACGAGGATGCTGAAAATACACTGCCTCATGGTCAAGGAGGAGACAGGATGATGGGGAGGGAGGGAATCAGTCAGGCTCCTCACTTCTGGTGTCCAGTGCCAAAGGCCCAGTTTAGATGGGTTGCACCACTTTGAGTCATCTATTTTACTGGGGTAATGAAGTCATGTGTAAATGTTAGATTTAGCTTTTGGCTGTCAGCTGTTCCCTCTTAAAAAAAATCAGGAGAAAGAGAGACAGAGCAGGCCAGGGGAGGGGTGAGAAAGAGAGAGAGAGGCTTTCTGGTGGAGGCTGGGCAATAAATTACAGGAGCAGTTGTTGGGATGCCAATTGAACACCATAAATCAAGGGCTGGGTATTACCCAAGGGCTCCCTGCGGAGGGCTGGCAGGTCAGAGCGACCACCTCTCCAAACACTGCAAAGGAAACCTTCCACAGTGCTGACCAAGCCCAGCCCTGCCAGAACACTCACTCACTGCCTGAGCAAAGGGCAGCAATCAGGGGAGGAGTGAGCCAGGGGGAGTGATGGCTGCCTGTAGCCAGCCCCCAAAGCATGAAGCAACCCTTCCCCCCTCACCCCATAGGCCAGACTGGGGGTGTCCCCACATTGGCACAAGCCCTTGGTGCCCTCTCACCTGCCACGTGCCCACCACAGGGGCTGCTGCGTTAAGTTGGCGCCAGCCAGGGACTGGTCCTGGCCTCCACTCAGGTGATGGATTTAGGAGGTCACAGCCACAGCCATAAATGATGAAGAGGGGGATTTAAAAATAATGATGGCTCTGCATGGTTGCTTCCCTCTGCAGGACCTCATGGCATGGGGAGGGAGAGGAAAGGGAAGGGGGATGGGGCTCTGCTGCTGGGGTACTTTCCAAGGGCTTGTGAATGAGCCAATAGTTCCACTGCAAGGGAGCGTGGTGCAGTGACTGCATAGGGCACCAAGGTCCCTGGTTGCCAGCCCCAGCTCTTTAAGGGCATGCCCAAGAGCAGGAGACACATTACCTCCTGCTCTGCCCGGCTCTGGGGATGTTCCCACAGGAACATTTGTCCCCCAGCTGTCCAGGGGACAGCCATCACTCACCTTGATGGCTAGTGTGGGATGAAAACCTACCCAGGGCCACCAAAACCCAGCCCTATCTCACCTAGGAGGAAGATACTAAAAGAGAACAAACCAGCATGAAGAAGCAAAGAAGCAATGATACCTGGGCTTGGAGGGAAGGATGAGATTCCTGGGACTGCTGCAGGGAGAGGGTGGCTGCCTGGCTGCTGTGCTCCCAGATGGCCTGAGTTTGTCATAAATTCAGATTTTTCCACTCTGCTGAGAACTGACCTGGGTCTGTCAGACCCTCGTGTGGAAGGACAATGAGTCCAGGACTCAATGGCCTCTTATCACAGCCTCCCATCAGTACATTGCATTCCCCCTCGGTACCAGCAGGCAGCTGCTCTGGAGATGCTCAGTGTCTCCTCTGGCTGTCCCTGCTGCCTGCCTGGGTGACCTGCTCCAGCAAAGGAGAGCCTGTGAACCCTGGGCTGATGCCACATCCTGACCACATTGTTGCTGATAGCCACAAGTAGGGGTATGGAAGGAAGATTTTTAACTTAATTACTTGTCCCTTCTCCTCCTAAAAGCCAGGCCATGTTTGCAGTGGTCATAAGAATTGTCCTGAAAACACAGTAAGAGAAAACACAAGAGAACTCTCCTCGTTGCTGTGTCAGGAAGCACTCTGGCTGCACAGATCCAAGGTCTGAATGCACAGTAGCATGAAACCTTCACTGGTTCAGACAGAACTTTTTGGAACAAACTAACTCTGTGAGATCCACTTGGTGTCTGCAAGAGGCAAGGGGGGAGCAGGAAAGGAGCTGTTGTTGCTAAAAGAGACTAGGAGGATGAGGCAAGCCAGGTGCCAAGATGCTGCTGACCACAGAAAGTCCTGGTTTAGGGCCACCTATGAGCTAAGGTTTTTTTATGTCTCCTTAATGTAAACGGTCTGGTTGGGACATCTGGCTGTCAGTGTGTCTTCTTGCAAGCAGCTGTTTGTGGTAACCTGTGGCTTTCACAGAAACTGGGCTCAGGAGGACTCCAGGGTGATGTATTTATTACACAGAGGCAATCAACTTCCCTCTTGTCGCTCAGTTTTATGAGCGAACATTTACTGGGAAGCTGAGGCTCATCTGATAAACATTTCAAGGTATGAAAATGAGTGTCCCCCTGGGCAGGAGAAGAGTCTGTCAATTAAAATCACGTTAGGAGATGGCCTCCCTTGGCAAACCCTCCTGCTACAGCAGTTCCTCCCTTTCTGTCCAAGCACCCCGAGCAGCAAGGCTGGAAGACAGAGCTTCACTCCTGTCAAGAGGCTGCCACTGCCTGTTGTGGCATTTAGAGATGCTTCCCCTTGGCTGTGAGTCACAGATTTCTCTAATACAGAACAGGGGCACTGCAGGAGCTCATCTGGCTCAGGGAGGAAGACAGGCAGCAGCCACATCGACCACTGACTCCAGAGGTAGCTTGGTACAGAGTGGGCAATTGAAATGTCACCTTGCAAATCTCATGGCTTGATGAAGGTATCAGGTTAGGCAGCAACCTTCAATAAGCATGTTGGATCTCAAGTAACAGAGGAAATAAGGATGTGTAAGAAGAGGCTGATGGTTCCCAGGGATTTAGAGAGAGAAGAACAACTGAAAAGGACAAACAAGTCTGCAGTGTCATCAAAGAAAGAGGAAGGCAGTGGGAAGGATGAGAATGGCTCTGTGCCAGAGGATAATGAACTACCAAAGACACTATGACCAAGGTCATCTCTGGAGGAGGGCAAGCCCCAGGTCAGCTTGGATTTAAATCCAAGAGGAGTGTAAAATATTGTGAGGAGCTGTCATCCTGTTATTACAGACAGATCCTCAGCTGTGTCCAACAAGCAGGTCAGAGCAGGGGAGAGAGAAGGAAAATCTTTTCCAGTTATTCATGGATTGCAAGACCCCATTGCCCCATCTTCTTCTGCTTCAGCTTCTGAGAGAATAACATGCTGTATGAAGATCCTGGATGAACTGTGTCTTTAGAAGCTTCAAAGCAGGTCAGGGCTATTTGAATCCTGTAAGAGATCTCCACATTTCCAGAGGGATACAGCTACTTCTGAACATATCTTGCTGAGTGTTTCCCAAGGGGCTGCTGGCAATCTGGGCTTTGCCAGGATACTGCCAGCCCCTGAATGCAATGTAGTTCATGTACCTGTAATCCCTTAGAGTCTTACCACCCCTTTCACTATACATTGGGAGTTTGCAAGTGTGGTCCCTCTGGAAAGGTCTAATTTACACCCTTTTCCTCTAATCCTCCCAGCTTTTCCAACACATCCAGCTCATCCTCAGCATGCATCTGCCTGGTTCAGGCTTGTTGCTAGATCTTCCATAAACATTCATCCAAAGAACACCCAGCTGCTAGATGTCCCATTAGAATTCACCCAAAGACCAAGCAGGACCTGGTGGTCCTAGGGGATGGCAGAACAGCTTGATGAACACTAAATGGGGATTTCACTCAGCTGCAAGGAGAAGACAACAAGGGCCACATCTGCAGTGACCAAGCAGAGGGGTGCTGTGGCAGGGGAGGAGGCAGGGAAGGGACAGGTACCTGGGCCCCAGCTCATCCTCACTGCGCCAGACAAAGTCTCCAAACTTCTCGTAGTGGGAGTTGTAGTGGTGCTGCACTCGGAAGAGCATGGAAGCAGAGACCTCCATCAGTGTGTTATAGGCTGTCTGCTGCTCCTTCCCACTGGTGTAGCCATTGTAGAGGTTGTAGATTTTGTCAGCTATCTCTGGAAAGGATGAGGGCGACAGGATTAATGAAGAGGCAGAAGGTGCTAACACAAGAGGAGAAGGAGCAAAGCCTTTGGCAGGGCTGGCAGGAGAGGCAGGCATCTGGGATGACTGCCAGTCCCTTGGGGCTTCCTGCAGCAGTTTAGTGACATGGGGAGCATTTAGCAATTCTTCAGGCTAACCCTGGAACAAGTGCCCTGCGTGAGCAGAGTAGACCCAGACTCCAGCAATAATCCATGAAGGAATAGGAGAAGGAGCAGAGGAGGTCTGCCAGCATGGGCAGATGCAGCCATATCCATCCAGGTAGGGCAGGCAAGCTCCTCCCGAACTCACTGAATCAAAAACAACAGCACAGCTTTGATGCTAAAGGGTGGGAAGAATACAATACTGCTGACAAGAGGCAATGGTTTCAGACTGAAAGAGGGAGATTTAGACTAGACATAAGGAAGACTGCTAGAGTTTGTGTTTCAGAACCAAACCAGCTGCCACCAGCATCCTTTCAAACCCCTGGAGCTGGCAGCATCCTGTGACTCTCCCTGTCCTGGCCCAGTAATGATTGCTTCTCTCACCTCTGCAAGGAGAGCTCACTCTTTTCCCAGGGGATGTGCATCAAACATATGATCAGCATTCCCTGGCACAAGGATGTCTTGGTGCTGTGTGGCACAGCACCATGGGAGCCACCAGCTGCCCAGCCAAGGAGACTTTGCTACTGGACACTTGCAATTTGTCACCTCTCCCCAGATTAATGTCCCTGTGCCTGAGGGTGAATTTCCAGGAGCCTTCATGCTGGGAGAGGAGGGACTGGAGAGGCTTGCAATGAATAGAGGAAGATCAAAATCAGCAGGAAATGTCTTCTGTCACAGCAAATGAGGCACATGCACACTGACCTTCTGCCTTGCTGTCGTCCACCAGCGGGCAGGCTGTCCTCAGGGTGACTGTGCTCAGCTCCGAGTGTCTCCCTCGTGTATCCACGGCATACAGGGTAAATCTGGAAGGCAGGGAGGGAAAAGAAAAGAATGTCTTTATCCCCCAATCCCACACCACCAGGTTGTTGTGGGAACCAGCCTTCAAGAGGGAAAGGAGAAATGTGGTCTGGGCTCCCATCAGCCAGTTATGGCATCTCAAGGAGATGTGGGATGATCATGGACTTAGACCTCGTGACCTCATCTAGGTGAACCTGCTCTGGCAGGGGGGTTGCACTAGATGATCTTTCTAGGTCCCTTCCAACCCCTGACATACTGGGATACTGTGACCAGGAGAACACCCAGGTAAAGGAGCCAGGGGCAAGGGAACAGGTCACCATGTCCCCACACAGCATCTCTGGAGCTGCTGCTGCCCTTGGGAGCTTCACCCTGCAGTTCTCTGACTGCAGAAGGATGCAAATATCTTCAGGTTGCTTTGCCATGAGCTGATGCAAACATCACAAAGCTGTGGCATTTGCAAGCTGGGCTCCTCTTGGGCCTTCCTGAGAGCAGAGCACTAATTCCTGCCGTGAGCAGGCTCTGTGCTGACAAGTGACAGCTCATACACATCCTGTGAAGGGCCCTGGAGGTTGTTTTCTCTCTCATTTCCTCACCAGGGTGGGGTTGGTAAAAGGGTGGGAATGATAATTTCACAGTTGAAGCTAATGGAGAGCATCTGACAGTAAAATATGGCTTTTGTGCCAGATGAAGCATTGAATAAACAGGCTGCGGCTGCATGGGATGTCCCAGGATGCTGAGCTCAGAGTCTTGGTCAGAATATCAAAGGTCCAAAATGAGAATGGTTCTTTGCAGCAGGGGTGACAATCTTCCAGCCACTCTCCCAAAAGGCATCAGTTTACATTTGTTCACTCCCAGCCAGGCACGGAAACTGGAGCTGGCTTTGACGAAGTGCAGGAGCTGGCTTGAACCCCTCAGGGGGCTGAGATGCCTGGAGGTGGGGTACCCAGCTCCTGAGAAATTACACAGCCTCCCTCTTTATCCTAAGGAGAAACTGCGCAGCTTTTGCAAATGAGTGCAAAGAGTACCAGAAAAGTGCTGAAGCTTAAATGGGATTGAGACCCTGAGGTATGTTTAGGTAAGGAATGGTCGTAACTGCTTAGCACCCTTCATGGGGATAGAAGCAATGCCTCCCTTTTCCTTGTCCCACACAGAAGCAGTGCCAGCCTCCCTCTCTCCTCCCTGCTGGCCCTGCACATCCCACACGTGGCTGATAAGAGCTGACATTTGCACGGTAGCAATTCCCAACACAGGACATCTTCTCTCCAAGCAATTAGCATTAGTTCCTTAACAATACTTGCTGGCTGAAAGGATGCCAGCAGGCTGCCAAGGAAAGCTGGGGCATGCAGGGGACACACACACTGAGCTCACCCAAGGAGAAGCTATTTAATTCTTTGGCGTGACATCATTTTCCTTCACTTACAAGGAACATTGCTCAGAGTGGGAGCATCTCAGGAAGGATGTGCACACTGTGCAACTTCACAAGTACCACACACAGGCTGCTCTCCCACTAAAATTAAGGGACAGCAACAAAGCAATAGGGTCACACTCTTCTTAAGGACACCATTGGCCTTCTTGGCCACAAGGGCCTGTTGCTGGCTCATGGTGAACTTGTTGTCCATCAGGTCTCCCAGGTGCTTCTTTGCAGAGCTAAGGAGTCTCCTGCTGTCAGCAGGTAACGTTCATGCCTCTGCAGCTTGGCAGCATGGTTTCCCCTCTTGCCAGGTCCAGAAAGTCACAGCAATAGGGACATCCAGTGTTGTGGGGTGACCCCAGCCCCAGCAAGACAAGAAGCTTGCAGTCCTGCCACCATCTGAGTGCTCAGCAGCAGGCAATGCTCACAACAAGCAGTAAGAGAGCTCAACAAGCAGGTTACTGCTGCAAGCTGATCTCCATCCCCATCCTGGGGTCACTTGCCTAGCCACAGTGGCTGTGGTGTTGTTTTTTCTTTGTTAAATGGGTGAGCAGAGCTAATGCATAACCTCTGCTCTGCCCATAGCAGCTCTGTCAGTGAGGCTCCATTAGCTGGGAGACAATCAGTGCTAGAGCACTTTCCCTGAGAAATGGCAGACCTTTATCAAAACACAATTGTAATATTCAGCAATTAGTGCCCACATCACCTATTCCATCACCAGTAGGGTCAGGAGAAAGCATCTTTGCTTGGCAGAGTGTAAAGTACCTCCTCCCCTTTTGGGTGATGCTAAAGACCTCTGTTGGCACTTTGACTGCCCTTTCCCCTTCTGCCCAGCACACACAAAGGAACAAAGTCACTCAGTTGCCAAAAGCAAGAGCATCTGTATTGGTCAGGGCTGGGTTAAAAAATATGTTATCAACAAACATGCCTTTCACTTCATCGTTGTTTTGAGATGATACAAGGAAAAAAAATAAAAGGAAATGGAAAAACATGAGAATCAAAGTGATTTTGATCTGGTCCAAAATCCTTTTTTGAGAAAAAAAAGCAACAAAAAACCCCCCCAGAATTGCTTTTCCCTAGCTGAAACCAGTTTGCTTTCAAGAATCCTAGAGGAAGACTTTTCATTTCCATTCCCTCTGAATGAGATGTTTTGGAAACAGCCCCATTAACCTCAGCTCTGGTGGAAGCTGGCAGCCCTGGCAGCACACAGCCACCTCTCTAGCTCCTTCCAGCAAGGGATCTCTGAAGGTTTTAACATTAATTAGGGTCCAAAAGATCACCCTGAAGCCCAGCAGTATTAATAGCTCTGCTTTATCAATAGTAAACAGAGGCATACAGGGTGAAGCATCATGCTCCAGAGAGGCTCAGTGACATGAAGAGTTTGGGAACTCAGGAGATGATGGTTTCCAGTCTTGCTCTCACACCACTTGACCACTCAGCCTCTCTGCAACAAAAACACTTTTATGGCCAGTTAAAGGCAGAGTGCTGGGGTTTACTTCTTTCCTTTTATTTCTGGAAACAGACAATTAAGAGAAAAGAGTGCAAAGAGCCAGCAATGTGCCCTTGTGGCCAAGAGGCCAATGGCATCCTAGGATGCATTAAGAGGAGCGTGGCCAGCAGAGCCAGAGAGGTTCTTCTCCCCTCTCCTCTGTCCTGGTTAGGCCTCCCCTGGAATCCTGTGTCCAGTTGTGGGCCCCTCAGCTCCAGAAGGATAGGGAGCTGCTGGAGAGAGTCCAGCACAGGGCCAGCAAGATCCTGAAAGGAGTGGAGCATGTGCCCTAGGAGGACAGGCTGAGAGAGCTGGGTCTCTTCAGCCTGGACAAGAGGAGACTGAGAGGAGACCTCAGCAATGCTTAGAAATATGGGAAGGGTGAGTGTGAGGAGGAGAGAGCCAGGCTCTGCTCAGTGGCATCCAATGTTAGGACAAGAGGGAATGGGAGCAAGTTGGACCACAGGAGGTTTAGTATTAA
>VWZO01018181.1:101585-145304 GCA_013396975.1 Bucco capensis | reverse complement strand
GAAAGGAGTGGAGCATGTGCCCTAGGAGGACAGGCTGAGAGAGCTGGGTCTCTTCAGCCTGGACAAGAGGAGACTGAGAGGAGACCTCAGCAATGCTTAGAAATATGGGAAGGGTGAGTGTGAGGAGGAGAGAGCCAGGCTCTGCTCAATGGCATCCAATGGTAGGACAAGAGGGAATGGGAGCAAGTTGGACTACAGGAGGTTTAGTATTAACATGAGGAGGAACTTGTTTGCAGTGCAGGTGCCAGAGCACTGGCCCAGGCTGCCCAGGAGCCTGTGGAGTCTCCTTGTCTGGAGCCATTGCAGAGCTGCCTGGACACATTGCTGTGTGAGCTGGTCTAGGTGATCCTGCTCTGGCAGGGGGGTTGCACTAGATGATCTTTCTAGGGCCTTTCCAACCCCTAACATTCTGCCATTCTGTGATCTGTGGCTCAGTGTAAACCTGGCATGAACAGGCAGATCTTGATGGCTGCATCTAAGAGAAGCTTCCAGCAGATGCAGTTGAGGAGCTGCCAGCCAGGACAAGACCAGTCTGGGACCCAAGAGGGCACGAAGAGGTGGGAGGGGAGGGAGCACCATCACATGGGAGGCATGGGGATGTCTGCAAGGCAAACCAGGGGAAAATCAAAGTGAACATGACTGAGGGGGGCAGCTATGCAGAGTAAGTAGTGGGCTGGAGTCCAGCTCTGCAATTCTACATGGAGATGCTCCTGCCACACTTACATCTATATATATAGCATTTTGGGCCAAGGACCAAAACAGACAGCATCCCCCTGGTGCTGATGGAGCTGCATCTGATGATGCCAACCCTGATAATTTGGGAAAATAAATAAATAAAATAGAGGCCAAAGAGTGGTTGTTTTGCCCAAGGCAGAGGATCTCAGGGGTGAAGTCAAAGCCAGAAATGAGAAGGTCCCAGACCAACACTCGGTGCAAGAAACCACAGAAGACAACCTGGAATGCCATATGGTAGCTACAATCTGGCAGAACTTCCTTCATAACCTGGAGGTGTTTTGTTTAGCAATAAACTTTCCCTGTGACATTTTCTCATGTTCTCCCTATGCTTTCCAAAAGAGCTTGGGGCTACCTGCTACTGTCTCACACCTGATCCTCTTTTTCACCCATGCCTTCAGGAAGACCATACAAGAACACTTGCTTTTGTAGAAATACTAAGAGATACTTTGCCCAAAGAGTTTCCAAAGAGCATTTCAACTCTGGAAGCACTTGGCAGAGATCAGCCCTTCCATGCCAGGATACCCTGCCACCTCTGCAGCACAACACAGCACAGGGAGTCCTACAAAGTAATGCCACTTAAATGTTTACTACTAAATTCAAACCCTATTGGGACCCAAAGGAACTTTTAGTGAGAGAAAGAAAAGCAATTAGCACATGGCCTGATGAAATATCAACAGCACCTTCCTGGTAGATAGCTCACCCCACACTGCCCAAAGCCTGCATTGTATCACCAGGCTCAAGATGCTTCTTGGGGGAAGGAAGAGTAAGCAGAGGGCACTGTTAAAGCTTTGATTCCTGGAATCCAGTGATTGTGGAAGATTGTGAGTTAAAAAAAAAATTAGAAAAATGTGTTTCTATCTTTTCTTAATGCAGAGAAAAAAGAACCCAAAATACACACTTCTAAAGGCACAAAACCATAAGGCTGAGAATGAAAACCCAGAACATGTTATTTATTTATAGACAACAATGTTGGCTCATGTTTTTTTAACTCTCTCTCATGATACTTGTGATGTTTGAGTGCTTTACTCATGATACTTATTTGTGGGAAAGGAGATAAGGACTTCTGCCCTTCCTTAGGTCAGCAGCTGATTTCTTTATATCCTACAGATACCACAGGCATTTCTGTTCTGTCTTGTGCACTGCTCTTCCTAAAGCCTTTGGGCTTGTGCAGCTGCTCAATGAAATGCTGAAGCACAGATGGGCTTCCTGGGCTGCAGGGAAAAGGCTCCACTAAGGAGTCCAACAGACACTCCTGCAGCTGCCTAACATCAACGCTAAGTAACCAGGTGCCTATGAGTTGCTGGCTGCACCCCAAAGCCATGGCTGTATGGCAAAGGCAGGCTGTGCTAAGGAGATCCCTGCACCACATGAATGGGGGACAGGGCAGAGATACTCCTCCAGAGTCCAGCCTCATGCTTCCCAAGTTGTGCAACCACCAGATGCTCTTGCCAGTAGGGCCTGGCTTGAGCTTGGCTGATAAGCCTGTGCTAGGTGCCTTACTCCTGCAGTGCCAAGACTGCTTTGCTGCTAGCTCCAGCAGCTCAGCACAGGGCAGACTTGTCCACTGTCACACACAGTGCAAGGGATTCTCTCTCTCTCTCCCCTGGCAGTGTGGGCACCAGCAGCCACGGTGCTGTGAGCAGGAAAACCCAAATCCTGACGTGGCTGAGGTCACATCACCTCGGTGTTATGTGCACATCCTGCTGTGCCCCTCTGCTGGGCCATGGCTTATCCATGCCTCCTGCCCAGCCTGGGCTCTCAGGGCTCGCACGCAAGCAGCTCCGTGCCGCTGAGGCTGGGCCAGTGTGCTGACAGACACACATCACAGTCCTCCCCTGCCAGCTCTTCTTGCTTCCTGTTCCAGCTGAAAACAATTTGGAGGCCTCTGTTTCAAAGCCCCCAATGGACCAGCTCTTGGCAATCCTTCCCTCACGCTCCCTGGTGATCTCAACAGCAAGGACCCTGGGCCAGCAAGAGCTGTGCCCAGACTCAGGCACGTGCAGAGCGGAGCAGCCAGGAACAGTGCCATGAGCACTGGCTGGTGTGAACACACTCCTCACACCCAGCACTCTCTACACCCTTGTGCTTGGAGGTTCCTTGAGCCAACACTGTCCTCTCCCAGCCTTTTAGGACCTTCAGCTCCCAGACACCAAGGTGAGAGGCTTGCTGGAGGCTGAGAGGATTTGTGTGTTTCACAGCACAGCATCAGACTGGCGACCAGCAGCAGCTGGTCAACAGCAGCAACCTTCAGCATCTCCTGGCTGCTAAAAACATCAATAAAGTCACACAAACAGTTTCCCTGGAAGGCTATTCTTGAAAGATGAGGGAGCCTAGGGATGCTGCAAGGTGGAGCAGAGCACGTGGGTGTGCAGGGTGCATGGGGCCACTGAGTATCCCCACAACACACCCCTGTCCCCAATACTGTGGCCTCCTACATCTCCTGCTGAGCTTCCCAGCCACTTCCACTGTTGGCCATGGAACAGGAGCAGAACCCTCTGGGCAAGCAAAAAAATGGGAGTGTGTGTGTCTGTGTTTAGCACAAGCATTTCCAATACAGAAACCATTACAACTTAAAAAGCAATCAAATCAAATCAAATGCAAAGGAGCCAGCCCACAGCAGCCACAGGAATGTAGCTTAGCTTATTGGTGACTGTGATTTGAAATAATTAAGAAAGGTAAATGAGAACAACCCCCTTGGTCTCTGCAGCAAATATCAAGCAGACAATGAGCAGGGAGTGGTTTTTGGCAGGAGAGGATTTCTTGGTCTGTTCGCTGGGCCTTGACCTCAGGCTGTTCACCATGTCATGCTCATGCCAACGGTGCCAGAGAAGTGAGGTGGGCTGCTACCCTGGCATGGGACTGCCATGCTGCAACCCTACCAGAGACCCTGCTGGAGGATTTGGGTTTACGTTGGATATCAGGAAAAACATCTCTTCTCTGAAAGGGTTGCCAAGCCCTGGAACAGGCTGCCCAGGACAGTGATGGAGTCACCATCCCTGGAGGGGTTGAAAAGCCATGGAGATGTGGTGCTGAGGGACATGGGTTAGTGGTGACCTGGAAGTGTTGGGTTAACTGTTGGACTTAGTGATCTTAAAGGTCTCTTCCAACCAAAACAATTCTATGTTTCTCTGATTTGGGCTAAGCTTTACAGGGCAGTGGATGTCCTCATGCTGTCTCCCCAGGGCTGGCACTGCCACAAGTGTTACAGCAATCAGATGTTCCTGTTAGGGCATTTGAAGCCTGGCAGGAATGTAGGGCAGGGCTGGGGCCAAGGGGTTATGTTGGGACCTCAGGCTGTGCTTGCAGAGGAAGAGGAGTTTCTGAGCAGCTTGGTGCCTGCTGCACACAGGGGAGAGGCATGAACAGAGGGGACACTAACCTGCTACCACCACCCAGTGACTTGCTGCTCATGCATCATGCCTCTGCTGCAAAAGGACCAATGTCTTCTGTCTTGCATTGCCATCATTTTTGGTTCTACCTTTCCTGTACTGCAATAAGGAATCAGTGGATAATGTAATCTTGAGAAAAAAACACCTTTTAGAAAGCTCTTCTCACAGTTCTACCACCCAAGAAATTACCTTTTATAACCAAGCTGCTTTTAACCCTCTGTGGCAACGACCTTGCTGCCATCAGTGTGCTGGAGGAACAAGCTAGGTTACAGACCAAAGTACTGAAGCTTTGCCATTACACAAACACCTGAGGCTGTCACTGAACTCTTCTCACAATTCACACCTTTTTTTTCCAGGACAGCAAATGATCTGAGACTGTTCTCCTTTAACAAATACATCTCAACAATACCAGACCACAGTTGTCATATGGAGGGAGATAGATGTGCCTGTCACCACATGCCTCAGGTGTCTGATACCTTTTTGGAAGCATATAAAACAGTGCCCATCAAATACTCCTCGCAGGAGGAAGGGCACAGACTGTTTTGCAGAGTAAGAGGCTGCTTGTTCTAGGAGACCTCAGGAAAAGGGCACAGGAGACCTGGTTTCTGAGACAGTGAGGGCAGGTGGAGCAGCTATAGGGCTGAGGACAGGCTTGTACAGCCATGGGTCCATCTCTGCTCTGTGGCAACCCTGGAAAACTCTCCTAGGGTTATCCATACTGAAATATTACCCTGAGCTGCAGCTGATGCCATGTCCATGCTTAAAATCATTGACTTGAGAGTGTGGGACTTCTATGGAAGCTGCCAGGGAGGAGGGCTGGGCCACTTGGTGCTGCTGCAATTACAGGGGTACAGTGTGGGCCAGTGCNTTCCTGCTCCAGGCCAGGATGCCCTTGGCCTTCTTGTCCCCCTGGGCACACTGCTGGCTCCTGTTCAGCTGTCACTCAGCACCCCTAGGTCCCTCTGTGCCTGGCAGCTCTGCAGCCACTGCTCCCCAAGCCTAGAGCACTGCTGGGGGTTGCTATGGCCAAGGGGCAGCACCTGGCATTTGGCCTTAGTGAACTTCATGGAATTCACAGCATCCCAGCAGCAAGCTCATGGAGGTGTTCTGCAGCACTCACTGCATGTACTGCAAACCCCACCCTGCCAGGCAGCCCTGCACATGGGACACAGACACTAAAGCAGTGTCAGATGCCTTCCTACCTGGCACCTGTATTTGTCTGAGGCAGTGGCTGCTGTCCCTTAGGTGGCACTGGGGAGATGCCAAGAGAGAGAAAAGGCTTGCAGGGGACTGCTGAGCATGTCTACACACCAGGTCAATTCCCAGCTAGCACGAATGTGGTAGCTCAGCTACAGTCATATCAGCTCAAGAGCTGGGCAATGGGAAGGTGCCTCTCCATAATTTAGCGCACTGAAATGTTGTCTCCACATGGCACTGGGTCAGTTTACCATGCTGTTCTTAATCTCCTAGGCTTGTCCTCTGTCTCTGAGCTAGAAGGACATGCAGAACATGCAGTGGAGAAGGTGTGAGCAGAGGTCTCCCCAGTGCCCTGCACACGCAGCAGATGCTGCATGCCCAAGCCAAGCTACCATGCAGATTTGCTCAGCTCCTGCTCCTTAGCAGTTCATCAATCTCTGTTTGTTTCTGTCAAACAATTTCCAAAAAAAGGATGAAAGGGAAGGAAATAAATTAATTAAAACCCCTGACCACTCCTTGCTACTGCCTCCCTGCTAGAGAAATCCCTGTAGGACATTTACCTCTCCAGCCTCAGCTGCAATGGCTCAATTTGCCTAGATATCCCTCAAAACCCTGTCAATAAAGCCCAACCAGAGCAGCCATTCCCAGTACTGCCATGGCTCTGAAAGAGGGCCTTGATACACAGGCCACTTTCTGTTCACTAGAGCCCTGCTGCTGAATGCTAGCTGTGTTGGAGGGCCAAGCTCCCACAAGGAACCCCTTGGCCAGCCAGACACCTTGCAGGCAGCAGTGCCAAGACTGCCTTAGGCAAAAACATGTTGCACTGCAAACCAGGGGAAAATGCCAACTGGTTTCAGCAGGGCCATGGTTTCACTCAGAAGGTGCAGTACAATCACTGCAGCTTTCCTGGACACTCTGTCCCCAAGGTGCCTTCACCATCCCAGGGACTGAGAGCACCAGCAGTGCCTCCTTGCTCTTTTCTCTGCCTTATAGATTTCCTCCTTTATCATCCCTGCTCCTTGCAACCCCAGGCAAGGAGCAGATAGTCACTTCCTCCTCCCTCACCCTTAATAAGGTTTCTACTTCCCCAGTCTGTGGCTCAATTCAGAGTACTTCCATTCAGGAGCAGCTTTACATCACTGCTGAAAGAAGGGGAGAGCAAGCTTCTCTGCAGAGAGTTGCTGCACTGCACAAAGCTTCTGACAGAGACAAGATGTGGATGACAGAACAGCTCCTTGGCATGGCAGCAGGACAGCACACCCCCAAAAAAAGCCACCCTGACAGGAGAAAATATTAACATAGCCTGTGTTGCAAGCCTGGGGCTTTAGCTCCTAGGCACACTCCAAAAAGCAAGAAGTCTTCTATTAGCCTGAAGATGCTCAGTAGACCATTAGGATGTCCCACAGGGATAGTCCCTGAACTCTGAGGATAGGATGATGGCAGAAAAGGGAGGAACACTACAGAATTACCACTTTAGGGAGGATGGATAGAAGGTGTTTGAGGTCTGTATATCTTGGCAGTTGTGTCCTTGCTTTTGTCCCGCTGGCTGCAAGGGTGAAGATTTGCAGATGTGCTTATCAAGGCAATGAAGCAAGAACTGGCTTAGCTCTTCACAATCTCCACTGGCTGTCTCAGTGTTCCCCAGTTCTGCCTAACAAGTCCAGAGAAGGTCCCAGGTCAGCCAGGCTGTGAATGCTAACATCCTTTGGTGGAGTGAAGAACCAGAGGGAAGTGATGCTGAGCCACTACAGGCTGGTGCTTTTGTCTCCAGTGAAGTAAAAGCAGCTTGTATCAATCTGTCAAGCACCAGAGTCCCTGTTCTGCTGGGACTCACCAGGAGATCCCAAACAAAGCCTTTGGACAAAGGTCAAACGAGTCACTTCCAACTGCCCATGCTGCTAGAACAGTTCCCCCTGTGCCATGGTTCAGCTTGGTGTCCGTGGCTGCAAACTGCAGGGGCTCATCCCACTCCAGCTGCAAAGCATCAGGGAGAGCTGCTGATGGAGCAAATTGTCCTGGGGTAGCACAGCCAAGAAAGGCTTTCCCCAGGCTATGTGTCCCACATGTCCCTCAGGTCCTGCTGCAGCACAGGCACTGCCATGCCCATCAAGCCCTCCAGCTCTCCACATCCCACTCACCAACACCCTCTCAGCTCCCAGGGATGAGGTATTTCCAGGCAGCACCTGCATCCTCTTTCCCTCCCACTGCAATACCTTCTACTTTCTTTTTAGGACCGGGACAATCCTGCCCCTCTTCCCTTAGGCACAGACACCCCAAAGTCTCCAGCCCCTGCTCCACGAAGGTTACATGTTTAGGGGTAAGTCATTCCTCTGAGGTTTTGCTTCTTTTCTTTGCACAGATCCAAGAGCTGGTGGCTTTCAGCTTCATCTGAAAGCATTAGTGCTGCAAGCTGGGTGGACAGATCTCCCAGGAGAGACACATCACTTCAATACTTTCCTTGGGCTACTCCTGGGATGGCTGCTGTCCTTCTCCATGAAGAGACAGCAGGGCTTGGGGAGGCTGCAGCTGCAGGAGAGGAGAAGGCTGCTCAGAAGGAATAAATCAAACTCTTCCTCCAGTTGTGCCAAGGAGAAAGGAGAGACAAGCAAGACCCTGGACCCCTGCAGTGAGCTCCACAATGGAAATGTTCACAGCTAACCATACCAGCTGTTCAAGCCACCAGTGCTCTGCAAAGCTTGGCCATCACTGGCCCTGGGGAGATGGGGGGAGAGGAAGGTTGTGACCCTTTGGAAATTGGGAAATGTTTGCCCCTCCCACGCTCAGAGTCACTCTAAACAAGAACCAGACTCTCCACAGTTTGCTACTCCAGGAGAACCCCTTGGTAGGGCTTGTTCTCATCCTCCTGGGGGCTTGGCTTCCATCTGGGCTGCTGGTTGAAATCCAGCCCAAGCTGGTAGTGACTTCAAAAGACAGTGTCATCTAAGGAGTAGTGGGTGGTCCACATCAAGCGAGTCAATGGCTGACTGTTCTTATATAAGCCACTACAATAGGGCCTTCTGCTCAAGAACCTCAGAAGAAAGGCAAAGGGCTGCACTGACTGCAGGGAGTGGAGCCTATCCTCAGCCCTAGGGGTGGTCCCTCTGGTGCAGAGGAGTCACCTTAGTAGGCTGGCACAAGGAGGTGGCTGTGCATCCCTACGAGCAGAGGCTGTTGATTTATCTATCTCCATTGGGTTTGTCCCCATCCCCATTGGCCAGCCCAAGCTTCACCCTCTCCATGAAACAAAGAAAAACAAAGCACAACAACAATGAGAGCACACAAGGGAATGGCTCAGAGGAGGGGGATGCCTCCACTCACCATGCTCCCAGCATTCCAGGCAGGATCCAAAAGTGCCAAGCTCCAAGCGAGAGGCATCTGCACCCTGCGCCAGGCTGCAAGAGCACAGAGAGCAGCCAACAGGTCCCTGCAATGGCTCACAATGTGGGCATGGGAATGGTTTGGGGGGAGGATGGTGGCAAGGCAAGGATGCTGTGTGCCAGCAAGCTCTGGCAGAAGGACATCAGCCAGGTCTGCAGACACCACTGCCTGCTGGATGCTCCCCAAGGCCCCCGAATCGAGGAGGGATGGGGTAGGGGGCTGGCAGCGGGTGGGAGACTCTCCCAGCTCCAGCAGGCAGACAGGGAGGGCAGAGGAGAGGATGAGGGGGGGCTGAAACAAATAATAAAAACAAAATCCCAGTAAGCACGTTAGAATTCGTTTGAAGTGCAGAGGAGCTTTCAGGCAGGGTTATGTACATCTCCCAGCCCGCCGTGATTTACACATTCCTTGCAAGCAAAGGAATCTTCCTTCATTTGAAGTAAAACAGATGTTTGGGGTTTTTCTTCCCCTTCCTTCCCTGCCCCCTTTTATTCACTTCTTTATTGAAATGATGGTTATACAGCCAACCAGCCCCAAGTGAGAGCCCTGCTACCCCCAGCAGGCCTCTGCCAGGACCAGAGCTCTGCTGCCCTGAAGTTCAGGAGAGCATCTCATCACCGTGGCTGCTCAAGAGGCATTAGTCCCTGGAGGTTTCTTCCCTTGCTTTTCCCTCTGCATGGAAGGATTGCAACTCCCAGCAGCTTTTCCTCCTCTGTAGATCTTCCATCCCTGCTCCACCAGCCCAGGTCCAGGAGACCTTTTTCCCCTCAACTGCTAGGCCAGGAGAATTTCTGTGTTTGATGGTGGAACTTGTCCTTGCTTCTACACACACTTCTCACCTTGCTTGTGCTCTGCCCTAGCAGTGGTGTTCAAGAAGGGCAGTCTGTCCCTATGGACAGCAGTGGCAGGCAGCAGGGTGGCAGCCACACTCCTCATCCACTCCAGCTGGAACAACCCAGCACAGGGGACAGTGCTGGGCAGGCAGGCTGGAGCTGGGACTATCTCTTGGTATGAGCACTATGTGATGTCAGCCAAATCACTTTGCTCCTGTTTCTGCCCCATGTTTTTCACCCAGGAAAGTCATTTGAGGAAGGAACTTCCTTTTCCCAGGGGGATGCATAGCACTGAGCACATCAGGGGCTTCTCAGTGCTAGCTGATGCTGCAAACTAACTACCAGCATAGCCATGCCCTTGAGTTTACACTTGGAAAAACAGCTCATGGCCAGTAGCAAATCCATCCGGCTCCCCTCGTCTTGCCTTTCTTTCTCTTTTTCTCTTTTAAACCCTGTTGTTATTCCTCAGTACTTCGTTGGTGGCAGGGTGGGAAGGTTTTTTGTAACACATTCACGTCCCATTGGGACTCACTCCCATCCCTGTCTGGTACAAGAGATTGCACAAGAGAGAGAGAGACAAACGGGGATGAGGAAATGCGTGTTTATGAGAGGCAGCACTGCCGTCGTGAGCAAGGGACCCCCCGCAAGAGAGCCAGCCTGGGAGCCAAGGGAGAGTTTCCATTCTCTCCTGACACTCCATTCATGCCTTGGTTCATACCTCCCTGGAGGCTGAGTGACTGGCCACAGGCCCAGGGCACAGCCAGGGACTCGCAGCCCCGCTGCGTTGCCTTCCGTGGTGTTTGTTGTCCGATGGAAAGACAGAGATGTTTGTTGTCTCATAAAGATAATGCATTGAGAAAGAGCAGTGCCCTTTGCTCTTGCTGGTGCTCCTTGTTTTCCTCCCGTGGTGGAGGAGCTCGTCCTCCCTCCTACATCTGCCTGCCCCTCACCTCTGCCCACTCCCCTGGTGCACCTCTGCTGCCTATCCTTCAGCAGCACCTACCATGGGGGCTTGTTGCATGAGCCTTCCCTGCTCAGGGTGCTGTGGTTGCAGCCTCCTGATCAGGAATCAGGAACCCTCTGTATAATCCAAACCACATTGCTGCCTGATTGGATTCAGTCACAGGTAAATAACCTTGACTGCAGTGGTTTGGAAGAGTGGGGGATCTTATATCACCCCTATGAATGATTTAGGATCATGTATCATTTGTGGATGACACAGAGAGAGTCTCCTCCCTTGCTACTACCCACGCAGCCATCTTCTCCAGGACTGGAAAAGGTTCCAAAATGTGGGCACTCCTGATGTGTCTGTTTTTAAGCAAGACAGTTAAGCAGTGCCAGTTGCAGAAGAGCAATTGCAGACCATGTTCTACCACACTCCTGCTCCATCATCAGAACCCAAGGCTCCCTGAGGTCTAGGGGAATAACAGCTCCTGCCAGCTGCAACAGGGTCTGGGCCAGACTCCACAGGTGAAGATAAGACCAGCACAGAAAAGTCTAGATACACTCAGTATCTTCAAGCTAGGAAAATACAAGCAAATTTCTTTTGCAAGGGGGAAACACTCCCCAGACCCAAGGAATAAGTTAAAGGTCACTGGAAAGCAGCTAAGCTCAGCAACTGCCTGTGCAGAGGCTCCATCACCTGTGCAGCTCCCCCAGGACAAACTCCCTGCAGCTGGGAAACTGCCTTGTCCTGTGACCTTGAAGAGGAAAATGGGTGGCAGAGCTGGAGGAGTCACTGTGTGCTGATAAAGTCCAGTAAGGCACAACCAGCAGCAGGTGGCTGCTTACAGATGTAACATTCTGCACAACTCAAAGATTAAAAGAGATATTTTGTTTTTAAATACACACCAAAAAACTCACAAAGGAACACGAAGATAACAAAGTGGGAGACAAGGCTGGTGAGGGACTCTCTGTGCTATTGTTGTTACAAGAAAAGGATGGGGTGGGATGTGCTGCAGGTGTCCTCTGGAAAAAAAGGAACAATAAAAGAATGTTTAACTAGTTTTATGACCTTGCAGGTTGTATCTGAGATATATGCACATTTTTGCTGGTCTGAACTGGGAGAGATCTTGTAGCATCCAAACTTTGCCTCTAAAGTGTGGAGGAAAAGATGGGAGCTAGGATTAGCTCGTGACATCTTTTTATTTAGTTAAGCATCACCTTTTAGGCCAAATATCTCCAGCTCTTGGGGCCTGGGGTCCCATCCAGAGTCTGTCTGAGCTCATTTACTCCCTAGGCTGTGGGTATGGCTCTAGGTTCAGATAAGACCTGTGAGTGCAGTAGTACCTGAACATCTGGGAACTAGAGCAGATTGTCATATTCTTCCTAAAGCACATTTGTGGATACTGTTGAGCTGCTTTTGGCCACTCTTTAAGGCTGGAATTAGCCTATAAAAACTTGAATTGGCTGCAAATATCAGGTTGAGCTGCTACTGAGCACAGGGAAACACTCAAAGGAGGAGGCAGAAACTTCCCACCCAAGCATCAAAGTATTGGTTAGTGACACAGGAACCCACACGTGGCAAATCCAACCATCACTTGGCAGAGCCAAACTCTGCCTGGGGAGAGTTCTTCAGCCACAAAACAATGCACAGTGAAGGGACAACAACCCCAACAGAGACCTGAGCAGGAAAGTATCACCAGCACTGCACTAGGTAAGGCACCAGCTGCAATCCTGCTACAGCCCAGCCCTTTCTTGCACCCCATCTGATAGCCCTTTGCTCTCCTCTGGGCTTGACAGAGCCAGTGTAAAGCCATGGGGCTGCCAAGTGAAGGCAGCCGTGCTGCGTCTGCTTGGGCTGGCTGACACACAGCCTGCTTGGATCCCTCTGCATCATGCTTGCCCATAATTTGAATTCCAGGATCAGCATGGGCAGAGCTTGTTTTGGACTCTGTGCACCCCAGCAAGACTGCAAGCCAGACCTGGAGCTGCAGACGTGATCTAACACTGCCTCTTGGTGTCAAAGCTCTGGTGTTGTCCCTGCAAGGCTTCTGCCAAGCACCCAGGATGGACTAGTACTGGGCAAAAAAAGTCATTTTGGTGCCACAGAGACTTTGCTGGTGAAAAAATCACCAATACACAGAGGACAAGAATAAGAGAGAGGGGAGAGTGTAAGACACCAAGGCAGCCAGCAGAATGTTTGAGGGCATGTCTCAGCTTCCTTCAGGCTCCTGGGTCCCAAACGCATGAGGAAATTAGGAAGAGGAGACAATATTTTTAGGAGACATTGCTTAATCCCCTGACTGAAAAAGCAATTCTCTCAAGTGCTCTCCTGAACAGTGGCTTATGTGAAGTGTGAACTCTGCTCAGCTTCAGGCCACTGAAGCTTCAGGCATGTCACAACACCTCTCACTGCCTCAGTTTCCCTAGCTAGGACACAGCCACCAACAAAAACATTTGCCTTTCTCCTGACCCATTTCTTCCCTACAGGCCAAAACCATTCACACCAAGCAGCTAATTCCTTCTGTCCTGGAAGGGGAGAGGGTTCAGACCCTGCTGTAAGAACCAAATCAACATGGCCCTCAGCTTTCCAGCCTTCAGGAAAAAGGTGCTCTACACCATGGAGTCATGAAGAACAAAACAAATGACTCCAACATCAACATACAAAGCAGCTTTTGCTGTCTTGGAGGCAAATCAAAGGCAGCAATGCCTGTGCTGATATTTATAGTGCATCTCTTGTACTCACTGGCCCATTAGTCAGTGAGATAAGTCTTGGATGGATCTGTGCTAGTGGCATTAGGTTTCTACACACTCAGAAATGGGAATATTTTCCAAAGGGTTGGTGATAGGGGATTGGTGATGGGGAAAAGATGGAACTGTAAAGGAGGTCCATTTGTCCAACAGACAAAGAGATCAAACTCCTCCTCTCCACTCCATTACCATTTCCAGAAAGAATCCTACATTTGCACACTCCCCTAGCTCCAATATCCTACACAGTGACCTGTCCATACCTCCTCCTCACTCACCCACTGTCAGCCTTCCTCCAGCCACCCCCAAAAAAACAATGGGAATGGGCCTGGGGTTCAGATTCTGGGATTTTCACGTTAATTCAATCTAGATGTCCTGAGGAAGAGATGAGGAGAAGCCAGCTGCTGGAGGCAACAGAGACTGTTATGGTTCAATTTGTGGCATGAGGTATGAGCAAAAGCAGAGAATTTGGGCAGAATAACCTGGTCTTCCTAGTGAAATGGACCAAGACACTCACATGCCTGGCAGATACTAGGGAAGAAGGTTCCACTGACATCAGTGGAAAGACACTTCCTGACTCCAAAGCTGTCCCAGGGGGCTGAATATTGCTGGTAGAAACAGATCAGAAGGAGGAGTGAGGCCCAAACCCAATCTTTAGAAAGGTGATGGCAAATGGTTGGTATAGCAACTTTGTAGCAGCTCCTGGAAGCCCTGATCTGATTCACCCAGGCTGGGCTGTAGACAGAGACAGTGAGAAAGAGCTTAAACCTGAGCTTCAAAAGGGGACAAGAAAACAGAGGAAGATGAAAGTGAGACAGTGATCTGCTTAACTCACTCAGCAGAGCAAATGGCAGAGTTGAGAAGAGCACCTTGACTGGCCATGAAGAAAGCATGAATGTCTGCTCTATGGTTTTTATATAAGTACCTTCCTCATGTCAGAAAGGAGCCCAACATTCCTCCATGGGACTTTGTCAATCCCAGCAGAAAGAGAGATTCTGTCTTGCTTCTGCTGAGCTCCTGTCCTTCTGCTTTCATGGAGCCAACCCACCTCCACTGTAGTTAGCCACATGTAGCCCAGATGGGCCCAGGCAGCTCAGTGCTGGGCTGACTTCAGCAAAACCAACCACAGTTCTCAGCCAGCATTTGGGCAGCCTGGCTCTGAAGCAACCCTAAACTGCTGGGGAAGGATGAAGCTGTATTTAGAGCACAGGCCTGGGATTTAGCAAACACTTGTTCAACTCCTGACTTGCCTTGCTCGAGCTTCCGCAAGCTGGGAATGCCTGAGAAGGAACGACAGCCACGCACTGCTTGGCTTCAGGAGGCTGGAGAGTAGAGAAGAGGTGGATTTAGTGAAGCAGCAGAGCTCCTGTGCACACAGGGGACTCGGCCAAGGGCTGGAACAGATGTCTTTTAACCCATGCCACTGAGCTATTTGGGCTCTGTCTCCAATTGCTCCAGTGCTCGTTCATGTGTCTTCCTGACGGAAGCCCAACAATAACAATGAGGATCATATATGGAGCAGCGGATCGCTGCCAGCATTAGCACACTCTTGAGCACCAAGGGTTTCCATTCCACTTTTTATCCCAGCTATGCACAAGGCAGAGGTCAGTCAACATTAATCAGCCTTGTTCTGGGCCAGCTCCTTTAGTGCCTTCAGCTTGCTCAACTGCAGTTACTGTCTCTCCATGCTGTGATGGTTTCCCCTACTCAACACCTTTGCCTCTTTCCATCAGCTTGTCAAAACCCTGTATGTTCCCTCTTAGCCAGAATGTGATGACAGAGCTCTAAGCCTGTCCATGCTGGCAAGGACCTCCAGATCCTACATGGGATGATGCTGGGTGGGCAGGTCTTGGTGGGTCTTGGCTGTGGATGGGAGCCTTGTGTTGTCATTCTGAGGTCTAACTGAATCCCCTTCCACTCAATGGCAGTGCCTGATCTTCATCCTCTAGGAAGAGTTTTCCACCTTTCCAGTGCTCCTGGAAGGTGTCCTAGAGCCTTTGGGCTGGTTCAGGATCACTCTGGGGAAACCCTATCTGAGGCAGCAAAGGCAGTGCAAAGTCAAGGCTCCTTCTGAGCACATGAACACACTCCAATGAAAGGCTCTGGAAGGGATCCTGATGATTTCCATATTATTTCCAGTAAATTTTGTGCTGATTCTTGGCACAAACACCGGAAATGAATAGGCTAGGTCAGGAATGTAAATAAAGTGAAACATTGGGATTTAATCTAATCTATAATTATAGTATCTGTGGTGCAGGGAAGAAGCTGGTGTGTTTGCACTGCAGCTCCATTGAGGAGCTGGAGGGGGTTTTCACTTCCCTTTCCAAAATTTCCCTCTTTTGGCTGATGGATACTTGGTGTCTCCCCAAGCATCTGAAATGAACGTGCTGGGCTGGCAAAGCTGCTTTCCAGCAGCCCATCAGGTACAGCTCAGCACAGAGGCATCCTCAGGCACTCAAGGAATGATGGGGAGAGAAGCTGAGATGGATGAGGTAGGCTGAAGGCTCAGGGAGGCTATGGGATGCACAAGGGAAGCTCCTGTCTCCACAGTGAAGATAGAAGTTAAGTTTGTAGGGTAGTGGCATGAGCAATGTAAGCTCAGTCCTCCAGGCTGAATTTGACCTCTGAGACAAGCCTTTCTCTTGACTGGTGTTTGGGGTTTGGTGCCTGTCACAGCTTGGTGCTCCCAAGCTCCCAAACCATTGGTCTGGTTGGCATTAACCACTGTCAAGGCTGGCTGATCCATGCAAGACAAGTACTTTAACAGACACATAGACATCTCTCCCTTTGCCACCTTCACTCCATCCTCTTGCAGATCTACCTGGGAGGAAGTCTGACAGACTGCTCTGATCTAGCTGACTTCAGGGGAGAACAATTCCCTTTTCTGTGATGCCTTCTGCAGGAACTGTAAGGTTTTTTGGGCTTATAAGAGCTTTAACCAAACTGGACAGTCTTCAAGGACCATCCTCAGTTTCCCTGTGTGCATGCACATGAGTGCATTGCCATGACTGCAGCAGGGGCACCCACACCTGCCAGACCATCACGAGTGGCCATGAGGCTATGGAGCACATGCATCTGTTAACATGAACTTCTTTACCTCTGAAAACCTCTTGTGCATGGACTGGAATCTCAATCTCAATGTAATACAGGCAAGGGGAAGAAAAGGATGGGGACAATCCTTTTAGCAGGGTCTGTTGTGACAGGACAGGGGAGATTTAGACTGGATAGAAGGTGATGAGACACTGGCCTCAGTTGCCCAGAGAGGTGGGAGATGTCCCATCCCTGGAACCAGGGTTGTTTGGGGCTCTGAGCAACCTGCTCTAGTTGCAGATGTCCCTGCTGACTGCAGGGGTTGGACTAGATGACCTTGAAAGGTCCCTTCCAACCCAAACCAGTCTATGAAGCTATGAAAAGGGCTGTCAGGCAACATGTTTTCCTCAGACTGAAATTGCAAAGGACAAAGAAATTAGTTCTCCTTTTGTTAGTTTATGTTTTGAAACTACAGCAGTCTCAAAAGCAGAGAAATCAATCAGACTTTGTTTATGTTTGTTTGTAGAGCATTTTTTGGTTTTGTTTTTCATTCTCAAGCCCAGCTTTGTTCTCAGGTTGGTAATACTCCAAACGAATGGTCAACAGCAGAGTGTAATTGCCATAGGTACTACAGAAGAAAAGGGACAGAATGTCCAACACATTTACAGGGCAGAAGAGACTTCCATGATCTCACAGTCCCTTCTCTTGCTTTATGCAACACCCTCAGACTTACTGAATAAGCAAAAGCATTTGCTTTTGAAGAGCTCTGTTGCTGCAGACTCTGTGTGCTCACCTAACAGCCTAGAAAAAAGCACAGGTCCCTGCCACGTGGCTATAATCAGAATTATACCCAGGTCAGAACCTTCCAAGATAGGTATTTTTCCACAGAAACAAATGAAACCAGCAGAAGAAATTCAATTTAAGAAATGACCTCGTGCCCATGTTTCTGTTGCTATGTCTGCGTGGGCTCACAACTGAGTGCTGGCCTCACATTTCACTCTTCTGGCTTTCCTCATGCTGTGTTGCAACTGTATGGACATCTGAACAGAGGAAAACTCACCACTGTGTGCCCACATATCTGAGAAGGCACAGATGCCAAGTACACATGTGCTGATTAGGTCCTAGTTTGAAGCAAAGCATAGAACCATAGAATGGTTTGGGTTAGAAGGGACCTTCCAAGGTCATCTAGTCCACTCCATACACGTGTCTGTGCTCTGGAGTGTGGATCCATGCCCCACAGATGCCAACATAAACACGTGTCCATACATGTGTGCTTCAGTGTGCACAGCCCTGGGAAGGGTGTGCCAAGCCCTGCTGAGCATTAGCTGTGGGGCAGAGCCAGCACTGTGCATCACCCCAGGGGCTGTCCCTGCAAAAGGATGAGGTCCAAAGCTCCTCAGTGCCAGGGGACTGCTGCCTGCAACCATGGCTCCTCACAAAAACCTCCTGTCCCTCCCCCAGGGGCACGTTTGGGTAGCAGCAGCTGCTTACAGCCCCCGCCCCAGGACACAGAGCATTGCTGACTCTGCTGCCTCCTTCCATGGCAACGTGCCTCATGTCTGTGAAGCAGAAGCCTGGCTTTGACCAAAGGGATGACAAAACCCTGGACAAAGCCTTCTGCCTTCCACCCAAGGCTCTCCCAGCCCTTTGCAGACATCAGGAATTAGATCATAGAGCCCCTAAAGCAATGGGTGAGTGCAATTATCCCTACCCAGCAGATGAAGGAGATGATTTCGGCAACCCAGGCTGCTCAAGAGCCAGACCTTCTGGCTCCCAGCTCCATGTGTTCACCTCAGGATCAGCCTCCCCATCTAACCCAGTGGCTCTTCCCTCACTGATGCCTCTGGGAGCCATAAGCTGAGAGCTCACAACCAGCTGATTTTATGGGTGTTGGGTTATTAGCAAGCTCTGTGGTTGCTCCAGCCTCTCCCTGGCACCTTCTCAGTGCAGCCCAGTTCCCAGAGATATTAATAACTATATTTATCCATTAAATATATTTTACAAGAAAACATTTCAAGTTATTAAATGGCAAGAGGTATCACTTGGAGTGTGCTGCTGGACACAGCCCTGCTCAAGTGATGCTCAGTAAAGGTTTCTTCTTCTTTGGAGGCTGTCAGCATACTTAACTGGGGGGTGCTGGAGGGGGAGGCAAAGGGAAAGTATTAATCAAGACCTTAAGAAGTTCTTGCTGACAGACCATTTGCCAGCTCTCACTTGAAATGCTTTTGTGGTCCCATAAAATGTTTCATTACTCACTACAAAATGTGTTTTAATTACTGAAGACACTCTGACATCAAGCCCTGGATGTTTCTCTCTTACTTACTCTGTCTCCTCCATCTCCTTGCTTTTTTTCCTCTCTTTTTTTCTCTTACTGTCCTGACTCCTGACATCCCTCTCAAGACAGAGGATGCCCTGGCTAACAAGCCAGGTTGTAAAGCCCAGACTCCTCTCCAAATGATACTGAAGAAGTTAACATTCAGATCTTGAAATGATCTCTTGGCTTTGGATACTAAGTACTCCACAGGATTCAAACAGAAAATCCAATCCCATGAGCTCAAAGAGTAACTCAGAAGAGTCAAGTGAACAAGAACATCAGCACAGGTGTGACCAGCCATGCCTGCAGAAGTAACTGGGTGATGGGCAGATGGATTTAGTGTCTCTCTGCTCTGCTAAATGTGTCTTACTAATATAAGCAGCAACTTAGAGAAGCAACCCCTATCACACTTCTGACATCTGGCTGTTTCAGTCCACAGGTTGCTTCAGTCTGACCACACGAGCTCAGTTCATCCCTAAGAGACAACTCTACCCACCAAGCATGGACCTGGAAGCCCCAAATCCTGAAAGAGTTATTCCAGTGAGGTCTCTGTCTACAGACTCCCAATGGTGTACTGACAGACACTGGTTTTCCATTTCACTAGCTGAGTCTAACACCAAGAGTCTGATCATTTACTCAGTGTCTGGTGTAACAGAGCCCTGATTGAAAAGGTCAATAACAATTAGATAACAGCATTGGAGATTTCCCCTTGCCCCCAGCACCTCCCCACATGCTTCTCCTTACTTGTACAGACCATCTGGTTCCAGGCACTTGAAAATGACTGAATAGAGGCTGGTTTCAGGGACATCTCCATGGCTCCTACCCGCTGCCACACAGGATGTTGCAAGGCCAGAGAGCAAATCATCTGCTGAGCTCAAGGATTCTCCTGGAGAGCAAAGAAAGAGATGAGGAAGATGGAAATATCAACACAGGTGTAAAATCATTGCTGACCATTTAAAAAACACTGTAGGAATGCACCTATACACAACAGGCAATTAATAAACTCTAGCTTGCCATGACTGGTAGGAATGGCCATGAGTCTACATGGAGAATATCACCCATGGACAAAGCAAGGAGAAAACACATGAGGACCATCATCTGTAATAGGGACCCACTGCAGAAACCATGGTCAGTGCCAAACCATCACTGGGGTGGTGCAAGAATGCACTCACAGAGTGTACAGGCACTGTGTGGGCTCACTGCAAACCCCACACATGCTCCAGGTCCCCAGAAGAACAGGAAGCATGGCTAAATAGGCCTCTCTGCCCTAACTGCTATGGCCCTTTCCAAAAATCACCTGTCACTGTGAAATGTCTCCTTTCCTGATAATGGAACCTAACAGAAACACATTTTTAGAGCTTGGATAGAATTATACTCAGTGTGCTGGGGGGTGGTTAATTATTATTCAATGAAAATCCATAGCTTTGTATTCCCTTCCACATGCACTCTGCCAGCTCCTGAAGCTCTGACTGGAGCTCCTTCAGCTGGGCTGTAGAACACTCACCCCTTTACAAGGAGTCAAGAGAAAAAAAAAAGTACTCATTAAAAATGCTGAAAAAACTTGACTTTTTTGGTCTTCTGGTTTATAAAGCTTGTGACCCAGCTGAAACTGAAATCACTCCATTTATTGAGCTTTTTGGGCCTGCTTATGCACTGCTGTGCAACCTGTCTCCTTGCAGTGGGCAGATTGTCTATCTGCTAGAGATGATTGCAGTCAACTCCCATTACACATCACTGTAACCAAAAGCCCAAGATACCAAGCAGTTAAACAACCAGAGCAGCTGCCCCAGCTCTGCCCCTTTCTCACTGATGGGAATTGGAGAAAAGGCTGCTTCAGCTGATAGAGCTATGCTGGAAGCAAACCTGGGTACCTTGGGCATGTGTAAATGTCAAGGCAGCACAGCAGGAGGAGGAGGAGAATTTCCTTCTCAGCACTTTCCTTTCTTTTTCTAAAAGCAAAAGTGACTGACATGAAGCACAAGTCTCTGGTTCTTGGTACAGACTGGAAGAAATAACCCAGTGGTACAACCAGCCCAAAACATCTCACTGTGCAGCTGGATTACTCAGGTAGAAGAAAGAAACCCCTCCTCCCCCCCAGCCCTAACTGCATGTGCGTCTTGTCTCAAAATACACAACTCACTAACAAATGTCCCCCTTGGCTAGAGAAAAGAGCAGCAATAAATTCTTTTCCTCCCTAAAGGAATCCAAGCCTTAATTATTCATTTTAATGCTCCCAGCATGACTTGTTCTTTCCAAACTTGTTTCAGGCAGCTCTGTCACCAGCCTCTGCAGTTTAATCCAGTCCCCAGCCCCAGGTCCATACCCAACCCCAAGCCAACTCAACAGGCAGGTTGGGCTGGCAGCACTAAAATCACTGCTTGCAGTCCTGAGCACTGAATGGCCTTCAGCAAACCCTTTAGCTCTGGGTTTAAGGTTTAAACAAACAAACAAAACCCTACAGCTTGTTTCCAACTTCCAGTTCTGTCTCTTTTGACAGGACATTGGGCTGGGGAACTCCCTGTCACCAGAAGTGTAAGTCACTGCAAACATGTGACTTACAAATGAGATGAATCCCAGGATCCCAACATGATGGGGGTCAGGAAGGACAGGACCTCCAGGGATTTTCTAGTCCAACCCCATGCTAAAGCTAAAGCAGAGCAGGTTGCCCAGGATCTCACCCAGGCAGGTTTGGAATCTCTCCAGAGAAGGAGTCTCTACAACCTCTCTGGGCAGCCTGGGCCAGGGCTCTGGAACAAACATGTAATGAAGAACCAGAACCAGATTGTGTTGCTGAATTAGAGCAAGAGCTTTTAAGCCTTTTCATATCCCAAGTAACCTCCCTTCTGCCCAGGAAGAGACTTCATGAGGAGACTGATCATCCCACACGTGCCTGCTGTAAGATCTCAGTCCTTCCTCCAGAGCACTCAGGGTTCACAGGTAGCTGGCAAGGGGCAGAGAAGAAAATTGCTGGGCAGAAAGACTGTGCTGAGCAACTGGGAAGATCAAGGGGAGATCTGGACTGTCAGTACACAGGTACAAGGAGCATCACCCAGGAGGACATCTGTTCCAGGGAGAACTGGAGATGGGATGGGAAAGAAAACCACAGGGCTGAGACAGGGAGTGCAGAGTACAGAACCAGACTTGCAGGAGACTGGAAATGGGATGGAAAACATCATGTGCAACCACTGAATTAAAGTGTGTGTTAAAATTGCACAAATATCTCTCCTTAAGGTACCCACTAGCCTCTGTGTGCTCATCTTTGCTACATCATTCATGGGGTTTCTCCGTAGCTTTCACAGAATCACAGAATCACGAAGACTGGAAAAGACCCCCAGGATCATCAAGTGCAGCCTATGACCCTATACACCCAACATCTAAACCATGCCACTCAGTGCCACATCCAATCTTCTCTTAAACACCTCCAGGGACGGTGACCCCACCACCTCCCTGGGCAGCCTATTCCAGAGCCCAATCACCCTCTGCGTGAGGAAGTGCTTCCTAATGTCCAGTCTAACCCTCCCCTGCTGNTGCCCATTCACCTAGCCTGTCCAGGTCCCTCTGCAGAGCCTTCCTTCCTTCCAGGAGATGGACACTGCCTCCCAACTTGGTGTCATCTGCAAATTTACTGATGGTAGACTCGATCCCCTCATCCAGATCATCAATAAAGATGTTGAACAGGACTGTTCTTTGAGGGGAGAGGAGCAGGCTGACAGTGAGCAACGCCTCAAAATGCCACACTGGTTGTGCCACACAAGAAATGGATTGCCATGAGTCTTAACAGACCTGCCTAGCTGGAGAGTGTGTTTCTGTCCCCCTAAAATGAAGGAAATGATGTTCTCAGGGTTTGCCAATGCAGTGTTGACTTGGGTTAAGCCAAGCCCCTTCCAATAAAATCCCTACAGCAACAGGGTGCTTTGCGTTCAACCCTGAGCCTCTGGGGAACTTGCCCCTGTCATTGGCCCCGCTACAATCAAACAAAAGCAGAGAGGTTGTTATGAAAATAGCAAAACAGATGCTAGCAAAGGTGCTGAAACCTCAGCCCCAAGGCTGGGAGTCTTTCTGCACCTGTGTAAGCAGCAGTGAGATCACTGCTGGTGCCAGACTGCAGGGACCATGCAGCAAAGCTGGGATGGGGTAAGGGATGCCCCAGGGACAAAGTGACTACTCAGAGGTGTCAGTCCTCAGTGAGCTCAAGCAGTTGCTTTCTGTGCTGTCCCCTGGGTGAAGAAGAGCACACAGCAGCTCCATTTGTTCATCCCACCCCAGAGAAGTCTCTCTTTGTTCAGTCCATGGTTCTTTGAGAGCAGAAATGAGATTTCCTAATGCTACCCTAGGACCAGAAAAACCAGTTATTCCCTAAATTTAGACTGGGACCTTGTCAGTGGAATGCAACTTAGGCAAAAAGTGCATTTGCTGGCATTGCAAGAGGATGATGGACCACTAATGATGCCCTATCAAGGAAAAAGTGGTCTTGGGATGTTGTGGCAACAGAGGAACACTGACCTAACTGTACAAGGCAGAGTATTGCTTGTTTGTGCTTAGGGAGAGATCACAGGGAAATCACAACAATGGATAACTTAACCATAGGAGCAGAGAGATAAAAAGGCCATGCAGAGATCCCTGGCTCTGTGCATACATCAACAGGACAGGCACTCAGATGGAACAGAAATATTTAGGCTCAGGGGCAGTAACAGCAAGAGAAAGCAAACTGGATAGGAATAAACAGTCTACTCCTGAGAAGAGCAAATAACCTGACTATCTTTTAAGAAGGAGTTTGATCACTTTATAAAAGGGATTATATGGATAAGTAGTTTGGGATGGAAAGCAAAGGGGCTTCTCTTTCCTGTCTGGACTTGTGTTCTCACACAGCCTGCCAGCAAATATAAAGAAGGATTTCAGCCTCCCAAAGCAGCCCTGAAGCACAAACCTTCTAGATTGCTGTAGTATCTTTGCTCGTGTTATTAAATTTCAGAAAGGATCCAAAGGTTCTCTGCAGAGTAAATGATAGCTAAGTAGATCATCTCTGTGGAGTAGAAGATATTTTATTGACCAGACAGCCATCTGTGTCCTTCATTAATAGTAATAAATAATTGATGTCACGCTAAATAAAACAATAAGCTGTTACAGATATCAAGGACAAATGACCAGCTCCTGTGAGGATGCCTCACCTGTGTTTGCTCCTCAGTAGTACCAAAAAGCCAGATCAGAGCTCAGCATCATTATGGTAAGTGCTGTGCACAGAGCAAAACATGCTACTTGCTGCACACTGAGCAACAAGGGAGCAGTGGTGCTCAGCAATGGGATGCTGAGACTCCTAACTCTACAACAAATCCCTGCAAGACTCTCTTCTCCCTCACTTCCATGCCACTGCCTTCCCAGGACTGGTCTGCCCCAACCCATCCAATTTCCCAAGCAGCTTTTGAAAAGCAATCCTTGCTCCACTAATGACTGTTGGGAAGATGCTGCTCTCTCCAGGTGGCATTTTCCTTCTCTCCAGTGCAACCTCTTGCTCCTGCCTTGTCCTGCTCTTCAGACAGAGCTGTGGAGCTTGGCAAACCTCCTCTTTTGGTTTTGTAAACACATATCTTATACTGATTCTGGTGGTGTGGTGAGTCAGAGCTCTCCCTAAAGCAGAGGAAAATCACAGCATGCTTCAAGCTTGCAGGAGGGTTAGCCATACTTTGTGAAGCTTTGCTAACTTCTCCTAACCACACCAGGTCTGGCTACACCAAGGCATATTGCTCAACCCACAGTGATGGCTCTGGGAGAGCTACCTGGGAACTCAACTTGATGTCTGCTCTGCAGGATGAGGAAACCTCCAACTTAGCTGCAAGGCTGAGCTGACAACCTGCTCTTGAGTGAGCACATTTCTAGTGGCAAGGAGGCTTGGATGGGCAGGAATGGGGACTGAGGAATGTAAAGGGATGGCAGCAGGCTCAAACTGCTCCCTTGCAGCATCCAATACTCTTAGTCTGCCTCAGTCCTTCCAGCACAACTCGTGCCAGCGCCCAGCAGTTGTGGACAGCAGGCAGGATGAATCACCTACCAACCATCCCACCGAAGACAACAAGACTTGCAGCCTTGAGTTCAACCAGACTAAACAAGAGAATGAGGCCAGGAGCCTCCAGGAGGTTAGAGGAGCAAAAGGAAGCTCTGGGACCCTCACAGGCATTCCTGCACCTTCAGCCCATGTCCCTGTGCCAGGAGCAGCATGGACAAAAGCCAAGCAGTGCAAACCAAGTGGAAATGAAGACAAAAGGAGACCTTGCTGTGATTTACCTTTGGGATTCTTAGAAAGAGCATAAAGGGTAAAGTAGGAAAGCACCAATTCCTGTGTCTTGACATCTTCTTCACTAGACTGGATGAAACCAAGCCTGCAACATTACCAGTCACTTTCTTCTGATTGTGGTTTTCTCTCTCCCTCTTTCTCCCTTTGGCTTTTTTTCAACCTGTTTTTAATTTACTCTTGTGGCATCTCTGACTGTGACCTCATCCTGGTCTGGTCTTAAGGGGGGGGGGGGGGAAGAGAGAAGAAAAAAGAGAGAGAGTGTCCTTTAAAAAAGAAATGAAACAAAATCATATTTTATTTAGCTAGGTTGGTTTTGAAGCTTTAGCAAAAGAAAGATTAACCTTTTCTGCCTAACTTAATGAAAACAAGGAGCAAGGCTGTATGGATAAATAAATAGCTGTGTGGGTATGGAGCAGGCCCGATCGTGTTACAGCCCCGCTGGAGCTGTAATGGGGAACAGGCGCGTTCCTGCGCAGCAGCTCCCAATTCCCCAGCCATCCTCAAGGAAAGAAAAACAGAGTAGAATGTCAGAGGCCCAAGTGGGCACAAAGGAGGGAGCCCAGGGAAGGCAGATGGGGCCCAGCCAGGACCTCTGTCCCCAGCAGTGACCTCCGGAGCAATGCCAGCGAGGCAGATGGAAAAAGAGACTTTACTCCACTTTGCTCTTGCCAGGTTTTGGTTCCTTGAACCAAGGAAACAAATGGCATGCCCAGTCCTCCAAGTTGGTCACCTTTTAGAGGGTTTTCATCTCACCCTCCTCTTCCTCCAAGGTTCTGTAGGTTCAGGCTTGGAGTGTGTTTTGGGGAGGGTAGATGGGGAGCAGCACACAGCATGGTTCCTCCACAATGAGGTTGTACCTGGGTTTAACATGCCTTGGATTTGGTGCTTGGTGGGGGAAGGCAGTGGAAGGTGGTTTGTTTTGGACATAATGGGTTGATTTAAATTAGTGTAACATAACTGTAGGTGACAGAGCTGCTCCAATTTCCATCAGCAGATGGTCTGTCTCGCTGCCTAGAAGATCATTAAAAGCAAACTGTCCCCACTGATCCTGGTGGAAGGATGTCAAAACCTCCTTCCCTACATGGCTTGCCAGATTATAAAAGAAATAAAAATGCCAAGTTATTACTAAAAAAAAATGTTCTGCCCACATCCTGGGAGCATCCATGCATGCTAGAGTCTCCTGTCAGATGGGAGCCTCAGCCCCACACCCAAAAAGCCTGCAGCCTTAGAAATAATTTCTTTGTTATGACTTTTCTCAAAGACACATCCATTAGGAATCCCTCTGCCTGGGCACAGGTTGGCTAGGCTGAGACTGAAAAAACAGGGATGATTCTTCTGTGCAACAGAGGCACAAACTGCAGCACTTCTCTGAATGACTTCTCCTGGCCTAAGGCAGGAATTCTGGGGGAATTTGCTTCCTATGTCTATATGTTACTAGACAGTAATAATGATGAAGAGCTCTCCTCTGGGTTTCCCAGTTCCTCTGCTGATGGAAGATTGCATTTGTGGATGGCTAAACTTAAGGAGCAATGTTTTAACTGAGCTAAGAGCAGAAGTTGCATTCCAGTGCCACAAAGTCTCTCAAATGGCTTCACTGGTACTCTCCAGAGCTAAAACTTGCTGCATACAAAGTGACCACATGGAACTGAAGGATGGGCTGTCTTGCACTGTTCCTTATCAAAAGCAGCCAGTAGAAGCCAAGGAAATGGTCCTCATTTGGGTGAGCTGCAATGTTCTAGAAACTGGATGCACAAGGCTAATCATGAGTGTATTCTTCCTTTCGAGTCATCAAAGGACTCACTGCTCCTTCACCTGAGCTCTCCCCAGACTGCTCTGCATAGTTCTTTCACAGTCAATAACTAAGACCTCAAAAAACCTGCCTCAACTCATGTAAAAATGCATCACCTCCTCCATCTCCCCAAGGCAGTAATGCTGATGGAGGAGAGTGAGAATTAAATGCATTTCACTTGGTGTTGTGAGCCTTCCAGTATTTCTCAAGGTTCACTGGGTTGCTAAGGGTCAACCACAGCCAGACACAAGCTGATTCTGCTATGCTTGGAGCCATCCAGGCATGAGCCAGTTCCAATCTCAAAGCCACGTATTCACATTAGTGTGGTGGAGAGTCCAAGTGAATTTATCTGTTCCCTTGGAGTTTGTTTTGGGCTTTGCAGCATGTTAAAATAGTTGCTTGATTTCAAGGCAAAGTGGGAACTCATCTGTGTGAGGAGTTGTGCAGACAAAGCAAAGACATGAGCTTTGCCCTCAGATACTTCTGTCTGACAGAAGATTTAGTCCATCACCACAAATGTAGCTCTCACTCTCCCCACCACAGATCTAGTGCCCATCCTCATTCTTGCTTCCCTTTCATTTTTGAGCTTCTTTTAAATTAGACATCTCTAAACAATGGACCAGTGGTCCAGACTACTTGGTAGTCCCCTGGGCTCATAGTCAGCAATCTGTAGCTGATCCAGAGACTGCACAGATCCACATGTTCTCCAGGAATCCCACCAGCCCTGCTACATGCCAGAGCTATTCTGCTACAGCATGAACTGGTGTGTCAGATACTTCAGAGAGGGCAACAAACCCTGTATCATAGACTCTTTCTTCTTAAATGCACACAGCTTCTGCACTCTTGCATTCCCTGGGGGAATGAGCTACTGTCTGAAAATGACTCCCAAATTTTGGATGCAAAGATGGCAGCAAGGACCTGGGCTCCACTGGTCCAGAGCACCATCTTCTGCTGGGATTAAACTAGAAAGGGAATAGCTTTCACCATGAGACAAGTCAGAGGATAAATCCTGGGATCCTTCCTAAAGAAAGGTCAATGACAAGGTGATGCTGGCCCTGGTGATAGACCTACAACATGTAACTTGCTTAGTATACAAACTTCCTAACCTGCCTAGTACCTGACAGTCTGTGAAGAATGCAGGAGACTGCTGCCAGAGGGCAGGGCCAGGTCTTTCATTTCCAGCAGTCCCTCACCTTTATTTTCAGCCCTTTATGACCAAATACTCCAACAGTTTAATTCCCCACAGAACCCCACTGGTTGACTTGCACCCACTGGAGCTCCAGCCTCACACACAGATGCAAATACCAGACAAGCAGGAGGGGGAAAGAACATTTCCTAGAAAGAAACTCAGTGTGCAATTAATCACTAAAACCATAATTATCTGGGGTGATTTGTCAAATCAAATTAATGTAAACCTATGCTGAAAAGTCATCAGCTGGTCTGTGCTTCACTTCTCCCTCTGCTTAGAGGGAAAGTGGAATTTTTGGACTTCTTAGCTCAGCCAATTTCTTCTTGTATTGCCACTGTTGCCTGACCCTGCTCCTGCTCCCTTCTTGCACTTCCTAGCTCAGTGCTGGAACGTGGACCAAACCACTGCCAAGAGTGGCAACCAATTTTCAAGGAAATGTTCTTTCTTTGGTCCCATTTATTCTAAACAGAGGTAATATAGGTGGATGCTGATGAATTAGTGATAAAACTTTGGACCAGTATATTCCAAAGGGCTCAGCACACACAACTGCAGCCAGATCTGCATCCTGCTAGCCAAAGAATACTTAGAAGAATTAGTCCTGATGGAGGGACCCACATGGAAGCAGACCTCTTTTTTGGCCCTAATATGCAGTTTGGGACATTTGAGAATGTGGGGGCAGATCCTCAGTTCATAAAATCTCCTGTAGCTTCCTTGAAGTCAATGGAACAATAACAATTTACACTAGCTGAGTTTCTGCATCCTGGCTGTGAGCTACTTGGAACAATGACACTATAATGATTATCACAGATATTTCAGATCATTTGTCCAAGATGGATTGGAGAATACCACTGCATAAGAAAACAGAGAGTTGGTTTGCTATGACTTCCCAAGAATTATTGACCCATAATCTTGCAAACATTAACACATGTTCAGCTTTATTCATGTGAGCTGTTCCGTTACACTCGTGTGCCAGATAAACTCATGTACATGCTTGCAGGAGCAAGGTTGAAACTTGTGCAAACACAGCAAGTTCTAAATATTTTATGTAGATACCTCAGTTCCTCATACCCAGACTAGAAAGCACAGCTTTGGACTGTGCCTCTTTCCATAACTCTCCATTTATCCAAGCAGATATCACAGAGAAGCCAAATGCAGTATCAGGATAAAACTGAGAAAAGAAGCAATTATGTGACCAAACTCAGAAGCTAGGAAACATCCACTCAGTCAGAACTAATGTATGCAAGAGTTGGCATCAGTTCTTGAACAAGGAGTTACCTGAGGTACTAGAGTATATTCACAACAGCTTTCTTAACACAACTAATGAATCATCCACTGACTGATTTCCCATAAGGAAGTTAACTTTTTTTTTCACTGTTTTGATTCAGAAGAAGAAGCATGTGAGTGAAGAGGAGCAAGGCCTGAGAATCTCTTGCCCATAAAGAGTCTACTTCAGCATCCATCACTGTATCAGCAATCACTCCATCTTTTCCACTAAGACTACAAGGTGAGACAGGATCTCCCACACCCCAGCACAGTCCTGCTGCTCACAGGGACAGAATACCATCTCTCATTTCTTCACTTGAGCTGCTTTTGTTGCCTTGAGGACAAAATACATGTCTACAAGGCACCTGACTCCCAGAGACTTCAAGGCACTTCACCAAGGCCATTAATACCTGCACGAGTGTGGCAGCATTTCCACCCCTCAGCCAAGACGTGAGCTCCGTCGGGATAAGAGTGGCATGAGAGGTGGCAGGCAAAGGAGCAGGGACACAAAGAAAGGGAACTGCTTTCTCTAGACAGCAGGCAAAAGGCAAATTTGAGGCTCTAACCCAGAGCCCCAGTGCAGATCTGTAACCACTAATAGCTGGCTTTCATCTCTGAAAGACTTTTAACCCTTTTCTACAAGTGAGCAAACTCCAGGCACTGAGGAGATCTGCCACAAGTGCTCAGCAGGATGCTGGCATGGAAGGAATGCCTTCTGCTCTGAATTTGAAGTCATGCTTCCCAGAAAGCAAGACAAATCAACCCTGGCATCCACAGAGAAGGGGAGCTGTTAGAAGCCAGGACACTCTGATGGACGATGTCCCCTGGGAACCCATCTCACCAAAGGCCCTCTATGGTGGGAACAGTTGTTTGACTCCTAGATGTCCTTGGCAAAGCAAAGTCCCTGGGCATATTTCCCATCCCGGGATCACTGATGGCTCTAGGATGGTTAGTTGGAGACATGTCATCACCAGCCACTGTGCAACATCTTACCACTCAGACGACGAAAGACAGATTCCCAGAAGGAGCACAGCAGGATTAAGCCAAGTGGTAAATGGATTCCAGGCCTGTTCCAGGATCTGTGCTGATGAGGGAAGCCAGTGCCAGGTAGCCAACTTGGAGCTTGTATGGCGAGGTTATCACTTCCCTCCTTGCTTCAGATCCATAAATAGAACCCAAACATCACTTGGGCCATGTTAGAGAGATAAAGTGAGTCTCTCCCACCCTTTGCAAAGTCTGAAATAGAAGTCCCTCTAGTCCCTATCCTTCCCATCAAACATAAGATGTTGACATTTAGCAGGAAGGAAAATAACCTGAACAATGAATCCTCTCAGGTCTCTCTTCTCCCTTCCCTTCCCCTCATCCCCTTGAAAACGTTCATACATTAAAGTAAGGAAAAAAACCAACAACAACAAACAAACCAACCCAAACCCCAACAACCAAACCCCAACCTTCCTAAGGCTGTGGAAATAACATGTAGAGAAGAGTGAGTCAGGCTCTGCTAACTATGCATGGGTCACCAGTCCTGAAGGCAGAGATGATTCACCAAGGCAGCAAGAACTTGAAGGTAAAAGAGATCAAAAAGAGGGTGCAGAAAGAAAGTTGTATCCAAGAAGAGAAGGAGAAATGAAATTGTTCTGGGTTGCATGCACCTTGCCCTTTATTGAACACCACTCAGCTGGGACTGACCCAGGATGACTCACTTGAAAGTGGTGAGGTTATTCCCTTGGTGCTTTGCCCAGCTTTTCTTGATGAGAAGGAGGGCAAAGAGGCTGTAAGACCTCAATTCATCCCCACCCTCTTCCCTCTATTCTTCCCCTGCCTGAGAGGCTCAGCAGAGTCTTACCTTCCTGCTGCCTCTGCTCCTTTCCCACACCCATTCTATTTCACTATGACAGCATTATAGGACCCTGTTTTCCCCACAAAAGATGCCTTCAAGGATATGAGAAAAGCAGGACCTGCTTAGGGGCATGGCATACTGTGGAGTGGTCCTCCTGGACCACCACGGGGATAGAAAACATGTCACAAGAAGTGGAGAAGAGGATGAGGCTCAGGTGCCTGGGGAGAACTCCTCCTCCTCTGTTCATCCTTCCTCCTCAGCCATATCTCTCCTCCTTTTCTTTAATAATCATAAAAATTCAAACAACAAAAAAATTGTTCTGAAAAAGTTCTAAATAATAATAATTAAAAAATGTAAGAACTCCTCCCTCTCCAGTTCACAATGAGAGCTGTAAAACTTTTTCTGCTTGGAAAATTCTCCTGGTCAGTTTTTCCTACTGTTTAATCCCTGCTTTGAGTTACACAGAATGAGTAAACACATTTTATAAGGTTCTAATTCATACCTAACCCATACAGTTTATAGCTTAACATAGTAAAATATACACACATGCACACACTTTTTATACATATATATATATACACACACACACCCCTACAGTCACACATAGACATAAAATTGCCTTGCTCCCACTCCTGCAAGGCTCCCAGCAGCAGGTCTGGTTGCTGCAACATGTGCTCAGCCTGCTGTGCTTCGGGGTGAGTTAGCTGGCCTGGGGACTAGTTTCCACTCCAGATTCCTGCAAACTCCTTTATGATAAAGAATTAGCCAGTCTCATTAAGAGATTGGTGGGATCCACTGCTCCATCCTTGGAGAACTAAGGAATGCCATCACAGGNCTGGAGGCATTCCAGGTGAGGCTTGCCAGGGCTCTGGGCAAGCTGATGTAGTTGGGGATGTCCCTGCCCACTGCAGGGGGGTTGGACTAGATGAGCTCCAGAGGTCCCTTCCAACCCAAACCATTCTAGGATTCTATGATTCTATGGTATCTCAGGAACAATCTTTGCTTGCTTTCTGTGCAGGGAGCCCCTGGAGCAAAGCCTCATGGCAGGGCAGCAGCCCTGGGCTTGAGGAGCTGCAGGGAGCTAGGCTACCTGCAGCCATGGCCAGGATGTGTCTGTCTGAAAGGCAGCTCTCTGCTGGCAGTGATCAGAGAAAATCTGAAGGTGGGCACTTAGTCAGAAGGTGACCTGTGGTGTGAACATCCCCAGCTGTTGCTCTGGAGAAAGCCCTCACACCAAACTCCTTCACATAGCTCTGGGTTAGGGTCAGCCCTGATGGGCACTTGCAAATATCTTGCTAAAATATCTTCTCAAAACTTAGCTTTCTATTTTTCAGGTACAAGGATTGGCTTGAAGACTTAAATCTCTTTTTTTTTCTGGGAGCTTTTTTGATAGGCAGTCCCTCCAAGGGAGCAGAAAAGCACTCCAGGTCATCCAGGTGAAATCATGGGCAGCATTCAAGCCCATCCTGGCCAGCTCTGTGACAACTTGTCACTTGAAGGCACAGGCACAAGCCATTGCTCAAGCTAGCAGTTTGAAATTGCTCCCAGCCACATGAGATGTGGGCTTCAGGCCCATCATGCTATTTTCATTCTCCTCCTCCTCCTCCTCCTCCAAGAAAATAAGCCCAGTGTTTATTTCCTGAATGCTCTGGTTTAAGAAAGGGCAAAACTTTCCTCCAGGAGGGGAAAGTCGAGGCAAATATTTGCTGAATTTGTCAATGAGCTTTTATTCCATTTTTCTTATTAATATTTATTTAGACATAATGTGAGGGAAACCTGCTCAGACCACAGCACTGTGGGAGATTCCACTGTTATTCTCCTCGTGCCAGCTACTGGTGGGGAGGGAGAAGGGAAAACAGAGACAAAATGAGAGTGTCAGGGAGTTCATGAGCAATTGAGAGAAAGTCACAGGCAGCAGAAGATGGGATGCCTGGAGAAAGTCAATGCATCTATGAACCATGTGGTGGGTCAAAGAGGATGAATAGCTTGGTCTTCCTTGCTGATATTCAAGGCACAGGTGTAGCTTTGAGAGAGAAAATCCTCTCATTATAGAGTCCTCTGTGTGTTTGGTTTTTTCTTTCCAAGAAAGGAATCATTCATGACATGGAGACAAGAAGAATAAACTGCAACCCCAGGCTTAGTAAATTGTGTGAGACAAACCTGATATATTCTTCAATGAGACAGCTCATTCCCTAGACACAAGAAACATGGTACCTCTAACTTGTCTGGGTATCAAGAGGCACTAGCCATGACATGACATGGGTAATTATTAGGTAAGCTTGAAAAGATGGGAATTAGCAGAAGAATTATATAGCAGGGGAAGAACTGAGGAATGGACAAAAGAAAACAGGCTATGCTGAAAAGAGAGTGATGGGAACCAAGTTATAACTAGCAGAGTTCCTTGATGACCAGGCTTGTAATCAATCTTATTTTTAACCCATTTGATTTTAGCACCAATGAAGTGGAATGCATCATTAGTGCTCAGGAGATCAGAGGATCAGTCAAAAGAAATTAAAAAGTCTTGAGGGCTAGAGTAACACAAGTGGAATAAATTTTAGTATTGAAAATGCAAATTATCTTCAAGATGGACATTAAAATAGTTCTTTTGCTAGAAAGAACCTCTGCAGATAGGAACAAAGGAGGAGGAGGAGGAGTAACACCTGGCTAGTCACAGCACAACCACATGTTGCCACTGGATGAGAGCTGGAGAAAAGGAATGGAAATTCTTGGATCAGCTCAGAAAGGGTCTTCTAATCAACATAAAGCAGCATCAGATCCTTTGCTAGCAAAAGGCTGAATGTGGTGGCCTCATCAGCAGAGAACCCCAGAGATTCTCCTATTCAACCTCTTCACAGCAGAGCCAACTGCAAAGCCAGGACATGGCTGCTTTGGAAATCTGGAAAATCTCCAGTACTGCAAGAGCCACATAACTGGTGTACAAAGAATCACTGCCTGGTAGCAGAGATACCACTGGACTGTGGTGTCCAGGAGGAAAGACCTGGATGCATTTCCTCAGGCCTTCCAAGCCCCAGCACTGCTGGCTCCTCAAAGCTCTGGGAGGTAGAAGGCTCTGAGCATGTCCCTTGTTGCCCTCCACTGGCTAGAAGGAGAGTGTCACGCTGCTGTGTCATGTCTGGGGACAGCACATCCTACAAGCATCTCCTCTTTCAGCTGGGGTAATAGTCTGTGGTCTGGGAACAGAGCAGCTGAACTCTAGAGCTCTGCTTTTGCTCCCTGTCTGGTGTAGGGACAGCTGGGGGACAGCTAGGTTTGCTCCAACCACAGCCAGATGATTGGAAATAAAAAGGATATTCATATATTCATTAACATCTGGTAACTCCTCTAATTACATGATACAATGTGCATGAGGGTTTTTTGTTCCCTTCATATTTTATGCATTGAATGAAAACTAAACAAATGTTTGCAGAAGCAACAGTGCAAAAGCACAAAAAAAACCAAACCCCAACAAACCCAAACAGAACCCAAGTTTGTACTTGTAACACTTACTGACACATCAATTTAATTAACATGTAAAGGAGGACATGACTAAACCATGACAATGAAAATGGTGGTGACACTGAACTGGAGTTAACATCCAGCCTGATCCAACCTGGTCATTTTTCATTAAACTAGACTTGCCTTTACACATATTTTCTCTAAAAAAATGCAGTAATTTGTTAGGATGAGGAGCCCAGGGCCTGATTTAGCAAATTATTACTTACTCATTTCAAAAGCCACTTTTAATGAAAACTAGTCCTAAAAATTCCAGCTGGACTGTAAAGCACCAAAGGAGCTGACATCACCCTGCCTGCACAGCACATCTGACAGCATCTGGTGTTTTCTGCCACACTTTGGGGACAGAAATAAAAAAAGGAAGAGAGAGAAGGAAAGCCAAATTAATGAAGGAAAGTCATGACCCAGGTTGTCTGGTGGAAGCATATGATCCCATGTGTGTGGCCATCCCCACTCAATGGGCAGGGATGGGTGACAGGATGGATGCCTGCTGGCCACCAGCAAGGTGATGGGGACAGTGGGCATCTGCACAAGGATGTGGGTGGATAGGGAAAAGAAAAGCTGAAGGCTTGGCACTCAGTTATGTTTGGGTTTTTTGAGCCAGGGGTGTTAAGAGGGAAGGAAGGCAGGGGGGGGACACAGAGCCCTTCTCCTGCCCCACCACCAGCAAGCTGGACAATATAGGTGCTTGATGCACACTGCCCCACTGATCAACCCAAAAAGGCTCTTGCATCATCAGCCACTCTCTCAGAAAAGCTGCAGGCTTCATTAACAACACAACAAAACCAAAAACCAACCCTAGGCTCACAAACTCCTTTCTGAACCCAACAGCATGAGTGGAGTAAGAGGAGTCCTGGGGCTGTGAGAGGTGGAAGGTCACAGGATTTTAGGAAGAGCTCACACAGAAGCAGGGCTCCCTGGCATACAGCCCCCATGGTGCTCAAGCACCAGGCCAAAAACATGGCTCTGTTTGATGCTGACACCATGAGGGAACACAAGGCAACTGCTCACCTTTTGGGTGGACTGGTGTCCATGCTAGAAGCCACTCAGCAGCACAGCAGATATATATGGGTACAAGTAGGATACCAGCACACATTTTGGATACGAGCTCTGAAGAGAATCCCACCAGACAGCATTTGCTGTCACCCTCAGTTTGCTAAGATAGACCAGAGGCAGAGAGGATTCCTCTCCTCAGTCCTCTCCATCCATCCCACAGAGCATCCCAGCCACACAAGTCCTGCCCTGAGAGCAGCAAGGTATGATCCAGCTCTCCTGGCTCATCTCACTGCAGCAGCTCTGTGAAGGTGACTGGACAGGGTCCCAACACCAACAGTGATTTTATGGTCAGCATGCAGACTCCCATAACCCAACACATTCATCTATCTATTTCCACCCCTTCCTAAATCTCTGCATGAGGTCAGATCCATGCTCAGACACCCCAGAAGAGGACACCCATGAAAACACTCCTTCCAAGCTGAGCAGGTAGCAAGGCCTCAACATGCTGCCCCCAGCCATTTCCATATGTTCAGCTCCTACAACACTGCCAAACTTTAACTGTTAACACTGGATATATCTACCTCAGGCTCAAATTTTATCTTTTTTTGAAAGTTTAGGGTAAAACAAGTCCAGCCAATTCCAGCAAGACGACTTGGGAAAAAAATAGAGTTTTTCTCATGTTAAAAAAAAAGTCAAAACCCCCAAAGTACGTTACAGCTTCTGTTGTGAAGCCTCAGTGTTCAGAGCAGGGACTTGGCATTTGGCAGATAGGGTGGTCACTGTGCTAGTGAGATAGCTTCAATGTCAGGAATTTCATTGGAGTGGGCAGCATGGCAAGGCCAGCAATGCTCAGCCTCTAAACACTCCAAAGAGAGATTGTTTGGCTTTTCCTGAGTTCCCCCAGATGCTTCAGCCCAGGGGAGAGGCAACACATGCCTTGAGGACTAGTGCAGCAGTAGTGCAGAGAGGGCAGAGAGCTGGGCAGGGGCTGCAGATGATGCTGTGCTGTGTTTTGCAAGCCCACTGCAAGTGGATGGCCAGAGAGACCCCACTGTGTGGAGAAGGCCCTGAATGAAAGGGCTTCACCCATGTCCTGCTGACATGCACTGGGGAACATCAGTGACTGCTGAGCGGCAGGATTCAGCTCTTAGAAAGGAAAAACTGATGGAAGAAAAGAACAAAATCCAGTAACAAAGCAAGACAGAAGCTTCTTGGCAAATGGTGACCTACTCGGCATGACCACCCCTTGCTGCTTTCCTTCTTTTAGTGCACTGGGGTTTCTCTTCTATTAATTTTTTTAATTGGAACTGGTAACAATAACCACATGCTGCTGTTTGCTCAGCAGGTAACCCTGCTGGTGTGGCACGAAAGTAGAAAGCAGGACACCTCTTAGGCTGCCAAATAAATCACTTTGGCTGATAATTACCTCCCTTTAGCCCTCTCCAAACCAGGCACCTAGTTAGGTTCTTCCTTTAGTCAACAGAAAGGTAAAGATATCTCCTGAAAGTGACTCCTCACATCCAGACAACACTAATGAAGACATGTGAGAGGGATTTCACTCACAGGAAACCTGTGCAGCTACACTGAACACTGCAAGGGTCTGGCCATGCACCTTAGGGAGATGATGGTAAGGAGGAGATGTCCCAGCCTGAGGTTACAGCTAAGCCATCATGGAAACAACCAGACTTAAGAGTGAGCCTCTTCTGCTGTACACACCATCATGGAAGCACAACTGTAATGTGAACATGGGCTCAGAAAGGAAGACTGTGAGATGAGCACTGTGAGATGATCTCAGAAGCCCTTTCTAACCACAATAATTCTATGCTTCTCTGCCATCTCACAGGTCCACATTTCCATCCACATAGTATCTATTCTGATCACAATGACAGCCAACATAACCCACCAGTACATCTCTTGCACAGTCATGTGGACATTGGGACATGGGTGCTTGCATCCACAGGCTAAGAGCCTATCACTCTGGCCAGTGGACACCAACCACTGTTGTTGTTGGCCACAACAAGCCCATGCAGTGCTCCAGGCTGGGAGATGAGTGGCTGCAGAGTGGCTCAGCGGAGAGGGACCTAGGAGTATTAGTTGACNGTTTAAGAGAAGATTGGATGTGGCACTGAGTGGCATGGTTTAGTTGTTGGGTGTATAGGGTCATAGGCTGCACTTGATGATCCTGGGGGTCTTTTCCAGTCTTCGTGATTCTGTGATTCTGTGATTCAACCAAGTCCAGGCAACTAGCAATGCTCAAGCCAACCCTTATCTCCAGGGCTGTGTGCTTCAACTCAACCTTCCAAAAATGGGAATAACAAGAGTTCTTTTGCGCCAGAGATGGTTGCTGAGAAAGATAATCACAAGGTATTATAAAATACCAGTGACATAACATCCCAGCTAGAGCAAAAAGACCTTCATCTGCCAGAGCAACCCACTTCCATCACTCAAATTCTTAACACCATCTAGCACCAAATGGAGCTTACAACTCACTCCCTAACTTGGATTGGGACACTTGGTAGGTAGAAGCTTGTCCTTTGTCTGCTCCGTGGTCTTAAAGACTGCTTCAGTCTTCAGGGTTCCTAACCTTTGATCCTTCACCAGCATCAGGAAATGTGCCAGGAGGAAGGAACAGAAAGAAACCCAGAGGAGACAACTGTCATGTGAAACTAGCGTGAATGGCGCAACCGGTTGCGTGTCAGGGACTTGGGAAGGGGTGGTGGGAGCTGGCAGGGTGGACAGCTGCTCAAAGGAAACCACAGAGCACTGACCAAGCACTTGAAAGATTCCACACATACCTCCCAGATACACCAACATGGTTACAAAATCCCTGCCTGGGTTGGGTGGTGGCATGCACTTGGAAATAAACCAAAATAGGGAAAAGAAGAAAAGAAGGAAAGGGAAAAAAACAACCCCCCAACCAACCATTCATGGGACACAGAGAGGGCTGCAAGTCCTCTGCTCTAACGAGACGCCCCAGGCATTGCTGCCTTGGAATCTGGGCTATGCTTGTGGTCCAGCAGACGACTCGCCGAAGCCTTTGGTCACATTAAGCAATATTATATGATAATGCTGCAGCACTTTCAGGCTGAAGGAGAAGGAAAACAAAACAGATGACTCTGGATGGAAAGGCATTGCTGTAAACCTGGGAGGGAGAAGAACATTCCTTTGGATACTTTTTTTGGCTGGTTGTGTCCTCCCCTCCTGCCTCCCACCTCTCTGTCTCTCTCCCTTTCCCCCCTCCTCCTCTTGGAGAATTGGTGACAGCAAGGTTTTTTACTAATATTTCCATCCTAACTAGAAAGGAAGAGTGTGAAAGGCCATGCGGAGTGGTGGCAGCTAGACAGTGGAATCTGCAACTGAAGGGTGGAGTTGGAGCACTGGAGAGGTGCCGGTTATTTATAGGGTATGAGAGAAGACAGAAAATGTCTGGCCCCTTTAAGGCCCCTTAATCCAAACAACCAATGGAAAGAAAAAAAAAAGGGGAGAAAAAAAGAAATAAAAAGAGAAAAAAAACAAGGAAATGAAAAAATAATTACAAGAAAAGGCATCTCTGCACCAGACTGCAAAGTGTGAAGGACGCCTGGGTGATGGCTTGGCAGGGTCCTACCCTTGTCCATCCAGCTAGCCCTGAGTCCCCTTGGTCCTGGGTGCTACAGGGCAGCATCACACCCAGGCACTGGGACCAGAGCCCTGCACTCCCCAGGCAGCCCTGGGATGCAGCTGCCTCCAGGGTGGGACGTGGCAGCTGTTTAAGCCATGATACAGCAGCGCTGGACGGGAAGCGGAGATGAACGGCGTGTTCAAGAGGAATCAAAAGGGAGAAGCTGAGAGCTCGGGGAATAGGGGCTAGAAATTCCCTTTCTTCAGTTGGCATTTGTGGAGCAACCAGGGATCTTTGCACTCTGATTTGAGAAGAAGACTCCGTAAGATGTGGCATTCACTGTCCTGAATCATTTTGGGACACACAAACTGTCTTTAAGGCCTTCTCATGGTTGGGTATTTCAGTGCAGATGGGGATGCTGCTGGTTGAGTGGTTTAAGTGGGGTTATTTGGCTTTAAGCCTGGAAGACCTTTCCTAGGGTTCCTGACAGATTTTTAGGCCAGTTGAATAATGCCTTTTCTCTACAAGATGTTTCTCCTGAAGAGGAGTGAGAGGACCTTGGTGCAAAGAAGTGCCACATAAACCACAGCAGTTTTATGCTCCAAGTAAAACTTCTTTTTCCTTCTTTCCAAAAGAAATGCATGAGGTTATACCTATCTTTTCTAAGCAGATACAAGGGAATTGAAAGAGGTCCTGGAGGACACTCAGCACTTGGGTGATTTAGTGTACAACAAAGTGGATAAGTCATCAACTTTGATGAACATACACCTGGAACCAGGGAAACCGAAGACAAACAATACTGTGGATAGAAAGGGGTCACTAAAGAGATTCAAGAGCTCGAGCAGATGACAGTGACACTAAATCCTCAGGTCTTTTCACAGGCCCTGCTCTTATTCCCGAGGATCCTGTTGAACCCATGAGCCTTCAATAATAGGTTTCATTCTCCTCTGCCAGTATCAAATAACAAATGTCAGATCTCATATGGGAGCCACTAACAACATAAAAATCAGATTTATAGGGAAAAATGAAGTTCAAAAGAACAGTTACAAAACCCAGAAAGGTTCTGTTTGTACCCAAGCACACACAAATAAAATCAAAGTCAAAACACTGCTTGTCAGGACTGGGACCATCATTGCCCATGACCTTCTCCCATCATCACTGTGATTTTGAATGCTGAACACCAGCTACAAATTAATTTGCTGAAACTGAGGAGAATGCTTCCCTGATGTGCAAATAAACAAAGGCTAAACATGCATTAGGTAATCCCAATTGCTTCTAGTTCACATAAACTGCATGCTAATACTGCCTCTAGCTCTCCTCTCACCTAAGACAGGAGGTCCAGAGCTCTAGATCTGCTCCCTACTTTCCAACCTCACCAGAAGGATGAGAGAATTATAATGCCAAAATCCTTAACTGCCAGCTGGTGATGCAGGTTTAGTTTTTCTGGTGACCACAGAAATGCCTAAAGCATCACAGATCTGGATAAAAAGGAGGCATGGAGAGGTGAAAAGACTTGGCCATGGTGGGGAGAGGCAAATCCTCCAGAGGTGTAAATCATTACAGCTCTTCTCATGTCAGCACACCAGGGAGGCTGGACCAGCATCAACTGGAAAAGTGAGGAAGAGGAGGGCTGAGCCTCTTCCTGCTCGACACAACGCAATTCCAGGGAACTCAGATCTCATCTCTCCTCCTTCTCTGGACATCAGCCACTGGCTCATCCTGCTCAGAGAATCCACCAGCACACCTCAACCCTTGAAAACTGGGGCTTGAGCCAAGGCCCTCAAAAGGGAGCAAAGGAAGGATGGGAGACAGAGTCCAAAAGCCTCTTTCCGGCCTAAAGGTGAGCCTTTTGGAACAGGCTGGAGTCCCATCCGCTCTGCCTGGGGATGACCTGCCAGAGGCTGTTTGATATGTGGAGTGAATGAAAACGTTACCCCCACGCCAGCATCTTCCAGCACCTTTCAGCACCAGCTTGTCTTTTCCTTTATCTTTCCATTTTTTTTTGTTTTAAACACAGACTCTTGGGAAAGCAAGTTAGCAGACCAAGCTGCAAAGCAGAGACAGAATAGAATTGTCTCTTTTTTCTGGCTTCCAAGACAAGAATGCAAAGCATTGTCTCTCTGGGAGGAGAATTAAGTATGGGCAAGTGTTTTGGCAAGAGAGCCACTGAGGAGAATGGAAGGCGAGGATGAGGCGGGGGAAGAGGAGGCGAGGGAGAGCTGGGGGTCAGATGGATGGTTTTGTCTTGTATAAATCTTGGATGGGGAAGAGGCACACAGATGGCTTTGTGTTTTAAAATGATTCTAATAAATCAGCTCCATAATCATAATCAAAATGCCCTTGTATCTCTCTTCCCCCTCTTTTCCACGGATCACAGCTGAGTGACAAGGCTGGGGCGTGCATCTGGTGAGGGACTGGCAAGGACTCTGGACAAAAGCAGACTGTGTGCGAGTGAGCAAAACTGTGTGAGCACACGTGGGAGCCCAGCTGGGCCTGGGAGCCATCCCCAGAGCTCCCTGCATCAGTGAGCGGGTGAGCACCAGCAGGCACTCAAGGGTGGGCTCATCCCTGCAGGACACTGGACCATTTCTATGCATGAACGTGCCCATATGTGTAGGAAGATGGTCCAAGTGGGATAGAAAGCCTGCAGCTATTTGCAAAGAGGAGTTATCCCAATGGTGGGGGAAGGAGTGTGAAAAGGCAGGGTCTCATCTCTCCCAGGCGGGAGCAGACGTGCCGGGGAGGAATGTTGCATCCCCGTTCCAGTGCTCAGTCTTGGCTATGAGGAAGGTGCAGCTTCTCCTCCTCCAGCGAGAGCCACTGGGCCTGCACTGCGGGGGGAGCGGAGGCTCTCGCTGTCAGGGTTTTCCATGTGGAGCTCCACGTGGCACAAAATCCCATCGGTTTCTTTGCCAGAGGGAGCCAGGTGGAGAGAACAATAAAAAGCAGAAGGCGCGGGGCGGGGCGGGATGGTCCAGAGCGGATGCAGAGGATGGAATTAATCAGCTGTCCGGGAGGAATATTAGAGCTCTTCGGCTTGTCGTCAACGCCTTCTCCTCCTTCCCAAAGACAGACACAATGAGAGACCAAGGAACATTTCCTATTGTTACAGGGGATTTGTCCACAAGGTCCAGCCCCATGTGGAAGTCATTACCGGCTGGGAGTGGTAGGTATCTCACACAGAACATGCAGCTAGATGGGATGGGGGAGGGCAACAGGGAAAAAGTTGAGAGACCAGAGATGATGTGTCCCTATCTTATTGACTTAGGCATCTCAAGGGAGACTGTCACCATAGCAGCCCAGCCAAGCCCAGGGATTGCTATGGGCTGAGGTACGAAGTGTTTTGGTTAATATCACCCTTTGGACCGAGTCGAAGTCCTGAGCGCTCCTGTGAGAAGCCATCAAGGGTAGCTCAGCGCCAACAGGAATGGATCATGAATTTCACTGCTGCTACTGAAGAGGGAAGGGAGGGACAGTTACGTCAAGGTTTGCTTTTCCCTGTCTTCGAGTCTCCCTAGACAGAAAACCGAAGAGTGGCTGCAAGCAACAGCTGTACGAAGCATGAGGTGAAGAGCTGACCATTGCCCACCTGCACATCTTCCCGCTCCAGCAGAACTTGGCCTTCAGGATTATCCATGGAAGAATGTAATTATCCATGGGTGAGAGCCCAGGACTGAGTGATCAGAGAGAGTCAACACCTCTTGGCTCCCAAGGGAAGGTAGATCCTTTTAGACACATGTTACATCTAAGCTCAGTCGTTTCACGCTAAATCATACTTAAGTCAGCAGCATCTCCAGAAGTGGTGATGTCAACATCCCTGGGACAGCCAGAGGAAAGGGGCACCTCAGAAATCAATGGGAAATCAACATCCTAGCTCATTTGCTGCTATTTCTCAGCCTCCCTGCTCCTAACCTGTTGGGTACTGAAAAAGGATTGAGTCGAATAGATGTTGCTGTAGGTAAAACACAGTCTAGTGTATCACAAAACTGCCCTCCCCAGGCCCCGTAAGTTCACTCATGACTTCTCCAGCTGTGAAAGAGCAGATAGAAACAAAATCAGTAATGCTGACTGAGGTAAAAAGTAATTGTATGAAGATTGTTTTGGCCATTTGGTCTGACAGAAACCACGTAGTGCATTGCAAATAGAAGTGAGAGTGGTAGGGTCCAGGGGAACAAACAATAGTCAATAAGCAGCTTGACATTACCTGGTCAGCAGAGCTGTTATGGAAAGTGGGCCCAGAAGACATCTCTCAGGCTATGTGCTAAATGCCACCTGTCATTGCTGGCATCTTTAATACAGAAATGTTTCTCGCAGGGCTCTCAAGCCATACAGAAGGAGTAGCCTTTGGGCTCACTGGAAGAGGAAGCATCACTTTGATGTTGGTGACATCGGAGCAGTCACACAGCTCTTTGAATACTTGCCTCATTTGAATCAGGCTCTAAGGGAACACTCCATATATAAATACACAAATGAGTATTGATACCACCACCAAAGGTTATCTTACCATACCCTAACCAGTTGCCTTCCACCTAGACTTTCACACAGTTGACTTTTGTCCTTTTGTCAGTTTTCTGCCACTGATTGGGGTTATGGCATGGACAGAGTTGATCTGCAGGCTGCACCTGGGTAGGAAGAGGCGTTCACCTCCAGAAGATGCAAAACTCAGTCTCATG
>VWZO01018181.1:50202-88659 GCA_013396975.1 Bucco capensis | reverse complement strand
GACAAATAGTGGCAGAAGGCCAAGCCAAGGTCCACAAATAAAAGAAATCCTAAAACATCACTTAAGGTCACAAAAGGGCTGGGTTTATTCCTGCTATGAAGAAGCATCAAGCAAGTGGCAGGACCCAGAGCACAGGCAGAGAGGTTGCAGGAGGCAAACCCACACTGTGTGGAATCTCCTTTCCAGCCTTTCCTGTGCTTCCCCATCATCCATTACACAAACCAAACACCCAAATAACTCATCTGGCACCAACTCACAGCCTGGCTCTTAGAGAGGTAGACCAAGCTCCTCTTCTTCATAAGAGTGTTTTACTGATGCAGCGTGACCTTTTGCTGGGCAATGGCAGTCAATAGTTTTGTCTTGCAGTAGCACCTTGAGGTCCCAAGAGAGATCAAGGTCTTGGGAAGCCTTATTAAAGTGATAGGAAGAAACTCAGAGATATTCAAGGGTTCAACAGCAAAGGGAAAAAGTGATAGACCAACTTCAGGGTGGAATATAGGCTCTGGGATGGAATTCTTCCCCCAGAAAAAAGCCAGTACAAACTCCTGTTTCCAAGTCCTCATCTCCAGGCATAGGCAGAAAGGGAATAGGCCCCTCAGCTCTGCCAGTGAGACCCTCCATAGGGAGACACACATACCAGGATAGTCCCATATCACAGGGCTGACTGTGAGGATTCCTCCTTCATCTTCCTACAGTGATTTTTCCCATTGTGCTGACACTTACTGATCCAATTGGATTAAGGGATCATGAATCACCCATATCTTGCAGTTGGTGTGACTATGGCAATTTTGGCACTGGTTTGCTTGCCAGTGTGAACAAAGACCTTGAATTGCCTCATGGGGAAAGCATTTAGATCCATTGAAGATTATTTTCCAATAAGGGCCAAGACTCAGGCTGCTCTCTGCCAGATGCTTTGGCTGTCAGAAAGCGAAGAGGAGCTGAGGAAGAAACTACACCAAATGCAACAGCACGGGGAACTAAAAAACAACACCCCAAGTGTATTTTGCTCCATCAGCCATGGAAAGCTTGCAGGTTCCTTGCTGGAGCTACTTGTTCTCAGCAGCACAGTGGGGGATTCCAGAGAAGATGTGAGGCTGCCACTGTGCATGAGGAATGAGGCAAGGGAAGATCACCAAGAGAGACACAATGATACAAATGGTCAAGAAGAAGCTCAGAAGTGGAAATTTGTGCAGCAAGACAACAGGACAATGAGCTTTGTGGAAGGTGATGGGGACCTGCAGAAGGATGGATCAGAGGAAGGTTGTGTGAGCAACCAGAGGGTTATAATAGTGTGTGAGGAGATGGGTAAAACAGGCAGAGGTCTCACACCTCTCAAATGAGCCACTGGACCATGAGGAGGGTAGAGGGACAGTGTTTGGGATTAGCTGGTGACTAAAGGAGGACTGTGTGTCCAAAAGCTGGTCCCTTATCCCCTGCTTCCCTCTCCCGTTGGCCTAACAAGAGGTATTACCTCACCTAACAAACCACATCTCACCAAGTATGTCTCGGAAGTAGAATTCAGCAGGAAAAAGAGAACTGAAGCACCAAGATTACATCCTCACAAACACAGCCTCCACCCATGGCTGGCCATTGCCTCTCAGACAGGAAACCTCATCCACAACCAGCGGAAAGAGAGGAGACAGCATCCTCCAGCCCCCGCACTTCACCCGCTGGGGACCAACTCAGCTACATTGTTCTTTGCCCTGGCCAAAACTATTCTGTGAATTTGACCTTAACTTTTATAATCCTTTGGAGGTGAGGACCGTGGCATTCTTGACGTAGCTAATGTTTGTGAAAGAAACAAATGACAAAAGAAATAAATAAGCAAACAGTCAGCCGCAGACTGCGCTCGGGTTCACTGTGGTTGACGTCTACAGCCTACGGTGGCTGTGGTGAGGATGACAAACTGGGGTGGCCAGCAGGGCTGTGGAAGCAGCTATGGGCTGAGTGGGCACCCACACTGCAGGCAGCCCTCCAACCCCCAGCAGCACTGCAAACACTAAGAGAATCTTTTCCTGGAAGGGGCACCTTTGCCTTCCAGGTCATCACAGCGGTGGGGCGTGTGTGCCTAGAGATGTGAGTTTGCAGGGGCAGGGGCTTGGTTCAGCCTTTTGATTCCCTCTGGCAGAGCTGAAGTCCTGTTTGCCCAGCCTAACTTCCTATCCAACCTCTGGAAGGTCCTTCCATGCCCCTCCATCTGCTCAGAGCATGGGCAAGGAGCTGCCCCAATAGACACCATACCTGGTGCTATGTTGCTGTCACCATCAGCTCTCTAACAGACCCATGACATTGGGTGGAAGACTCTCAGGAAGTGCTCTCTTAGTTATTAATGAATCAAGACAAGCTCCCTAACTGAAAAGAAAACCTCTCATGGAGATCAGCTGGTCAAGACAAGTTTTGTTGATTGACCCTAAGAGCAGAAAGAAGGAGTATGCTTCTCACTTCTCCTGCAAGCTTTAAGAGCAGAAAGAACAGCATTTGCAAGACAATTTGGTGGTCACAGAGGACTGGGTTTTATTCCTGAATTGAAAACTGGCTATTAAACATCATTTAAAGAACAAAATAAAAATAAAACAGCAATTTCTCCTTTTATTCTCTCCCTATCATCATCATTAACCTTCTATCTGCATAATATCCCTTTGCCAAGGATCTTCAACTCACTAATAAAATTTTAGTGCTTAAACTTTACCAGTGCTCTGGAAGGGAGTATTCTTCTCATTTCAGAGAGAGGGAAACAAAGGCACAAAGAACTGAAATGACCTGCTCAAAGTCACACTGAAAATTATTAGTCAAGCCAGGAATAAATCCCCCGAACCCTGAACTCAGGGAGGCAGGGAGCCCACAGGTACACTGCTCTTACAGGCCAATTAGCTTTTATGGAAACATTTAAGGAAACATTTCCTTTCACAGACTCTGCCTGCTAATTTACTCCCAAGCTTTGTCATCTGTGGGCAAAAGTGTCTTAATTTTAGACTGTCACAGAGCAGCTCAGCCCCTTCCCTTGCTTGAGACAAGTGCTCTTTCAGCAAGTAAAGGTACCAGACACCACAGAGCACCCTGCTACATGCTGGTTAAAAAAAGGGCTGGAAGAGGTTGTTCTGTGGGTCCCTGTATCCTAATTAAGTCTGATTGCAGAGACTTTGTTGAAGCAGATGGCTCTGCACTGAGACATAGCCATGGGGAGTTCAGAGCTCTGGGTGTGGAGGCATGCTTTGCTTTCCACCAGGTTGCTCTGTTTAGGGCTGCTCAGCTTGGTGAGGCAGAGCTGATTTTTCACCTAAATCCACAATATCCTTGGTCCTGCCTTCACAGGAGCCAGGAGGGAAAGGCAGGCAGGGGGAGAGGCGAGAAGGTAGGAAGGATGGGAGGTAGGTGAGCACGGTGCTGGGAAGTGCAGCCTCCGGTTTGCTTTCCATCCCTCTCCGCTGAGAAATGGTTAATAGGTTGCAAGGTTTCCACCCCTGCAGGACGGAGCCTTTTTCTCCCCTTTCGAGTGCCCCCTGCCTTCCTCCTCCAGCGACTGGGAAGCTGTGACTGCTCTACACCGCTGACACCTCGGCTGCTCTGGAAACCCATGAACTGTTTGAGAAAGGTCAGCTGGCAGCCGCTGCATCCCTTCTCCTGCCTTCCCAGCCCAGCCAGCCTTGGGCAGTGCAGGAGCCCCCTCTGTAGGCAAAGACCCACAGTTACCAGCAGCCTCTGCTCCTTGACATGGTTTTTTTTTCAGTAACAACCCCTCTTCATCCACCCCAACCCAAGCCCCTGCAATAGGGGACAAAGGAGAGTGGGACTTGGTGCCAGGCAGGGATGGGGTCTCTGCTCCACCATGCATTACACGCAAGGCTAGGCAGCCAGGAGGACAGTGGATTTGCCATGAAAACAGCACACGTCTTGCCAGCTTGCTGTTGGCAAAATAAAACAAGTATGTCTCTGTATGGCTTTGGGTTTCAGTACATCTCCTAGCTCCGGAGCTATCCTCTCTCCAACCTCTCCAAAGCAGTCACCTACTTTTCCCTGGTTTCTTGCCAAAGCCAAGCTCCCCTCAAGTGCTGAATGAGCACTTTCCCAGCCTGTGTTATAGGGGCCTTGGTGCACTCCTTCACAGTACAACAGAAGGAAATTATTCACCTCTAGTGGTCCTTCTCCATCCTTTCTTCTGCACCAACTCATCTCAGCACTGCACATCATCCAGGTGAGGCTCTCCAGCATCATCACAGCTCCCCCCAAACCACAACTTTAAAGCCAGCTCTGGTTCAAAATGACCCCACTTGGTCCATTAGATATGCTGCAAAAGCCAACCTACCCCAGGCACTTGCTGGGTCCAGCAGTGAATTAAGGGCAGATGAACTGGAAGCAGCCAGGGCAGAATTTCTGCCTGGATGCAAACAAGCTCCATCCTTCCTAAAAGAGGAGTTTTTCTTTGGATTGGAGGATAGCAGATGAGTTAAGGGCTTCTGGCAGATGCTATCAGCCACTACTCTTATAGAACAGTTTGACCACAGTTTTTAAAACAATGTGTGAATTTCCATGTATTTACTGCTCTCTGTCCTCACCACAGTGTCTCCTCCTTAGAGGTGCTCAGCCTAAGTTCACTACATCCTTTTTTTTATTCAGCCAGCCCTTCCACACCCCTCCTGCTCAGCCACACACCCAGTACATTGCCAGCAGCCTCATAAGGATTTGCTAACCCAGAGCAAGAACCTTCCAGTTTGGATGGTGTCTAGCTAGCAGAAACACCCACTCTTAGTCCCTCCTGACCCCCTTTCTATGAAGCCCAAAGATATGCAATCACTCACACAGACATGTGCCCCATGAAAAGGGGTGGTGTGGGAAGATTAGAAAGGAAGATGGTGAAGATCCAAAGCAAATTTGTAGGCACCCTGCAAAAAAACTTGGTCTCTCTAGTGTCCTGGGAACACTTCTGCCCGAGACGTAACATCACTCATTTTCATCTGGAGAAGTTTCAGCATGTAACAAAAATATCTCAGGCTCAGTAATGAGGCAAGAAATCGTGCTTACGTCGCTGAGCAAGTAACATCACTCAACTTCCCTGTCCTGGCAGCGGGAGAAAAACGATTGGAAAATAAATGAATCCTAATAAATGGAGGATTCTGATCAGGCACACAGAACCAGCAGTGCATCTGCAGGATGAGCAATTGATGAAGTCGTGGCTTCAAAAGGTGCCTCCATGCAATTAGTCACTTGTAAAACACGCGGCAGAGGAGAAAATCCTGCTCCTTTTGTGGAGGAGCAGGGAAATGCTCCGTGTGTCCCAGTGATTTATGGGTTACCATCCAGCAAAATTAGAGCGTGCGGCAATTAGGATCATTCCCTCCGAGATGAAAGGCTGGGGGGGACAGGAGGGCAAGGATGGAAGAGATGCAGAAGGGCCAGAGGAAGGCAAAATGCCAGTGCCACATTTCTGTGCTGTTGGTNATTAATCACCAGCATGAGTATCTGTAATCAGTGCTGCTGGGAGTCACAGGAGCAAGAGTCAAAGGCTCTAACAGGATTATGGACAGATCTGGATTGTTTTATGGCCAATATTAGCAGATAAAGGGAATCTATCACGTGCTCGAAGAGGTTGGCTGAGGAGGATGAGGGGCAGGGAGGAAGGCATTTCCCACCCCAGCCTCGCTGCCCAGCTTCAGTGCACACCACAGCCTCTGCCACCATCATGCATGCAGACAGGAGGGCAGAGGTTCACCCTAGCACCATCCTTGTGGGGTACCCCAGGAGGAGAGAACCCTCCCTGCAGGCACCACAGCACCCAGAGCACAGCATCAGCCCACGTTTGGGAACTGAAGGGAGCTGGCTGACCCGAAACGGGGTCGGTGCTGGTGCAGCTCTTGCGTGTTCCCAACAGACACACCAGCTGTTTGCAGCTGGAGGATGCAGGCAGATGCTGAGCAGCCAACCCTCATGATGCACAGCTGGGGCGAGTGGGGAGCTCCTGTCCAGCTACTCACCTTCTGTGCTATTCCAGCCTTGCCTGGATGAACCAGTTGGCTTTCCCACATTCCCTCCCAGCACGGGCCATCTCTCCAGCTCACACACTCCCTTCTCCAACCCCATTCCCAACAAGCCCTGGCAAGCCTCTCTGCAGCTGCCAGCTTTTGGGACAGGAGAGACAAGGGAGGTTGGGAGCTGGGGCTAGGCAGAGCAGGAGCCAGAAGTCCTTCCAGCCCCTCCCAGGAGGGGAATGTACAGCATCTCTTCAGATCTAGGGGCCCAGTGCCCAAGTTTAAGCAGCTATTGCTGCTTCTCTGAGCTCATCTGTGAGGACTGGAAAAGGTCTGGGAGTTGTCAAAGAAAGCTCTTTAGCTTAAATAAGGAGACAAGAGTGTCACACCTTTGTCCTTAGAAAGCAGGGTACCCAGGTGGGGTTGCACTGCTGGACACCATCACACCATGCTGAGGATGTCTAGCAGAGGAGGCTCCACCAGCTGCAGGACTGCAGAAAGACCTCCAATGAAGTGAGGATGTCAAGAGTGAACAGTCCCCATGGCCACAACACGTTGTCCCCATGGAGTGTGGCACACCCCAGGGCACCCAGATGGGATGGATGGCCATCAGCCCATCCATGAGAGCTGTGCACCACGATGGGGCAGACCTGATGGCACCTTTGATGCCTGGGAGCAGTTATTGCTCCGTTGTTGACAGGACAGGCACATCTGTCTGGGTTTGACACTCTCCACCCACCAAGACAACACCAAGGTTTTCTAGAGGACCTGGAAATTGAGATCTGAAAATAATCTGCAGCCAAGCATGAACTTTTGAGGCTTGAGATCAGCAAGTACAGTAAATATTAACAGTACCTGAATTTAGAGCCCTTGCTCCTCACTGGCTCTTCTGGATTGAGAGCCCAGGCAACATTTTTGGCTGCTACTGCTGAGTGCCTCAATTTCCCAGACTGCACAATGAAGTTGGTGAGATTTATTGATTTCCACAGATGACAGCACAGGATTAAGGAGAGCCAATTACTATCAGTGAGTGTGTACAAGCTCTGCTCTCACAGCACAGCCATGCTGCTAGCACCTACACTCCTGCCCTCAGTGTCCCCCTGAGTGTGCACACGTGAGCATGCCACAAGGTGGGAGATGAAGAGTGGGGTCCCTCAGACATGGCTCAGCACCTGTGACTCCACCATCACCCTGGGCAGGCACTCAGGGCCAGCACCAGGGAAACAATAAGTGAGCCAGCAAATTGACCTAGTTGCATGGGTCTCTCTGGAGCTGAAATTCATAGAATCCTAGAATCCTAGAATGGTTTGGGTTGGAAGGGACCTCTGGAAGTCATCTAGTCCAACCCCCCTGCAGTGGCCAGGGACATCCCCAACTACATCAGCTTGCCCAGAGCCCTGGCAAGCATCACTTGGAATGCCTCCAGGGATGGGAACTCAACCACCTCCCACCTCCCTGGGCAACCCTTGTGGTGAGGAACTTCTTTCTAATGTCCAGTTTAAATCAGGTCCTCTCAGTGGGGTAATGCTCCTATTGGTGAGGCTAGTCCCAAGGACAGCTCAGCCAAGGATGGCAGAACGACTGTAGGAGCCTGGCTGCTATGTAGACAGAGCCACTGCCATGCTCTGAGCTCCAGTGAGGTATCTCCTACTCCAGTTTCATCAGGATGAGTCATCAGACCACCACAAAAACCTCTGGACCTTGCTTCTCTAGTTGTGATTAGAAACTTCCTTCATTAAATTAATGCCCATCCTCTATCTGTCATCTCACTGTTAATAAAAAGAAAGGAGGGCTGGAAGGAGCACTGCAGACCAGTGCCTGGAGCCAGGCTGGCATCAGCAGAACTCCTGTCCAGCAATGCTGCAGAGCTGCCCTTGGACACAGCACACAGGAACAGGAGGAGGGATTAACCCACACAGCAGTAGGCCTGTGACATGATCGTGGTGGGTTTCCCTTCTCCAATACCTCTCAGGATGCTGCTTCAGTGCAGCATCCCTTATCAGTACAGCTCTGAAACAGATATCCAGGGACAGGCTCATCTCCCTGGCTCTGACTGGACCAACATAACATCCTTCCTCAAATACATCTCCCACGTGGGACAGATGAAAGCATGCACTTAAATATTCACTGCTCTTAATGCCTCCCTCTGGGATGTATCAACCCCTGCCCCATGACTGCTATGACATGGGCTAGCAAGAAGATCTTACTTGGTCCAAACAACACCAGTTCAGAATAAGAAGCTTTTTCTGTCCCAGGGTTCCTGGAGGCATGATACCCATTTGAAATAAAAGATGTTCTCTCCTCTGCAGGCAAGTCCCAGCAGCAGGGCAGCACCACCCACCTCTCCCTCCAGCAAAGAAGAGGTCATGGTCCTGTTCTCTGGAAGAGCAAGATTACAGGGGTGGGAAGAGTTCAGAGACAGTTGCTCCCAGCACAGACCAAGGCAGTCCAATGCTGAGATAAGATCACTCCTTGACCCCATCACAAAGGCCCTATCAGTGGGAACCCAGCAAGAGAACACTGCAGAATATCCACTCTATCCCACATAACCCAAACTAGCCACAGCAGCATTTCCTATTATGTCTCCATAACCTAATCTGACCCCCTCCAGGGTCTCCAGATTAGTATCTCAGAAAGCTCACAAGTCCAATCACCCAATTACAGGGAGGAAAGGTTTATCCTGTCTAAACAGCATGAAATGTAACCTAGACCCAGCTGCTCCCTCACTCCTTAAGAGCCACATCTCAATCCCTAGCAAGCTGAACAAACTGGGAAGGAGTCACAGGGGAGATGGGGAGGGTCTCTCCCTGCTCTTGTATCACATGAAACCTGCAGGAGGAGCAGCTATTTGAATTGGCAAATCCCCTGACTCAAGGTTTAATCCCTCTCTGCTTTTATTTAACTTCCCTCACACCAAAGCATCATGGGGATCAGGTGAGATGCCCCACTGAGAGTCACTGCCCAACAAGAGAAGCACCCATCCTTTGGGGAACAGAGAGGCAGGGGACACAGTGTACACAGCCCAGCTTGGGAGGGCTAAAGGGCTGGGATCACACTGTGCCATCTAACACAGATGCACCTGAGGAATGGGGTAGCTTAGAACAGCTTTGATGTTGGCAAGGCAGAGCAGGTAATGGACAGACAGGATCATGGCCCAGAATGACTGCATTGTCCCCAGAGTACCTCCTGCACTGGTGCTGAGTGGTTACAAACAGGACAGGATAGGCTGTCTCAAGATAGCCTTTGTGCCTCCTTGGATCCCTTTTCTATCCTTACTTCCTTCCAGAGAACATGGAGGGACACTGCCTGGCTTTCTGAGTTGTATCCCAGCCACCTGACAAAGCTAAATGCGCTGGAAACCTCCACAGTTTCCAGAGGACAGGAAAGCAGATTCCCCATCCCACTCAGGATCTCATCTCAGGCTTTGTGTAGAATGAGAGGAACATGCAAAATCTCCAGGAAGATCCTAACCTGGCATCATTGGTAGCCCATCCCAAGGGAAGACCCATGCTCTTCCCTCCTAAGCATGTCCAAGTTTCCTCCCAGAGCAGGGCTGTGTTACACTCATGGATGCCCCACAGCCTCAATTTTCCAAATAGCTCAGGGCTGCATTGCCAAGCACCAGCTTTACAAACACAGACTGAGCTTCCCTCCAAATTCCAGCCACAATTGATTGATTAGAAAAGCCTGTCTAGTCAATAAAGGCTCCTATGAAAAAGTTCCACTGCACCACACTGACAGGCCATGATCTGCCTGCCTGTGTTAGCAGCCTTTGCTTTTGATGCTTTCTGACAAGATGGATTTGTGGTCTTGACTTTTCCAGATCAGGAGAAAGTTAATCCTAGAGGATAAAATTACAGACCAGTAAAAAACCCCTCCATGACTGGCCTCATTAACTGCCATGTAAGAAGTTCAGAGTGTTCTTAGCTAGAAGGGAGCATCTACAGCTGTCCTTTGCCTTGAGGGAGAGGTAGCTGTGCACAGAGAGCACAAAGCCCTTGGCAAGCACTTTGCTCTTAAAGTGCAGGACATGCTCATGGCACCATCCAGGCTGCTCCATCCCCCTCAGGCAGCAGGCAAAGGGCAGACAGTCCCAGCTCTCCACCTATCAAGTGATGTGGGACAAAGCAAAGCTAAGGCCCTGTTCTGCCCAAAAGATGTCTGGGCAGATAAAAATAAAACTTAAAAAACCCCAACCAACCTGGAACAACCATATGGAAATAGGAATTAATGAAATATTTCAGCAACTGACTCAATCCTAATTGAGAGCTGAGAACCTTCCACCTCCCTTCTGCTTTCCAGGATACAAAAATGGCACTGGAAGGTGGAAATAACTACAGCTGTCCCAGTGGGAGAGGGATCAGAGCTTCACAGAGAGAGCAATGGCCAAAATTAAGCACTTGCTCGGTGCTATTGCACAACACATCTCAGGAAGCAGCTTCCAAAAACTTGACCTTCTCTTCAAAGGCTTCTCTTTGAATCATCTTTCCTTATGCCAACAAGTGAAGTGGATTCAGCACTCCAGAAGGGTGCTCTGGGTGTTGCAAACACCTTGAGCCATCAGCTAATTCCAGGAGAGGCAGCAGCAAGGACAACCTCCATGCAGCAGCCCTGCCCTGGCCAGGCTCCCCACACACAAGCACCTGCAGCTGAAGCTCTGCTGCATTTCCATCTCCAGCACTGGGGTGGTTCTGATCAGCCAAACGTTTGCCCACTGAGAAACCAGCTGAGATCTACCAGGTAGATCACCAAGGAACAAGCAGGTAGAGGCAAGCAAGCAGGGAGTGTAAGACTGGCAATGGTGGCTCACCAGCTCCTAAGCACAATCAGTGATGTTCAAGGACCTCTTTGCAACATGAGTCAAACAGATTCCCCCTGAAAGAGCTGTCTATCACTCCCAGGCTAAGCACTAACCTTTCTGACCACCAGCATCACTGCACTGATAGTAGTGGTCTGGTATCATAGATAGGGAGAGCAGAAGAACTGCTCTCCTGAAACCAGTGGAGACTGCAGTCTCTTCCAAGCCTCAGACTGTGATCCACTAGCCACAGAGCCTACATCCTGGGCCAACTTACCAATCAAAAATCATCTACCTATATTAATATAGGTGCCACAGCTCACTCTATAGAGAGGGCTTTGCCTCCACAGGCTTTACAGAGGTAGTCAATACCATCTCCCACATTCAAGATCATTAGCATCATTAACAACAACTGGTTTAAACATGCTTCTTTAATTTCCTCCACACTTCATTGGCATGAATGTTTCCATATTTACCCAATTCCTGGCTGGACCTCAAGCTCCTACAAATGTTTAAGGGCAGTGCCAACTCCTGCTACTCTCCTTGGTGCTCAACCTGTTTGGAAGCCAGGACTCTGAAGATGATTTTAAGGCATGTCATAGAAGTGCAACTTGCTTGTATAGAGATTGCACTGACTCCTTACTGACAGGCACAGTATTTGTTCTGGCCAGATAGTTTTTTTCTCTTCCTCTTCCAGCCCATTGCTGGTTTTCACATGACAGTAGCAGCACAGCTTGCATATGAGAGGTTGTACTGGAGGTGATGGTTGCCATAGCTAAACCTACACAGCCCTGGCCTTCCAGACACATCAGAACCATGCTCTACAGAACACAGTTAAGAAATAAATAAGATACTCTCAAAGCTCAATTTGGAGCACAACTTGCCAGCATCCCAAACACAAAGCCTTCTGGTTTGACCTCTTCCACTTTCTCTGACAGACATGATGTGTATTCAGAGACTCCTCTGCAGACCAGCATTGCTCCAGAGCAGTTTACAACACCAGCATGGTGACACACACAGAGATTTATATAACCATACCCCCAACCTCTGCACATCATTCCACCCAGTCTGTTCTCCAGCACTCTCCCCAGCTTACCTGCTAGCTCTTCTCCACATTGCAGTCCTGGATATAGAGGTCCCTAGTATAATAGAGGACTCTGACCAAGCTGCCCCAATGTGCCTTCTCCTGCTCTGAGGTCTACATGACCTCCAGTAAGCTCATTCAGCAGGCTGTGTTTCTGTTCTCCCCCTTTCTTTGGGGATTACAAGCTGTTCTCAGGCACAGTCTGNCGACGACAAGCTGTTCTGGATGAGGGCTACCTCTTCTCATGAACATGATCACTGTCCAAAGTGTGTAAGGTCTGACTTATCCCCAGCAAAGTGCTTCAAGACACTCTCACAAGTCACACTCTCAAACCACCACCTCCCCACACCTCCTCACCATCCCCTGTGCAGGCATGTGGCAGCCACCCCTGAACCTCCCACAGATCTATCTTTAGAGACCCAGCAGTCAAAAAAAGGCATATAGGCAGGAGGAGAAGAAAACTGCACCAAGGAGAGGAACATTGAGAAAGGGAATGAGGAGGCCTCAGAGCTACAAAGCATCAGAGCAGTGACACAATCACCACCCCAAGGTAGGGCAGGCCCCTGCCGAGGATCTCAATCCACCACACAGAGAAAGCCCAGCCCCTCCTCCTCCTCCAGCCATCCCCAGACCTGCTGTCTCTGTGCTACAAACACATTCAAAGCACTGTTTGATTTTTAAACTTTGCATTTTGCATGCTCACAGTAGCCACCCCGACCTGCACCAGTCCCCAGGTGGGTCTGACCTCCCAGGTGGTGTAAAACCAGGTACAAGGCTGCCTGTTGCCACCAGAGGATTTCACTCTTCATCTTTCTGATGATGCCTCCCACCTCAGCTCCAACACTAAAACCATGGCAGGGATCCTTCTTTCCTTCAACCCCTCACAGGCTGGAGGATGCAGAACCATGCCAGGTAGAGGAGCTCAGCTCATCCAGGGGACCTTCTAAGACAGGACCTCCACAATGAGCAACAGTGATACCCCAGGTCCCCTGTTTGGCAGAGGAAGGGACATGACCTGGCTAGGACAACCACAACTGAGACATAAAAAGCACTTTGCACCATGGTCGTGTCATCCCTTTGTCCCTCCCCCTCATCCCCATTCAGAGCTTCTTAACTTCAGAAAACCTTCCTCCAGAGGAGTGTTGGAGTGACAGAAAACATTTTCCAAGCCTAATATCAGTTCCAGATGTTCACAGCCATTTCAGTTTGTACCTCACCCTGTAAAACACATCGCTCCCTCTCCGTCTCTCAAGTGCAGTGCCTGCTTCAGCCATGACATAATGCGCTGGCGGCTCGGCCGCTCACACACACACACGCACGCTCGCACCCTCTTTGAGAGCCCCGTGTTCAAACAAAGAGCATCACTCAACTACAAAGCCCTCACACACATGGAGTTATGAGTAATTTCCACAAGTTTTAATAAACAGTTTGGGGGATGTAATTGCTCTCTGTCTTCTCTGCTGGCTCCTGAGCGGAGAGTCGCTCGCTCCCTGTGCTCAAATGGTGTTGAAAGTGTGGTTTGTTTCGAACACAAGTTCACCTCCTGTTAAGCTCAGATGGTCCAAGGGCTGTGTTTTTCCAAGCACCAGTAATAAGCCTCTTTAAAAAGCATGGACAGCTTGGGGCAACCAACGTATGGGAGCTCCCAGCTCCTTCTACCTTGTCCCACAGCATCGCTGCCCTGCACAGAGCCCAGTGGGGAGCAGAGGGGCAGACATTAGACCAGACTCCCTCCTGCCTCTGTTCCAAGGAGAAGAGGAGCAAATGTTTTCTGGTTCAAAGGAAAGGCTACATCTTCTAGGTGAGAGGCTGGAGGCTTTGGAGGGGCAGAAGGAAGGTAGAAGACAGGCAAAAGGCAGGGGCCAGGTACCATCGAGCTTGCCATGGGGCTGTAAAGCAGGTTGGCTCAACTCTAGCCCCAGCCCATGCCAGGAATCCCAATAAGAAATGGCTACAACTGCATTAAAATGAGCGAAACCCCTATATATGCCCAAATAACCCACACATAAACTCATGAGATCCAACAGATTAATAGAAGCAGCCTCAACAGTCTTTAAACCTTGCAGGATCTCCCCAGCCCAGTGCTGCCCTGCTCTGCAAATACCCATGGTGCAGCTCCCAGCAATGGGAGCAACCTGCTCCTACCTGCCAGCAGCCAGGAAATCAATGGGGCCTGCCAATATCCATCAAAAAGATATGCCAATATCCATCAAAAAGGTATGCCAATATCCACCAATCCCCATTCTCATTCCATACACCACACTCCCCTCCCAAAGCTTCTCCCTTCTGGGGTTGACATATTTTTTTTTGTGGATGCTGCTTAGATGTGGTAGGATTTCTGGCTGGGTGAAGCACAGCACCAAGGGAAGACTTTGAGAGCTGCAGCAGTCAGCATCTCTGTAAACCTAGGCAAGGTATTTACAAGAATCAAGTCATCTGGCATTAGGGGCCTGTAGGGTAAGAAAGGAATGAAGGCAGGAATGTTGTTTGGTTATAAACAACCTGGAAAGAAGGGAGAGATTTAGGATTGGCTTTTCTCTTTAATTGTTAATGAGGTCATTCTGTCCTGAACAGTCCCCCAGAGCAGGGAGAGGGGAGGGCAGCTCCCCACAATGAATTCAATCACCTGTCAAACACATGGCAGTCATAAAAGGAAAATAATAATAATAATCTGTATTTCCTACTCTGGCTGCCAGGCAAAGCTCCAGCCACTTCAAAAGAGAGACCCCACGTTTCCCCAGCCTGGCCTCACCTGACCGATGTGAGAGCAATCTGGAATCCTCATCCAAAACAAAGTCTCTCCTTTGGTGGCTTGTTTTCTTTCTCCATTAGTGGAGGTTGCCCCTCCAAGATAAAGAACAAACCTTCCTCCATGTCGGGAAACTACAAACATAACCCAGGGGCCAAGGCCATATTGGGCAGCTCTGGAAGAGAATGCTGACAAGGTGTAGGAGAAAAGCTCCTGTGGGACAGGACTGGTGCATGAGCCAGGAACCAGAACTCCTTCTTGCAGGGGTCTCCACAAGCAGATGGGACCCCCCAGGATGTAGAGTTCTGGCTTTCTCCAGCAGAAAACATCCAGCTCTCATAGCACAGAGATTTTGGATATGGTGGTGAGAGAGGCTGCAGAAGCAGAATAGATGGGTCTGGGATGAACAAAGTATGTGAAAACTTCCCTGTAGCTGTAAGCTGGAGTAGTTTGCTCTGTGGCAGCTCAGGGCAGCAGAGGATCTTACAAAATTAGCAAGGAGAATTTAAAAACCACTACCACAAGCTGAGAAAGCTCCCAACCAAGACCTAAGGACTGCCTGTGTGCAACTCCCACTCTTGCTTTCAAAGATCTTCCTGAGATTGCCTTTCCAACAGGGAAACACAGACAAATGTCTTGCCAGGATGTCTGAGAAGCTCCTGCAAGACTGCATGAGCACAGTGAGGTTCCTCCCTCCAACGCCAGCCCTGTCCCCACCTTCAGTCTGGTTCCTTGTCCTGGCAGGCAGCCCAGCCATGCATGCCTCACATAAGCCAACCAGGCTCCACCTTAAAGTAAATGAGGTTTTTAATCACCCAAAGCAGTAGCTGCTGCAAAGCTTTGCTCCAACGACAGGTGGAAACCTCCTTCCTGTGTATGTTTGCCACAGGGGTGCTGAAATTGGGTAGTGTCAACATCTGGGGGGAAGAAGCCTTCACACAAAGGTAAATCTCTGCTTTGGTCAACAACACTGGCTGCCCCTGAGATGCCACATAAGCTTCTTTAATAAATACATCCAAAATCCTTAGAGCAAAAAGCAGTAGGAGGTTCTGCCTGGCTTTCCATGCAGCAGTTGCATCACTCAAGGCAAGGTCTCAAGTGCTATTTTCTGAAATACATCATTGGTTCACCCATATCAAAGCTCATCCTTCACACCTCTCTACCTTGACCAGCAGCTGCCAGAGCATGGCTTGGGTTGCTGACAAAGCTTTTGCAAGGCATGAAATGCTCCATCCAAGCCTGAGCTGGGAACTGAACTCCAACCCAGTGAAGTTTCAGGTTCCCCTGGAGAAGTTTTGTGCTGCTTAAATGATCTCCCTAAACACTGCAGGCTTCGAGTTACTTTGATACGTGTGCAAGCCAACTCAAAGTGTCCTTTCAGAGGCTGGTGTGCAATGCAGTACTCACAGAAATGGACCAGTAAAGCCCTTGTGTGGTTGAGGGCTGACCTTCCTCCCACACACACCATCCTGCAGCATTTCAGACTCATCAGATCGAACAGTCCCCTCAGTCAGACACTCCAACTCAGAGCTCTCCTACCCAAAAAGGGCAAACAACTTCCTTCTGCCACACTGATTTTGTGTTTCCCCTCAGACACCCATGTCTGCAGAAGCCTTCAGAAGCCTCTCCTGAATGAAGCAGTTCTGATACCTCCTATAACACCTTGGCTCTATGCACCACTCTCCACAAAAGCAGCAGCTCCCAGCACCTTCTGCACCATGAGGAGGTTTCCCTTGCCACCTGCACCCACCTGTGTAGAGGTCTGTGTCCGTGTACTCATCCACCTTCTTGTGCTGCAGGACATAGTCAGACACCTTTGTCCCAATGGCAGGCTGGACATCCAACCACTCCAGGGAGACCACGGTGCTGGAGGGCTCCACGCTGGGGGAGAGCCGTAGGCTGGGCAGGAGAGAGGAAAGAAACCAAGTAAGACATTCAGCTCCCTTTCTGGGGAGGAATCCACCTCTGCCAGTAGCACAACCCCAGGCAGAGCTCATGTTCCTACACAGGGATGTGCACACAGACTCACAAGGACAGGGGTACAAGGGGAGAGCATGGAAGAACTTCCAGTTGGTGGTCAGTAAGGTCCAGCCTACTGCCATGTGTGTTCTTACCTTCTCCCTGTTCCCAAAAAACCCTAGGTCATGAAACCACAAGCATGCAATCCCAAATAGCCTATCCAAAGGAGCCTTCATCTTCTAGGAGAACCCACAGGGTTCCCACAGGGAATCAAGGACCAGCTGCCCAGGAGCAAAAGAGAAGAGGAGGATCCAGATTAACTTCTATGCAACCCAGGGAGGGTGGAAGGGAGAGAAGGGCAGGAGTGGCTGTGAATCTGCCCAGCTGCATGTGAGCAAGGGTGTGAAGTGTAAGCAACAGCCAAAGCAGGGCAGCAGCTCCTACCTAGACCAGGGATCTCGTGGGAAGGGGTGAAGGCAGAGCAGCTTTGTGCTCCTGGCAGTGCTACTGCAAAGACATCTGCTCTCTTTGCACTGGGGTACATGACAACATGAAGCACAGGGCTACAGAGAATCCAGCTCCAAACATCTGAGCATGTTTGTTGAACTCAGGATGGGAAATGAATCCCCTCCAAGGATTTTGGCTCACTAAGAAGGTGTTCTGCTCCTTGTGGCTCACTGGAGCCAGTCTTCCTGCGTTCTCAGCTAATTCCCCATCAGTTTGCTCCTGATTTGCTCTTGCTCTGACAAGCCACAATGAATTGCACTGTAATTCCATTTCTTTCAGCATTAGAAATCCCATTCTACAAGCCCTGCTAATCAGGTGATGAAAATCTATAAGGAAAACTTCCAGGGCTGCAGCTGGAGCCAGGATATCCTAAAGGCATCAGTCACACAGCGAGGAGCACTGGCCCACAGCCCCAGGGCTCCAAGGTGAGAGGAAGGAGGTGCCCATGGGCTGAGCCTGGGGGAGAGGAGGTGGTGCTGGGGCCCCTGAGGCACAGCAGGGGCTGGCAGTGATACGTACACAGGCGGAGGGAGCGGGCTGCAGTTGGGGAGTCCGTTCTCATCGAAGGCGTTGAGGTCACACCTGCACCAGTCTTCGATAACATCGCCTTTCCCCGAGCACCAGTATGAGCTCATCAGGGCTCCCTTGAAAGCCTGACGTGAGAACAGAAAGCATGAACACGTGTGCTAAAGACTCAGTGCAATCCAGCTAGTGGCTTGGCTGCATGGCGCTGAGTGAGCATCAGGGTGGGGTGTGAGTGCATAGCACCACAACTGGGGAATACAAGGCAGGGCTGTCCTCCCCAGCTCTGCCACAGGCTCTCTGCATGGCCCTGAGCAAGTCCCTTCACCTCCCTGTGCTTTGAGCAGTGCTGCTTCATCCGTGGGTGCTGCATTTGGGGTGGGGATGGGAAAGTGCCTGCATGATCCTACAGATGGGATCTCAGAATCACTAAATCATTAAGGTTGGGAGAGACCTCTAAGATCATCAAGTCCAACCATCTACCTATCATCCCCATGCCATTAAAGCATGTTCCTAAGTACCACATCTTTTGAACCCCTCCAGGGATGGTGACTCCACCACCTCCCTGGGCAGCCTTGGCCAATGCCTAATAACCCTTTCAGGGAAGAACTTTTTCCTCCCCTGGTGCAACTTGAGGCCATTTCCTCTTGTCCTCAACACAAACATAAGCCATTTTGTGACACTGGACATCATAGCCAGGGTACCTTTACACTGCTGCTGTGCACAGTGAAACTCTGCCATGTGCTCATCCCATAGCTGTTTCTGTCTCCATTACAAATAGTTATTCCTACATCCCCAACAACACAGGCTACTACCATCCTTCTCACAGGTTTGTTACTCATGCAAGCTGCTCTCCTGCAAGCAAATTACTGCTTTGCTCACTCACATAAGGAATATTCACAAGCGAAACAGCAGTAACTGGAAGAAAAAAAAACCCCACAAAGTCCTGTGAAATATTTGCAGTGTTCCCCAGGCAGTTTCCCCTCCACAGGCTGTCCCCAGCCTGACCACGAACCCTCTTGACTGCTCCTGATGTTGCCAATGGATCTCCAGAATAAAAGCTGTTTATCTCTGCAACCTGTTCTAGGTGAACCTGCTCTGGCAGGGGGGTTGGACTAGAAGATCTCCAGAGGTCCCTTCCAACCCCTAACATCCTGTGATTCTGTCATCTGCTGAGGTCTGAAACACTTTGCCTGAATTCCCAGAGCCCTCCAGGCCTAACCCTGCAGTGTCTTCTCTGGGCTCATCCCACACCTTGAGGCTCTCAGTGTCAGTCCCCACACTGCAGGACAGGACATCCCTCATTCCATACACTACAGTATCTCACAATACATGGATTTACAATGGTTCTTCCACTACCCTTAAGGGGCAATGGTTTTAAACTGGAGAGGAGTAGATTTAAATAGGACATTAGGAAGAAGTTCCTCACCACAAGGGTGGTGGAACACTGGCCCAGGTTGCCCAGGGAGGTGGTTGAGTTCCCATCCCTGGAGGCATTCCAGGTGAGGCTTGCCAGGGCTCTGGGCAAGCTGCTCTAGTTGGGGATGTCCCTGGCCACTGCAGGGGGGTTGGACTAGATGACCTCCAGAGGTCCCTTCCAACCCTAACCATTCTATGATTCTATTCTATGATTCTATAATCAAACCTCCAGCTTGGAAGACAGTGTCTCTCCCTGCAAAGACATCCCCCCAAATGCTCAAACCAACCCTGGGAAGCCACAACACCCTGCTGGAATAATCATCACACCAAAACTGTCTCCACTAAACCAAATCTCTTTGTAATGTTTTCATCTCTTAAAAGGCATGTTTTGGGGTTGAAACACCCTCAGGGGCCCTGACCCATGTAGGCAGCAGCACCATTCCTCCCATTCAAAGCTGCCTGCTGTTGCCTGGCCCCGGAGCTATCACCCGTGCTGCTAGCTTATGCCTTAAAGATAACAAGGTGCCCTTTGAGGAGGACAGGGATGGCTCCAGTGGCTGCAGCACTGAGCAGAGAGAACTCTAGGAAAAGCACCATGCTGGGGAGGTTCCTGAAAAGAGGAGGTATAAATAGAGCCTGATGTCAAGGCTCATTGGCCAGGGTTTTGTTGCTCCCCGCAAACAGCCCCAGCACCTTTAGCAAGGCACCTTGAGGCTCTCCTGTCTGAAATAATCTCTGCTTCCAGGCACTTACAGAATGGGACTGATCCAGAAGGGAAAGAAAATAATAAAAGGAAGGGAAAAAAAACCCCAACAAACAAAAATCCAAAACATGATAAAGAGAAAACGTGAGGTTATTTTACTTTGCTCTTTAGAATGTAAGTGAATTGCTGGGCTGGAAAAGAGCATCATAAAGTAATTGGAGAGCAGGGAAGAAAGAGAGGAGTTTATCTGACACATTGGAGAAATGGGAACAGATTCCCTTCTGTAGAGAGTATGGATCTAAGCAGGATAAAAACAGTAAATGATGCACGGAGATGGATGGGGAAGTGTGTGCTCTCCCTGGGAAGCAGGGGAAATATGTAAGTTGTGGGTACAGGTGTGCACAGACATGAACTGTGGGTGAAGACAGCTGTTAGGTGATCTCTGGAAAAGCTGCACTGCCACACCTACAGCACTGCTCTGCTGTCACCCCATCCCTAGCCCTCACCCTTTGCTGTGCTCTCTCCCTTGCCCCTGACCCAGCTCCTCCCTGCACATCCCTCACTCAGGGAAGTAATCCCACCTGCCTCATCCATGCCCTTTAGGCAAATCCAATAGTCAATTCCTTGCTTCTTGCTTCCTTTCTTCTGCTGGTAAGTGCAAGGCTGGATGAGCAATCCCCTCTGCTCTGCCTGCCCAGCCTCCCATACATTTTAATTAGATCCTGCAGGTAGCCAGCCCTCATCTGCCTTGTGTCAACCTTCACACAAATGAGGTTAGCTAATCGATGAGTCCTTCAGTTGCACTCATTAAGGCAAGTGCACCTACACACAAACACACTAACTGGCTTCCTTGGAGCAGGATTAGCCCCTGGTGCTGGCTGCTGCCTCCCTCCCCTTTCCAGCAGCCAGCTGACGTCAGGGCCAGGCTGAAGTGGCCAGGACTCACCTTCCCTCCCTTTCCAGCAGCAGTTCAAGCCAGTGGTTTCCAGGATTTTTCCACTGGTGCCAGGGAGTGTGTGTCAAAGGGTGGGTGGGGAAGTGGCAGGAGTGAACTGATGGGAGCAAATGGGTAAGATCATGCAGAAAGAAAGGATGAAGCTCCCCTCATGAAAATGTTCATCATTCCTTTAGGAGGCTCTACATCGACCAGCCTGCTTTGTGAGGCAGACACAGCAGGACAAACAGAGGGTCTCTGTGAGCTTTGAGGACTCTGTGATCCTCCAAGCCCTGAAGCCAGGTCCAGCCTTTGCTGTAGTTCACACACAGCCCACCTTTCCTTCCCTCACCTCCCCCAGCCTGCTCCAGGCTCTGCCTGCTCTGGTAGAAGCTGCTCTCAGGCCCTGGCAGAGATCAGCAATTGAAGTCTCCTTCCCCTGCAAAGTCAAGAGCTTTAACCAGTCCAGTCCCAAAGGCACACTGCAGGCATTGTGGTCCTCCACAAGTAGCAACCACTTACAAACCTCTCCTTCCCTTTCTCCTTCTGACAGCATAGCCTGGGAAGTACTGGGCTGCTCACACAGATCCAAGAAAATGGGAGCTTCCATCCAAACCAGAAGCCCAACAGCACAGGAAGACCAAGAGCAATGGGCAAAGGACACAGCAAAGGTGCTGACACTTGCCCCATGGGCTTCTGGAAGAGCTGCAGATGGAAATGCACAGGGACCTCCCTGGTCTGTGATGGCTGAGGACCACTTTCCCCTCCTGCCTTGAAGTGGGCACCTCCAGATCTCCTGTCCTTCCCTGCTGCCACGCTTGGAAACATGCAGCAAATACTCTCCTCACTTCCAGGAGACAGCATGCACCACCAGAAGACCATCTCCAACACAACCATCTCCACACTGGGTGCTTTGCCATAGTGGTCACCTCAAGGTCCCAAGCTGGGAAAACCCAAGAGGCTCTGCAAGCACCAAGGTCTTCCCAGGAGCAGCTCTGCCTGCTGAAGATGCCAGAGCAGGGACCCTGATGTGCTGTCCTGCACTTGCCAACCACTCCCTGGGATCTCAACGCCCCTCTGTGCCCTAAGGCAATTTTATCTTTCATTTAGAAGTATCCAAATTGTATTGTTTCCCTGTGAGTCAGCCCATTTAGTTTGTGTCCTTCAGTGCCAGAGGGGAAATTTATGAGATGAGAAACTGGCTCGAAACGTTTATTTTCTAGATGACGAGTCATGCCATTAGATATATAGCATTATGAATCATAGCAACAGCATCTCATTTGCTCTTAAAGGTATAATAGGTCTGACTCCCCACACCCATACACACACATAGACTGGATTGATAGTTCCCCCACAGGATGGCTAGTTCATTTGTTCTGACACAAGCAAGACTTAGAGGACCATAAAGTCCCATCTTACCATAAGTTAAGCCTATTCATAAAATAAATATTAAGGCAACAAATGATCAGCTAGGCACATTTATCCTACACTTGGTTGCATATGGATCTTTCTCCTGTTGTTATTTGTGCTCAGGGGGAGGCCATTTGGCCCCATTTGATAGCTTAGACACTCTGCAATGGAATATAGAAGAACATTTCCTTTGTCCTCTCTAAGACCTGGCTGATGGAGGCAGAAGCATTAAGTTATTCCTGACTGTGGGCTTTCTGTTGACACCCCCAGAGAGGAAAATTATAGGACATGAAGGAACCTTTCAGATCAGCTTTTGCAGGCCTCAGCACACACCACAGGGGCTGGTGTTGCCAGATGGGGTACTGGAAATGGCATGTGCTGGCTTCATAGCTGTGAACATCTGGTCTTCTCTGTTGCTGACAGGGATGTGAAAATCTGGCTCAGTTGTTTCTTTGAGTCTAGGTTTGTAGTTGGTGTGTACACCTCACTTCCTGGAAAGATTAAAAAGGAAATACAGGGAAATAGAAAAATGAGCATGCAGGCTGGGCAGAGATATGCTGAAGATACTGGACATCACCTAAAAGTTGGCAATTTGGTAAATTTTGGGTCATGCACTAGCTTCCCTAGTCTTTGCTTGTTTGTTTTTCTTCTTCTAAATGTAGAAGGAAGGGAAGAAGAACAGCAGCAGGCTGGGTCCTGCCAGCTGATAGGCTCAGCCCTAGGTCCAGAGAGACAGCAGCCAACAGAGACATCCTGGCCTTTGCAGGATGGAGATTGTGCCTGCACACCACCACCTCCCCTGAACCCTGAAGCACAGGAAGATGCCACCAGAGGAGGTGCAGCCCTGTGCCACCTCCCAGCAAATCCAGTCAGCCTGTGATGCCACCCCATATAGTGCCTCACACAGCTGGGCCACTGACCAGAGCTCCTGCATGCTGCTGAGCTCCAAGCAGTGTGGAGGTAGCAATAGCAACACTGACTGTTGCTCAAGGGCAAGAAGGAGGCTATGGGATGTAGGCTCAAGCAGAGATTTCACAGCCTGAGTAGGATGCTACCATGATGATAGGGTGGCTGGAGGAAAAGCTTTCCATGCCCTTGCAGTAAAACTCAGAGGTGTTCACAGGAGAGAAATGCTGCTCCTTAGTCTAGACATCTCTGGCAGGAGAGGGACAAAAAAAAGGAGGAAAACTGAAGATTTCCCAGGCCAGAGACTCTTTCCAGGGTCACGCAGCTCGCGTCTGCAAGTCTGCTCCAGGTTCAGAGCAAAGGAGGATGAAGTTTCCCCAGTGCTGTTGGCAGGTGATCTCATCCTGTGCTGCTCACACCCTCGCTGCCTCCGGCTGCCTGGCCCTGGGGAGCAGGATCACCAGCACTTCATCCTGGGAAGGCACAGCAGTGGTTTGCTGGAAAGGTCAGGGTGCTGGAAGGGACCCAGGATGGGCAGCATCCTGCTTGTCTGTGATTGATGGGATCGGAGGGAGCAGCAGAGGACACGGGGAAACCTGGCAGCAGGGGAAATGAAAAGCCTTCCCCCCCTGGGGCTCCGGCTCCACTTTCACACCTCGGCTACAAAGCTCCCCATTATAGCACCATCAGGGCCGTTACAATGAGGCTATTCTTCCCCTGCTAACGCGAGTCGGATGTGGGCTGGAGCTGCAGCAGGATGCTCCAGTGTGCGAGCAGGAGGACGAGGGCTAGTTAGTAGATATTAAAACAAAGCAAAATCAAACAAAAAAACCCTCCAAACAAACCCAGACCAAAACAAAAAAAACCCTATCTCCACAATACAAACACTGTCCCCATTCACCCTGGCTCCCTTTCAGCTTTGGTGCTGGAAAAAGAAACCCCTGGTGCCAGCTCTCCACACCTTCAGGGGCTGATTCAGGGAGGCTGTGTGTGTGCAGGAGGATCAGTGTTGTCCAGCAGTTCTGCCATTGAGTGCTATAGCATAGAATCATGGAATGGTTTGAGCTGGAAGGGACCTTTAAACATCTTCTAGTCCAACCTTCATGGTTTGGCTCCTATATGAGGGCCAAAGTGAGCTCTTGGGTTCAGGGATGCCTCTCACCCTGTCCCCATAGCATCCTGCAAAACTTCACCCTCTTCTTGCCAGGCCCAGATTGGCAAAGATGAGGAGAACCAGTCCTGAGATACAGGGCAATGCCAAGGGCCCAGATATCTACCCTTCTGAATAGGAGTCAAGGGATATGGCCAAACTCTTCCTCAAGAAATGACTCCCAAGTTGACTACTCCAGCCTCTGCCTTAATTCCTCTGTCCCTCCTCCTCAGGCTAATGTTTCTCCTACTCCTGCTCAAGCCTAGGACCAATCTCCTCCAGGCACATCTCTGGTCTCCACTTAGGAGGTTTGCTTCCCTATGGACTCAACCAGGATGGCTGCACAGTGTTTACCAGTGCCCCTGCTTGCCTTCTCATCCACAATCACCCAGCTACACATCCAGCTCAGAGTGGGTAGTGTCTGGAGCCAGAGCAGCACTCCCCTGGGACACAAGCATGGGCTGGGCATGCTCACTGCCTGCAGCCCTCCTGGTCTTCACTCCCAGCACCCTGGCCATGGCCACCCTGGGGACACAGAAGAGGCCAGTGGTGGCCATGCTCTGCTCAGCAAGAGATGGCTCCTTGGGGCCAGTGGGTGCTTGTAGGCTTGTGNTCGTTGCTCTCCTCTGGACCCTCTCCAGCTCTCTTTAGCTCCAACCTCAAGAGTTTCCATCTCAGGTGGTGACCCAGCTAGTGACCCAGCAGGCCTTTGGCACCCAGGAACTGCTGGCACATGCACACTGTAGTCCCAGCCCAGAGAGGGAAGCAGCTCTCACTGAGAGCCCTGCCAGGGTCCCAGCCATGCACCAGGCTCCTGCCAACACTCCTGCCATCACAGGGTGGGCTGCATGTGCTGCAGGCAAATGCTGAAATCACTCCATTTTCAAATTAAATTGGGGTCCTAAGGGTCTTCTAAAAAATCCAGGCTCCATCTCCATTTGTCTCCTTAAATACAAACAACAGGGCTTTGAGGCCATTTCCCACCTGGAGTGAGATTGATCTCTCCTGCCCCCCTTCCCCAAGCCCTCCTCAGCACACCACCCTCTCAAGCACTTCTGCAGCTGGCTGAGCTGCTCCACAGGAGTGGCTCTGGGTTTGCTTCAGGATTTTTTTGGGGGAAAGAAACAGACCACAAACAGGAAGGACCACGCTGCAGAACATGCCTGTCCCTGTCCCTTTCCTCCCCACCCCTGGCCATGGCTGCCCTGTGGCTCTGGCCACGCACACACACACCCCTATCAAAGTAAACTGAATCTTCCAAGGCTCAGTGCTGCTCCCCAGGCTGATGCTGGCAGTGGGAGGGATGGGGAATGCAGGACAGGACATCCCTGTTCCTCCTGGTTGTCCATCCCATGGGGTGAGGGTTGGAAGTCTTGCTGGGATGACTTGTGGCTTTCCTCTCCTTTGGCTCCAGCATGTCCACTAGAGGAAAACCAGCCAGGGTCACCCTGCCATCACACACACTCAACAACATCCTGCCCTTGAGGAGGTGGGGACATTTTGCCAGCAGAAAGCCCCACAATGGCTAGAAGCTCTTTGCTGTTGGGCCTGGCCAGCCACTGACACTGGTGGAGGTTTCTTCCACAGTGCTGCAGAGGAGAATATCCTCCAGCTTCCTCTGGCCACAGCAGTGAAGGGAGCAGTGCTTAGACCACACTGTGGTGTCTGCACTGCTGCAGAGCATGAGGGAAGTGAGATGTGGGCAGATGGCATCGATCAAAACACAATGCAGGTTCCAGAGACATCCACACAAGTCACTGCCAAGATCACAGCTTCTCTCTTTACATTGTTTGAGCTCATGTTGAGAGCATTTAGACTGAAGAGCAATGGAGCTACAACAATAGTGCTATAAACCTACTTAGACCAGTTTAATCTGACCAGGACTGGTGGAGAGGATTCCAGCATTGCTTCTGTGGCAGCAAGCAGTCCTTCCTCTGTGAAACCTTCCACCCACAAGCCACAGCAGCTATTCAACAAAGCCCTTCAAAAGGTGCTTGGGCTTTCAAACACATCTCTACAACCCTAGGAAGCTCCTTGCTCAGCACTGCCCAATCCCCTAGCCAGGCTGCAGCTCTCAGTGACTGTGCAGGTCTCTGAGCAATGCTGTTAAACCACAGTGGCAAAGAGAAACCCCTAGCAGGGGCTCAATCTGTAATTTTCACTGCACACAAGAAGGAAAAGGGAGGCCAGGACAGGTCAGTCCAAACCCCTGCTGACCACACACAGCTCACAGCTCAAATGCCTTCATACAAATGCTCCTTGGGCAACAAAAGGCTAAACCTGACTCCTGGAGCCCTTCTAAATTTCAATCTCTTCCTTCAAAGCAAGAAGAAATCAGCAGATCCCAATGGCATGGAAATGAAAGAGTTTTCTAATTTACTTCACTGTTACCCCTTCCCTGCTGGCTAACCTACCTCTGGTACTCCAAAAAGAACTGTCTCCTTGCAGATTGCTGCTGGGAAGCACAGCTTTCCTCCCTGAAGGAAACCAAGATTCCCCTTGCTCTCCCTGTATCCATCTCTTCCTGGCACTGCCTTGGACATGCTGATAAGGGCAGGTCCAAGAATTGCCCAGCAGGAAGAGGAGGCATGGGTGGGGAAATGCAGGATGAGAAAAGAGTGGGAGAAAGGGATTTTGAAGAAAAGAGGAATTGAAGTATGGAAGTCAGGCACAGCTGCATCAAAGAACCAGAAGGATTGATAGATGGGAAAGCAGGAACAAGATCAAGAGATAGGCAAGGATGTCCCTCCTTGTCCCAGTCCCCATAAGGAATTTAGGTGCCAGGAGAAGCATGAAGGCTCTTTTGCCTGTGACTCTGGGAAGGGCATGAAGCATCACTCCTGGTGGTCACAGCTCTATGTGCTAGGATTGCTTCTTGACCAACACCACAGCTGCTGAGCACTGGCTTACTCCAGACACCTTAATCAAGTGCAGGCTCAGTGCTAATAAGTGACTTCAAGCAGGTCAGTCATTTTTGGACTTGAGATTGGGGTTAGAGGGCAGTGGAGGGGGTGAGGGGCAGCAGCAAACTGAAAAAGTGGGAAATCAATCTCCATAGGATTAACACTAAAGCTCCTTGCAGGAAGTAGAGGAAACCAGTACCAGGGAAGGGTGACCTCCAGCTTGGCTGGTCCCTTCTGGAGTAACAGTGACCTCCTGTGGTTATAGGGCTGTCCCCAAGGGGCTGGTTAGTCCCTTCCTCTGTACTGGCACTTTGCAAATCCATGCTGGGACCCAGTGGAGCTTTGGCCATCCCTCAAACAGCTCTATCTGAGATCTCAGAGCCAGGAATGACAGATTGATCTGATGCCTGGCTCCTCAAATCCCTCTGCAGGGTGCATTCTGCACACTGGTGTCTGCTGCAGGTGGACACCAGGACTGATTGTGGCTCAAGATGCTTACAGCATCACCTTCACTATCCTGAAGGCAGGGAGACATGTCATAGAATCATAGAATCATAGAACAGTTCCAGCTGGAAGAGACCTTGAAGATCATCAGTGCAGCCTTTGGCCTAGCCCTAGCAACTTACCAAATGATGCCTCCCAATGCAACATCTACCTGTCTCTTAAACACCTCCAGGGATGGTGACTCAACCACCCCCCTGGGCAGCTTATTCCAATGGTTGACAATCATTTCTGTAAAGAAATTCCTCCTAATGTCTAGCCTGACCCTCCCCTGGTGAGAGCTGTAGGTGGTGGGCGGCAAGATCTGCCAGCTCCATCGCTGGCACCGTCCTGAAGCATTCCCAGATGAACACAAACATGAACCCAGCACCCCGCTGCAGGGAACCCAGCATTCCTGCAGAGCCTGAGGAAGGCAGGCTTGAGAGGGAACTAAAGCAGGAGCCTAGTGTGGAGCTGGCCCCTCACTCACCTCCCTGGTGTCGTTGTCCTGGATGAGAGCATAGAGAGGCACCACGCGGTTGATCTCCAGCAGCACTGGGGTAGGGCTGAGCTGCTCCTTGCCGGGCCGGCGGCACAGGTGGCAGGTGGCCGGGCAGCGGCCCTTCTCCTCACAGTGAATCTCCACTCCTGAGATGAGCTGGTCATCAGACAGCATCTGTGCTGTCAGCAGGCCTGATAGATAGGTGATGAAGGGCATGGATTTCAGCTCCTTCTTGTTCCCAAGCTCAGTTGTTTCTGGTTTAGGGAAACGGAAGAAACCAAACATCATTAAAGAACTCCCAGTACAAGCATCTTCCCTAAGCCAGGCTTTGCTGCAGTGAGGATAAATGCAGCTGCTGAAGGTGTAGGCCAGGTGGGAGCAGGTAGCCAGAAAGGTTAAGGAGAGAAGGAGGAAAAGAGGACTTGGGAGTGTGTAGAAAGTGTGAGTATTTCCAGACAAGCACTTCTAGAGTGATAGAACTGTGTTCTTTTTGTTGTAACTTGCATATTCACTTACTGCACTTCAACATGAAACTAAACCCACCCAAGGATATTTCCCCTGCCAAAGAGAAACCTATCCAAATAGACCAGGGCAGAGAGCTGAGTGCCCTCATCCTTGCACCAGCCCTCCCTAGTCTCTGTGATCCTTAGCTCTCTCTTTTGGGTGACACATTATCCAGGGCACTGAGACAGACACAAAGCAGGCTGCAGAGAGACCTTGTGGGATGATGCCCCTTGGCAGAGAGGGTAAGTGGATACTGGAACAAACACACTGCACAGGGAACAGACAGAGGCATTACAAAACCAAACTGTCAACACTCTGCCTTCAGGAAACATTCAGGCCTTTGAAACCCAGTGTGAAACTTCCTGGTGGTCTTAACCACAAGGCAATAAACCCAGAGTGCCTTACTTTGTTCTGCTTTAGCCTGAGCCCTTGCTAAGGATAAGGGAACTATCACACCTGAGTCACAGAGACAGGACTCCCATCTTTGTCCTGTACATTTCTATTGCAACTCTCTATAGACACTTCTCTTGAGTTGACCCAAGAAGGAAGCTGATAGACCTACAGAAGAGAAGCCTTTCTCCATCCTGAGCCCGAGTGAGGTTCTCAGCTCCATGAGCTGGATGGCTGCTGCCTCCAGCAACAACTTCCCAGTCCCAACAAGGAGCTGTAGGGGGGCAAGGATTGTCTCAGTGCCCTTGGCTTGCAGTGACATGCAGCTGATCTGGCAAGGCACTAGTCAATTAGAAACACAAGTAAACACAGTATTCATTCATGACTCCCAACACCCTCCAGGCTGGGACAGCCCTTCCCTGCTGTCTGGCTGTCAGGGAACACTTCTGTCTGCAGGATGAAAGCTATCACAGGAAGAACAAGCAAAATTCTACCCAACTCATCTTTCAGTGGAATAAAAAGGGGACAGTTGCTGAAATGAATTAAAACAAGGCTCTAAGGAGATGTCTCAGCATCTAGAGAGACACTGGTGTACACAGACATGGAAAATGATTGGAGCTGGCTCCTGCAGAGAGTATTTTCTAGAAGAGCAGCTCCAGGTAACTTCAAGCCTTGTAAGGCAAAGCCATGAAGCCATGGTAAGCTGGGTGGCTCAAAAAGAGGGGAGCTACAAGACAATGCCATGAGCCTCTTCTCACTTGTGAAGAAGAGTAACTTTTTTTAAACATCACTACTAAACTCCATGTAATGAGAAGGGAGATGGCAATGACACCTCTGGGCTCCAAAGCTTCCTCACCAGAATTGGAGCACTGGTTTTGGAGATCCCTCATGGGGAAGGAACATGTGGAGCTGTGCTTTAAGGGACAACATGAACACAGAGCTGAAGAGAAAGTGGAATCAGTTATCTCATGATTGGTCATAGGATATCAAACCTTCCTTTCTGAACTATTGGCTTTATAGCTGAGAGTTATACAGCACTAGCACCAAATGTCTGCATGTGTCCTTAACACAGGCTATGGCTTAGCCTAAGTTTAGCTAAGGCTAGTCTGGGAATGTGGCAGCTTCATACCTTTCTAGAAGGCTTTCTGAAAATCAGTGTTTAAATCACACATACAGATTTCCATCAACACCTGGGAGAAGACCTGGAGACAGCCCAGGCAGGATGGGCAGCATGGTCCAGCAGCTAGAGCACCACTCTGGGAATGCCTCATCGAAGGCTCTGCTCCAAGCTATCTGCTCTGTGCTTCTCCTCCCCATGTCACTTGTCCTCTCTGTGTTGAAGCACAGAATACATGATGCATGTGGGCTCAGATGCTCTTCAAGGACAAACAAGCAGTAAGGAGCACAATGAATACTCAGGAAGAGAAACCTCCCATGGTTCCCTTCAGTTACAGTCTGTGTTTGCAAGGAGCACACTGAGGCAAGTAGGGAGCAAAATAAACCTCTGAGCAAGGATTTCTCTCTGCAGGGGAGTGCTAACTCCATTCTCCTTGGATTGCTCCATGCTGAGGGACACCCTCAACTGATGGAGCTCTAAGAGCTTTGATTCAAGTGTTGACCTTAGCTGCCCCATCCAGGAACACAGGTGAAGCTCTGTGCAGTGGTGCTCCACAAGGCATATCCCCCTGGGGAAAGAGAGGACATGGCTTCCCTGCAAATGGTGGCCATGGAGAGCCACCCTTTAGTGTCCACCCTAAAAACACAGCCCTTTTAGCCAGAGAAGAAAATGAACATGAGCTTGTCCAACATATCCTGGCCACCTCCTTCACCTGTTGCTCCCAGGAAAGGGCACTGTAGCTGGGAGTGGTGGAGGTGCTGGTTTCAAGAGCTCTCCAATGGGACTGGCATGAAAATGAGGGTTCCTTTTTTCCCCTGAAAGAAAGCCAGACAGAGCAAAGCCATTTCAGGAGCAGCAGTCATCAAATGGAGCTGCACAGGGGCAAGTATAGAGGTCTGCAAATAGAGCAGCCATGCACTCAGCAACAGAAGATTACCAATGGAGCCTGGTGACTCATGGTAGACTTGTCAGAAGAACAGATTTCATAGGTAAAGTGGAAAGTTCTGCCTGCATTTAATCCTCTCTAGAACATTTGAAGCCCCAGTCACTTTTGGGAGGAGGATTGCTTTGCAGTCTGGCTTCCTGGGGATAGAAGAGGTTACTGCAGCCGAGCTTACCGGTTCAGTGTGCTGGCAAGGGATCCATCATGTTCCCTTGTACCAAAAAGGCTGTGGGTACAACTCCAAGGGAGGAAAACGAAATAGGACATGGCTCAGCAGAGGGAGACACGCTTCACTGTCATATTGCCAGCTCTCATCCAGACAAGCACTTGGAAGTCATCAGCGCTGGAGAGCAAACCCTGGTAGCTTTTGTGAAATGAGCTTTGGGGGCTTAAGTTCAGTCCTAACAAAATAATCACCCTGTTTCTGCGAGTAAAAGCTATCTGAGAGTGCCAGCTGTACACTTTGCTTGTGAGCCAGCTCCTCCAGAGCTGAGGAGAGGCAGTGAGGAGGAACTGCTGCTCCTCATCTGCTTGTTCAGGGAGTAGAAAGAATCAGCTCCAGGTGTCTCATCCCTAGAAAGCTGATGATTTCCTTGACAGAGACTGTGCTTCCCACCACTCACAGCATCTCACAGAGGAGTTACTCAGGTCTGGGAGGTATTTTCCCCCAAACCACACTCCTTTATTCCTTTGCAGCTGTAGCCCAGGAAGAAGGGATTGAGGTCCCTCTGTCTTCCTTCCTCCTACCTCTGAGATGGGTTTCAGTTATTTGCTCAGGGGGCCCAGGGGCCAGCCCACTCTTCTCATGGCAAATCCAGTAGTCAACTAGAGAAACTCCATGTATCTCTGGAAGCTTGGTCTGGCTTTTATGACACAGTACTGTACAGTGTTCATCAGCACTAAGGCCCAGCTGACTGGCTTCCTCTGGAACAAAAAGATGAGCAGCTCGACCCTATTCCTGATGAAGTCAAAGGAAGTTTGTGCCACTGGAATGGAGAGAATCAGAACAAGCCCCTGCAACACACCACTAGAATGCCATCTCCAGCTGCCAGCAAGGTCAACTGCTCCTGTTGTCTTCAGTGCAAGCTGCATTCAGTCTAGAGTAAGTAAATCCAGCTTTAGTGTTCAGTTCCACATGCAGAGCCAGGTAACATCCCAAGGCACTCAGATTGCTCTTGCAAAGCCTCAGCTTCAGTCCCAGAGAAGGGCTTTGCTAGGGTGCTCCAAAGGTCCTGCTCTGGCAGGAGGATGAGGCTTGGCTGAGGAGCTGCAGTGCAGCAGCAGCAAGGACAGAGGAGTTATCAGCCCTTGCATCTCAAGATACTAGCACTGCTCACTTGAATCCTGGCAACATCTGTCTGGAAGCCCAGTGCTGCAGATGTGGTTAGCTGTATCAAGGAGACTTGTGAGAGTTATCAGGTTGTTTGTTTGCCTGGAATCTGTGTTTAAACCAAAACCAACAACACATCAAAGTGAATGAAACTAAGAGGCTCCTGCCGAGCGCCAAGCCTCACGTAAGAAGGGGAGGAGGAGCAATGCCGAGGTCCTGCTTGCCTCTCAGGGTGCCTGGCTCCATCTCTGTGCTCCACTAGGCTTTAATAAGCCCACAGCAGGAGGTGAGTGCCAGCACAGCTTGCAGGGGTCCCTGCTCAGCCTGCAGCAGCTGCAGATGTGCTTCCAGCGTTACCAGCAGCACCTCCTAGTGCTTGGACAAGAAGGAAGCATGATAACACACCACTGCTACAATAACAAAAGCATGATACCTAATTCTTTTGTGCTGGAGGGCTGTTCTGTCTTGACAGCTCCCAGGAGATGATGGGTTTGCTAGTGGTCCAGCAACTTACACAGCACCTCTTCCAAAAGCTCCCAAGTCATTCCAAAACTGGGAATCACTCCACTTACCACAAGAATGTAGCCACATCAGGGATAGGATGTGGTAGCTCTTCAACAGCAAAATGCTTGGAACAAGGAGAGAAGAGGGCTCTCCAGCTGAAGCTATAGAGGGAATGTCAGGAACAGACCCAGGTAAGGATTCCTCCAGACTCAGCAGGTTAACCCCATCAACACTAACCAGTTGCTCAGCTGGGCCTGATTTAGGACCTGGGTTTTGCATTTCATGCAAGGAAGAGGTAATTCTGGTCCACCTTCCCTTTAGACCATCCCCTGGCTGGACAGACCTAGTGCCACCACGGGCAGAGCAGTGGGCATTTATGACCAATGTTTCTCCACTGGCACAGGCTGCCCTTTTATTACCTGGTGGAATAATTCCCATTTGCTGGCAAATCCATTGCAAGGGACTTAGAAAGAAAATCAATAGTTGTGTTTGTCTGGGAATTTCTCTTGCAGCGAGACATTGTCAGTGTGGTAATCACCAGGTCTGTGAAGAGCCTGGACAGATTTAATGCTGACCTCTCTTCATGATGGCCAAACACTGCTTGAGGCTGTGAGGAAGGTGTGGGTATCACAGCCAGGAAAGCCAGCAGTGCTCCTGTGTCACACACATCCAGGTGTGCAAAAAGCATAGTGCCAGCTCCTGCTGCTGCCCAGGAAATGCCATGCTGACAGCAGCTCTGGCTGGCTGTGCCAGATCACCATGGAACTATCAAGGCCTGTGTCCCCAGGGCTCACATGTGGGCTAGGGCAAAGGAGGGCTCACCTAGGATTTGTTAATTGTCTTTTGGGGAATGCAGGCATTCCCTGGCATGGCATCCTATGCGGGAAGCCTGAGTGAAGACACGACTGAAGGAATTGGGATTGATTACCCTGGAGAAAAGGAGACTCAGGGAAGACCTTCTCAGTCTCTACAACTCCCTGAAAGGAGGTTGGAGTGAGGTGGGGTTGGCCTCTTCTCCCAAGGAACAAATGATAGGACAAGAAGAAATGACATCATGTTGCACCAGGGGAGGTTTAGGTTGGACATTAGGAAGAATTTCTTCTGCAAAAGGGTTGTCAAGGCCTGGCCCAGGCTGCCCAGGGCAGTGATGGAGTCCCCATCCCTGGAGGGATTGAAAAGCCATGGAGATGTAGTGCTGAGGAGATGGTTTAGTGGTGAGCTGGCAGGGCTGGTTAATGGTTGAACTCGATGATCTCAAAGGTCTCTTCCAACCAAACCGATTCGATTATTCTAGGACTACAGGCTGCTCGGGCGGGAGGCAGCGTGTGAGTGCAGACCCCAGCAGCAGTCCCACTGGGGCCTGAGGCAAGCGCAGGCACTGGCCCGTGGGGCCCCTCCTGCCGCGGCTAGCTGCGGGGCAGTTGTGGCCAGCGCGGTCCGTGAGGCCCTGCTGCCCTCTGGTGGCCCCGCGGGGGGATGGCTCCCGGGCTGGACATCACCGCTGGCTCTGGCGCTGTCACCCCACAGCCCCTCCGCAGGGACCTCCTGGGAGCAGCACGCCTCGGAAAAATGAGTCTGGCAACCCAAATGTGTAACACCTCTGAGTGGCAAGACGTGAGAGCCTCCTGAACGCGGTGATTTGTGATCCCTTTCCTCCCCTATTATGATCAGAGAGGCTCACACTGCCTGCCTCAGCCCATCAGCAAACTCACACTGCAGACCACTCTGGTGCTCTGACCGCTGCTCCCACACAATTAATCCAACTCAGTTAGGCACCGAGCCCTGCAGGCTCTTGGTCTCCTTATGCCCAACCACAAGGAGTGGCCAAAGGGCTTGTGGCTCAGTGGCACACGTGACCCCTGCGTGCCCCTCTGTCCTGGGGATGATCCCGAAGGTACCAGTAGGGAGAAGCAGACACAGACAGTCTCCTCTGCCTGCAGGCTGGACAGCAGGTTCTGTGGTAACCTCAGTTTCAGATGAGATGTTTACAGACCTGTGAGCCTGTGCTATTAAGAAAAAATACACAACCAAGAGAGCTTTTAGAGACCACTGCTAAGGCTCTGTAAAAGGGGATGGTGCAGGCATCACTGGTGAGCTCACTTTATCAAAGGATCAAGCTCTGCAGAGCCCTGCATAGTCCTCACTGCCATCCTGCTGCCTGCACTGGTTTCCAGAAAGAGCAACCAGAGCCCTACCCTGTTCATCCAACCCTTGGCAGCATCTCAGTGTTCAGCTCCCTGCCTCTGAGCCTCTACAGCCCTGCAGGGATAGCTCCATGAACCCCAAAATTGCCACTGCCACCCTCCATGGGCTGCTGTCTAAGACCTGTATTGCAGCTGGCTCCCTTCCTGTTCCAAAGCACCTGCACTCCCATTTCCCATGGGATGGCTGAGATCTACCAAGCTCTGCCAGCTGCATGCCTGGCTAGCAGCACAGGGAAGCCCCATGGGACACAGTACCCTGCCAGGGGTCAGGGTGACCACGGTCCTAGGCTGAACTGTCTCCCCTACTTCCTCATCATGACACAGGGTCCCCATGCTGGGAAACATCATCAGCTCACTGTTATCACCTCTAACCAAATCCTAAAAGTCTTTTGTTTTCTCCCCAGTATACATTAGAAGTTTATTTCCTCATTCCTATCACTGTTTTTTTCCTCACGCTGTTCAATTTCAGGTGTGGATGTCCTCACAAAATCTGCCAGATCACCCTAGTTTAATGCTGATGTCTGCTTTTATTCACTGGAAAATATATCAGAGGCTGAAAAAGCATTTTCTTGGTGGTACCACAAATCAGGAGTGAACTCCATGTCCCCTCCCTGGGCACAGCAACACCCCAAGGAACTGCACTAGGCAGGGGTCTCACTGAGGTTTGCTGCTCAGGGCCTGAAGCATGGCATGAAACAAGAGACTGTAAATCTCCCTCATTTCCTTCTGCAACCCTGGTTCAGGGTTGCATCTGCCCTCTCTGCCTTTGAGAGCATCTGCTGCCCACGTTGCTGATCCCTGCTGCTCCAGCTCCCTGCTGGGATGTAGGTCCCTTCCAACTAAACTATTCTAGTCTAAATAGAAAAAAAAGTAGAAAAAACACCAAAACCAGAAGGTGGCAAGAATTGTTACATTACACCAATGCTTTCTTCAGTGCTGGTTGGTAGTTGCTGGAGTGGCTGAGCAAGCAGCACTGGAAAGGTGCTCCAGTTTTTGCTGAAAGGTCTGGGCATGGCCCCACAGCTGCCAGCACAGCACTGGCTGTGCCTCCCTCCCTCCTGGGTGTGCAGGCAGAGAGGCCACACGCAGGGTTTAACGGAAATGGTTAAAACCAAGTCTTGACTCCTCCCCAAGCAATGAACTCCTACAAGCCCCCAGACCTTTACCTGCACATCAGCCCTCCAGCTAGGCTGACTGTGAGATACTGCCTGGATGCCACTGGGACCAGACATGCTGCTGGTGGCACTGCTGGTGTGTGAAGCAAACACTTCCATTGGACCTGCCTGCCCAAGCCTAGGCTCCTTCCTGCTTCCACACAGGAAGCCCCACACCCTGACATTTCCTGATCTGCAGTGCAGCCCAACAAGGTCACAGCAAAACTGCTTTCTCTGACATCATTAAAGTAGTCTCATGATGGCCAAGTGAAAGCTGAGCTGGAATGGGACCTGTGTTACTGACAGACCTTGCACCAGCATGACACCAAGAAACGTAAGGTCAGAGCAGAACCATGGTCCAGTGGCTAAACCCCTGCCTCTGGCTAATGCTGCCAGTCTGCAGGCAGCAGGAGAACCTGTCTGACAGGCAGAGAGGTCAGAAATAAAGGCTTGGAGGGAGAAGGAGGAGGAGGGAAGAGGCAGGAGGGAAATGACTGATTCTATGATTAATGACTCCAGTCATTGCTCTGTGAGGGTGTAACAGAGGTGCCAATCTCCCAGGCGTGAGCAGATGAGTCGAATGCCTGGGCAACACAAGCTCTCCTCTGATGGAGGGCAAGCCCCAGAAGGGCTGAATTGCCTATGAGCTGATGATTTCCTGCCTGCACCACAGCAGCTGCACTGACCACTGGCCACCAGCGCCAGAATTGGGGCCAGGAAAGGAATTAATCCAACAGGGATGCGCCCTGAGCAAGTCCTTGCATAAGCAGCTGCAGCTGCCTATCTAGTCACTGACGATACTTATGTGCATCACCCAATCAACTGATTACATTTGCTATTCTCTACCTAAAAATAGTCCTTTTTGCCCTGGGAGCGCACAGGCTGCTCCAACACAGTTTATGAAATGGACACAGAAAGACGGATTTTCTATAGGTGATGCAAAACTCAACATATTCTAAGGACTATGTCAGAGGGAAGGACAGGAGGAAAGGAAGGGGCTACTCTAGCAGCAGTACTGGCTGATCAGGGAGAGGGCACAAGACAACCTGTGTGTGACAAAGCTGCACATAATAAATCAAAACCAATCAAGAAAACATCTTTCTCTCTCCTTTGTTTTTCCTTTTAACTTTCCTTGATAGAAACAGCTACAGCACACGTGTGGAGAAGGAAAAAGTGTGACTGACCTGGGTGCTCCCAACATGGGAAGCAACCTGCTCCAGCCTCCAGTGGCACACCCTTACCAACCTTCTCACCTGATGGATAGGAACCCCTGCAGCATCTCCTGCTCCCAGGGCCCTGACAGAGCTACTGTGGGACTCCAGCCCCAATGCTTCCAGGCAGAAAAGAACCTGGGGGTGTTGGTCAATAGTGGCTGAAGACAAGCCAGCAATGCGCCCAGATGGCCAAGAAAGCCAACAGCTTACTGGTTGGATCAGCACTAGTGTGGCCCTAGAAAGACACTGAGGTGCTGCAGTGTGTCCAGAGAAGGGCAACAAGGCTGCTGAAGGCTCTAGAACACAAGCGTTGTGAGGAGCAGCTGAGGGAACTGGGGTTGTTTTGTCTGAAAAGGAGGCTCAAGAGAGACCTTCTCACTCTCCGCAACCCCCAGAAAAGAGGTTGTAGCGAGGTGGGCATTGGCCTCTTCTCCCCGGGAACAAGCAATAGGACAAGAGGAAATGGCCTCAAGTTGTGCCAGGGAAGGTTCAGGTTGGACATCAGGAAAAGAATTTTCCCCAAAAGGGTTGTCAAGGCCTGGCCCAGGCTGCCCAGGGCAGTGGTGGAGTCCCCATCCCTGGAGGGGTTTAAAAGCCATGGAGATGTGGTACTGAGGGACATGGGTTAGCGGTGCCCTGGCAGTGCTGGGTAACGCTTGGACTCAAGGATCTTAAGCGCTCCTTTCCAACCACGTCGCCTCTCGGGCTCTACCGCCAGCCCCAGCTCCCTCCCAGGACTCCACCTCCCGCCATGCTCCGCGGCACGGCACGCGCACACACGGCACGGCGGCAGCCGGCGGCGCGGGGCATGCCGGGGAGCGGCGCGCGGCCCGGGAGCGGCAGGCAGGTAGGTAGGAAGGGACACACCGGGGCCCGCATCGGCGGCAGCGGCGCCCTCTGGCGGCGGGGCGGCTGCGGGCGGGACACCCTTCAGCCGCTGGCCTGGGGCCCAGCGCCGGTCCGGTCGGGTTGGGCCGCGCGTCCACGTGGTGGGCGCTGCCGGGCGGTGAGAGCGGCCGCGCCGGGGTGGGTTCGCCCCGCTGGGCTTCCTCAGGCAGCGGGGCCGCAGGCCTGGCCCAGGCACGTGCTCGGCCGCGGCGGGAGGGGG
>VWZO01018181.1:15528-50196 GCA_013396975.1 Bucco capensis | reverse complement strand
CGTGCTCGGCCGCGGCGGGAGGGGTAGGGTGGGAGATGGGGCAGGAGAGGGCTGATTCTGCGATGCAAACGGGAGTTTGTACCGAACCGAGCGTGCGCCCGGTAAAGCCGCGGGTGTCCCTCCCCTTACGCGGCTCCCGAGACGGGTCCGTTTAATGGCATCACATTGCTTCAATGCCTGGACGCTGCACAAGGGAGAGACGCTGCGAGCATCTGCTTTGAGCAAAAAAAACAAACCCCAGAAGTCTGGGTATTGTGCTGATTGTGTAGCTTCCCTGAAATAGCATCCCAAGTGCTGTAGGATGAAGTCACAAGGCAGAGTGTGCACCTTGCTAATGACACAAGCTATGAATGACAAGTGAAACGAGTTGTATTGCTGCACACTCTAACTAAAAACTACAGAGTGAGAAGAGAAACTGCAGCAGGAATGGGTTTTTTAACATAAGGAAACAAACCTCCCATAATAATATAGTTTTCTAGCTCAGTCCTCAGCTGAGGCTTTCTCCAACACCCTGCTCTGCTTCAGAGGAGCTGCCTGGGGAGAAACAGATACACAAGAACAACTTGCTGTGAAGGAAACTTCCAGGGTTTAAAAGCCACAAGGTAAAGATTAAAGTGCAACAGTGGAAAGAATTCCACGTTACTAAGGCTCCTACTGGCATTCTGATAAAAGGGGGTTACATGTGACAAAAATGTCATACAAATTGCCTTTCCAGGAACAGAACCTAACTTAAAACTAAACCAAACTCCCTCCACCATTGTTCTTTAATGAAAATACTTGTTTTAAAGGTGTTTTTTTACATAACTCTAGTGTATCTGGTGTCTTTGTGGCTCCCTCATCCTTCCCTAAGCAAATCTTATAATGTATTTCCAAGGAAAACAGGATGAATAGAGCTGGTGTCCTGTGTTTCATTTTTAAAAATCAGTTTAATGTACAGATCTTTCCTCCCTCCAAGGAAGGTTTCTGATCTACATGGCAGTGCCCAGGCTTCTGCTTCCTCAGCTGAGATACATGCTAAGAATAAAGGGAAGTGTATTTGGTGCCAGTGGCAGCAAGCACTTGGAGTGTCCCTGCTCTCTCGGTGCTCTCAGCATGCCACCATCAAGCTAGGAGTCATATCCCAGCCTGGTACTTGGTGGAGACTCTGCTACACCACCAAATCCTTTCCTGAAATGTGGGCTGTAAAGCACTGTGCAGTGCAGCTGATAAACTATTTTTTCTTTCTGCTCTGTATGAACATAAAAAACTTTTCTTCATTGCACTTGTCTTCTTGAGCAAATGATAAACTCAAGTACAGTGAACCTTACTGTCTGCAATGCTCCCAAGGATGGAGCAGGCAAAGCCAGCAGGGAGGCACAAGTGCTGCATGCATGCAGCCATTATTCAGAACTAGCTGTCTGTTTGCATTCCTCTGTTGCCATCTCTTCATTCCAAAGACCATCTACTTCCTTCTCCTCCTTCTTCATTCTAAAGACCATCTACTTCCTTCTCCTCCTCTCTGCCCTAGCAGAAATATTTTCTTCCCCATTTCCTTGAACAGCTAAGCAATGCAATAGCAAAGGTATTGAAATCCAGTCTACTGAATAATAAGTTAATGATGTGAACCCTATTCTGTTCCTTTTGAATGGATGGCTGCTTTAGCAGGAGAGCTGCTGGGATCTGCTCCCTGCTGGGAGAGATGTGGAGATGGAGAAACCTGGATTGAAGCTGAGCTGCAACCAGAGTGCTATAAAACTGAGCCAGAATACAAGAATGAGGTCAATGTTGCAAGACTGAAATAAGGAGAAATTGCATGTAATTAAGCTAAGCTCAAGAATTAATAGTGAACACTTTTAGTATACATTAACAAATGTATGGAGTTGTCTGTTAACTCCATAGCTAATAGCTGCTGGAACACTGCTGTGCTGAGCTGTATTTAATTTGCATGCTGAAGCATGATGCAGCATGGCAGAGGCTAATGAAGTACAGTGGCATAAAATTTTTTGCTGTGTGCTTGCAGCCTCTCCAGTCATTCCTAGAAGGAGTGGAAGCTGTTCATTCCTTCTAGTTTCACTATCTGGCAAACACAGGGAACCTTGAGAATTTATTTTGGCTATCTAGAAAAGCAGAGTAAAGCAACCATATTGATTTTGTTCATCTCTGATGTCACATCTGAATGCAGGTCTCCAGAGGTGATATATTAATGTCCTAAAGCGTTGCACCATCTGGTTCCTCTTTTGATGCACAGCATTTTGAATGCTTGGTTTAATCTCCCTGGGTTTCAGTAAATTATGTAAACTTGGAGGCTTGGCAGCAGGAGATGGGCACCATGAGGAGATGATTCAGTCATCAATATCTATTGGGCTCCCTTATTGCTTCCATTACACTTCTTTCAGTTCTACTTAGAAATTTTGCGAGTGAATAATTCATCGCACTAGGAGCTGCAAGTTAGTTGTGGAATTTGTCCACCCTGAGATTAGCTATGACTAATCCATCCTTTGCAAACGTGGAAGAACTAACTGGGCTTCTTTTCTCCAGGCCTGGGAGATAAACCAGAAATAAATGGCATGTATGTGTAACTGCTGGTGATGAGATAAATCACATTTCCTTTTCTTCTTTCTGGACAGAATCGGAGCACCTTGGAATAGATGTGAGCACAAGACTGCATCAGTTAAAACTGCCTTGGAAAGCCATGGCTGCTGCCCCGCAACTCAACTCGGATGCACTCCGAGAGGTCCTGGAGTGCCCCATTTGCATGGAGTCCTTCACTGAGGAGCATCTGAGACCCAAGCTCTTGCACTGTGGGCACACCATCTGCAAACAGTGCTTGGAGAAACTCCTGGCAAACAGCATTAATGGCATACGGTGCCCCTTTTGCAGCAAAATCACCCGGATCACAAACTTAGCTCAGCTGACTGACAATCTTACTGTGCTGAAGATCATAGACACCGCCGGGCTGGGCGAAGTGGTCGGTCTTCTCATGTGTAAGGTCTGTGGCAGAAGGTTGCCTAGACACTTCTGCAAGAGCTGTAGCATGGTTTTATGTGAGCCCTGCAAGGAGACATCACACATGCCCCAAGGGCATAGAGTCATTGCTATCAAAGAGGCTGCTGAAGAGCGGAGGAGGGAATTTGGGACACGGCTTGCTAGACTTCGGGAGCTCATGGGTGATCTGCAGAAAAGAAAAGCATCTCTGGAGGGTGTTTCAAGGGACCTGCAATCTAGATATAAGGCAGTTCTGCAAGAGTACAGCAGAGAAGAGCACAAGATCCAGGAAGAACTGGCTAGGTCACGCAAGTTCTTCACCACCTCTTTGTCTGAGGTGGAGAAGATAAACAGTCAGGTAATGGAGGAGCAAGCTTATCTGCTGAACTTAGCAGAAGTGCAGATAATGTCTCGTTGTGACTATTTCCTTGCCAAAATAAAGCAGGGAGATATAGCTCTCTTGGAGGAGGAAGCAGATGAGGAAGAACCAGAACTGACAAACAGTTTCCCAAGGGAGCTCACTCTTCAAGAGGTTGAACTCCTTAAGGTGAGCCATGTGGGCCCACTGCAGATCGGGCAGGTGGTGAAGAAACCCCGGACTGTTAACGTGGAGGAATCACTCATGGAAACCGCAGCATCTTCCTCAGCATCATTCAGGGAGCAAGAAGAGGCCAGTTGCACCCCAAATTCCTCACCAGCCAAGCCAAGGATGCCTGAGGCAGCCACAAGCATCCAGCAGTGTTACTTCATCAAGAAGATGGGCTCCAAGGGCAGCCTGCCAGGGATGTTTAACCTGCCTGTCAGCCTACACGTCACCCTGCAGGGCGAGGTGCTTGTGGCAGACCGAGGCAATTTCCGGATCCAGGTTTTCACCCGCAAGGGCTTTCTGAAGGAGATCCGCCGCAGCCCCAGTGGAATCGACAGTTTTGTATTGAGTTTCCTTGGAGCAGACTTGCCCAATTTGACTCCCCTTTCTGTCACCATGAACTGCCATGGCCTGATAGGTGTGACTGACAGCTACGATAACTCGGTCAAGGTCTACACCATGGATGGTCACTGCGTGGCGTGTCACCGGAGTCAGCTAAGCAAGCCCTGGGGCATCGCCGCTCTGCCTTCTGGCCAGTTTGTCGTGACTGACGTGGAAGGAGGGAAGCTCTGGTGCTTCACAGTGGACCGTGGCGTGGGGGTGGTGAAGTACAGCTGCTTGTGTAGCGCCGTGCGCCCCAAGTTTGTCACCTGTGATGCTGAAGGGACCATATACTTCACTCAAGGGCTGGGGCTCAACCTGGAAAACCGGCAGTACGAACACCACTTAGAGGGAGGCTTTTCCATCGGCTCCGTCGGCCCAGATGGGCAGCTGGGACGCCAGATTAGCCACTTCTTCTCTGAGAATGAGGATTTCAGGTGCATTGCTGGGATGTGTGTGGATGCCAGGGGAGACCTCATTGTCGCAGACAGCAGCCGTAAAGAAATCCTGCACTTTCCTAAAGGAGGTGGCTATAATATCTTAATCCGGGAAGGACTCACTTGTCCCATCGGGATTGCCATTACTCCCAAAGGGCAGCTGCTGGTGCTGGACTGTTGGGATCATTGCATTAAGATCTACAGTTACCATCTGAGAAGATATTCCACCCCTTAAAGGTATATCTCTAGGTGAAGGCCCTTTTGGCAGCAGAGATTCCTCCAGCCTCATTGGAATCTGACAGGAACCAGTGTCAAGAGTTCAGGAGATTGTGCCATAACAGAAGGGGGTTTGGCATAGAGGCTGTTGTGTTTGTGTTTAGAAACAAAAGAGCTTACGTGGTGGTGGTCTGCTTTTTCTTCTTCCTTTTTATAGCCATGTAATAAAAAAGAACAAGTGTGAGGGAAAGGATCCATTCTTCTGGAGTACTGGTTCCTTGCTAAATGACTAGTCACTGCATAAACCTTCTCACCTCTTTCACCACATCTTCTACGCTTCCAGCTTTAACCATTGTATCTTTCTTTGTGCCATAAACATTGACTGACTGATGATCTACATCACCTTCCCTTGGAAGACTAGAGAGGCAATCCTCTTCTCGCTGTGTTACAAGGAACTGAGTAGCAGTAGTCTGGACTACTAGAGAGAGCAGTTTGTGCTTGCAGCACTGCATAAAATGAGATTGTCCTCTTGGACTGTGTGGAGATGGAGCTTTACTGTCAGACTGTTTTCTTCCTCTGGTTTTTCTGGTATTCAGCACCTGTCGTGCCATTTGTGAGCCCTGTCTGTTCAACGTGAAGTGAGTACTGTGCAATCATGGAGACCAAGCTGAGCCAGAAAACTGCCCTCTGATGGCAACAGGGTTTTTGTTACTACTAAGAGTTCTGCTAGGTTAGAAAGGGGTAAAAAGAGGGAGGGAGGAGGGCTGGAAGAAAAAAAAAATATGAGGGGATACCTATGGTTGATATTTAGTCTTGTTTTGTTATTAAATGTATCCTGGAAACTGTCTTTGATACATCCTGGGAACTGTCTTTGGAAGGTATGTCTGGTATCTAAAGCCTCATGGGGAGGGGGGGGGAGGGCTAGGGGAGTAAGACTAGAAGATTTTAGTAAATGAGATTAAATGCAACATCTTGTATGTTCACCTGCACTTCACTCTTCTGCATTCCAGACCATTGCCCCTTGTCTGTGCAGGCTCCTCACTGCTGAGATGGGGCTGGGAGGGACTGTTCCACCTTTATTTTCTTAATACTTGGAAGCACATCCATTGGTGTGTGTTGTCTCATTTTCCCTTGCACAGCAAAATGCTACATTCCTCAGATTTCTGGGTTTTTTACAACACCAGCAGGCACCAGAGTTCATGTTCATCACGGCTTTGGGCCAAATGAAGCACAAAACTGCAGCTGTGTGAACCAAGGCCCCCACAGTGCTACTCTCCTGGCTGATAAATGTGTACCTCAGTGTGGTGCTGCTCGCTTAGAATAGCTTATTGAAGGAAAGATGCATTTAAATAGGGCACAGTGGTAGCATGTTAATCTGCCACAGATAATAGTTACACTGCAGTGCATTTATTTGTTGCTATCAACAACCAAGTTGCAGATTTGTGGTCATGACAGACAGTATAAAAAGCTGATTTTTTTATGGTGGCTGCCATACTACAGCAAATTTGTTTGCTACTTGTGCTACAGGTATGCAACAGGTGATTTTTTTTAAGCTGTCATATACTTTGCCCTAGCAAGACAGGCTTCAGAGCTGCTGCTGCTGGAGCCAGTTGTTTGACATTTACAGGGTCTGCAGAAGCAGCACTGGGAGCAGATTTGGGTGGGATTTTCCTTTTTTTTCCTCTCCCTATTCAGCTCAGCCAAAGCACTGAGGAGAGCCAGCACAACAAACACCCAGCTGCCCCTCCATCAGGGTAGCTTCCTATTTCTCTGTCATTCACTGGGAAAAGCTTACAGAGAAGGGAACAGGAGCAAAGACACCAGCATGGTGCTGAGGGAGCCCCAGGGAACTAAACCCTTTTTCCCTCCTGAGTTGCTCTGTGTGTTTGCCAAGGCTGCCAAACTTACAGGTAATTATTTACATTCTCTGCTTCTCTGTTTTGGGTGGGAAGGGGCAGTCACCTAAGGTACCTAACAGCAATCTGGGGAGCCCTTCTCACCTTGCATGTACGTTTTGGGGAGAGGATGACTATTACTGGGCCTTTCTGCAGTTGTAACTGACAGCATTTGTTCCATTATTATGTTGATGGCAGTTCCGCTCCTACTCATCTTTTTTCAGTGTTTCTCTTGTTTCTAAGAACTCCAAGTAGGAAGCTACTGTGGACCTGAATAATTGAAGCAATATTATCTATGATAATATGTACCTCTGTCATTTTCTGTTCCAATGGATTATTTTCTTTCGCAATAAACATCACACTGCTAGCAATAACATTTCCTGGAGTGCTTGAAGGGACATAAAAACTGGTCCAGTAAACTGAGCAGTTGGTTACCCCAGCCTGTTCCTGGTTACACAGTTCAAACAAAGCATCTGTCATCTGTTTCTCACTCAGAGATTCAAGAAAAATAACACTACCCTGTGATGCACTGGTGGCCCAGGACACTGCAATCAGAGCCTGGGGGTGTGTGTTGCCTACAGCTCTTCTTCTAGTCTTGGCTTTCAGGCAGAAAAAGGAAAACCTGCTGTCCCTCACCCAGGGCACACATGTCCCCTGCCAGAACTTGACAGTGACTGTGAGATGAATTTGCAGAGCTCTGCTTCTTGCCTTGGTGCCCCCACACAATGTTGTGATTGCCTGCCAAACGAGCTGAAATGGAGTCATTATAAGGATTGTGATGAAATAGTTTGGCTTTGGCTTTCTACCTGGAGAAGGAGCTTGTCTGGTGATACATATGTGTTTGGTTTTTAAAGACTGTGTAATAAAGGAAAAATTGATCCAATTAAAAGCACATTGCAAAGGGCTCATTTTCTTATTAAAACCACTTCATCTCCTCCCTTGGTGGCAGATTGCTTTTTACAGCCAGTGGGGATTAGACTTGGGAACACAATGGCTATGACACCCCTTTTATGTCCTCAGCTTGCAGAGGATAAATCTGATCTCCTGGCAGGTCTCATGTAACTTTATCTGACTGTTCCCTACCCACCTCATAAACAAATACTAGAGTTTCTTACCTTAATTCATGCTGATACCCCCCAAGGGCTATATCTTACTTTTCACTGTAGCCAATAGCTGATGTTTTAAAGATCTGGTCCAAATTCCCTGGCACTGAGCACTCACTAATGGAAGTGGAAGCCTGGCTGAAGGCTGGTTCAGCTCTGCCCCACTGCACAGGTGGGATATTTGCTGGGGCTGCTAGAAGAGCTGCTGGGAGGGTTCACCTATTATTCTGGAAAATGTTGATAAATGCTGCAAAAAACCCTTGTTTTAGGGTATTTAGGTGTGGCCAAAGGAGAGCTAGGCAATGTGCCACTCAGCAAAGACAGCAGGATGGCAGCAGCACGTGCAGGTTCTCCCCTGGTCCTGCTGCCCAGCTGGGTTTGCTGAGCTGGGTGAAGGCTTTCACCACTTGGGCTCATCTCATGGCATGAAGCAGCTCTTCAAACAGAAACTGCCATGTCAGTGCTGTTAGACTTACTCTGCTGCCTTAGGAGAAGCTATGATTTCTCAGGGTAGCAGCAACTAAGCTGCGGGCATTTGTTCTGGGCAGCAGCAGCCAGCCAAGGTTCCTAAGCAGAGGAGGGGGGAGCCTGTTTCTCAATCAAAGAGGGGAGAGCTACAAAAGTACAAATAAAGCCAGATGCTTTGAGTCTTTCCTATTGTCTAGCTTAAGTGATTTTTCTGGGTCATTACTGAGTGTGAGAATTTAAAGTTGTTTCATTTTGCACAACTAATTGCTCGACTTGCCTGGCAATTCTGGATTACAATGAGCAGTGCATAAGGTCATTTAGCAGGCTGAGTCACAGCATATACTGTAGTCTAAACTGAATTTCATGGCAAGCAGCTAGATTGGATTTTTCCTCCTCCGAACAAAATGCCCAAACCTGAAGTTTTGAAATAACTAGTGACAAACCAGAAGCTAGCATGAGTGTTGCAGAGGTAATAGAGTGGTTGTTTATAGGAACAGATCTCAAGGACAGGGAAAATCTATACTCTTTACTTCTGACCAAGCAGGTATAAGGGAAAGCCATTATCTCCTTTAATAGATGCAAAGCTTGCCTTCCAGCTTTCTTAATGCACCTGATTGTGTCTAGGAAATGAAAACTAAGAGTTCCCGTGGACTAGTTCAATCTTAATTGTGTTACAGCAGTATCAGACCTGAGGGGAGATGAACGAGACCTTGAGAGGACAGACAGGCTCCACAGACCCTACTGAGAAGAGCATGGATTGCTATTTTAGCAGGGCTCCAGGCTGTATCCTTAATATGGCTTCTATGTCATTAACAACTTGTGTCTAATCTGCTGAGTTCACAAGAAAGCATGAAAACTGTAAGCTCTTAATGGTAAATGCAACCAATAATGTATGGTCCAAGAGAAAAGAAGGAAGTATTGGGGAGGCTTGTGGGAGTGGATAGGACCTGCCAGAGCACAGCCTCTATCTACATGGACTATTGTAATAAATGATCTGTTACTGACAGGGAACATCCTTCACACCTGTATCAGCCACTTTCAAAGCTCAGCTTGCTCAATGTCCAGCATGGCCAGGTAACCTCAGCCAAGGAAACTCTATCTAGAGATCATAGGAAATGCAAGAAAAACAAAGATTTCACTCACTGCAGACCTAAAGCAACGGTAACAGCTGGGTAGTAAAACCCTCTGAATCTCCTCTACCCACGTACAGCACATCCCAAGCCCACCAGCATCCAAGCCTGCTCCCCAGAAAGGCTTCTTCCAGGTCCTTGGTAGCAAGGGAGAGGAGCTCCCTCCAGCCTGCCTGCTCCTCCTTCTTAGCAGCACACTGCTGACACACCAGTTTCCTTTTCCAACTTTTCCCAGCTGGAGAACAGAAGTCTCCCATGCTGAGGCTCAGCTATTCTGCACCATGTGAAGGAAAAGAGTTGTCATTCAAATTCCTGACAAGAGGAGACCCTCCGCATCGCTGCTGATAACGTCTCCATTTGCTCCAAGTGCTGGAGCACTTACAGACATTTGTTCTGCATTTTGTGGATCGCAGTGGGAACGAGCGAGCGAGAAGAGCTCCTGAGGGAAATCCCACTGGGGCTGTCAGATTCTGCTAGCAGAGCAGCTCTTCCCTTTCCCTAACCAAGCTTTCCTCCTCAGCCAGTCAGACTGAAGGGCCACAGGGCAACCAGCTTTCATAAACCTTTAGCAGGGATTCAATTTGCTGGATGGAGGAATCACTCCTTTTCCTCCTGTACATTTAGTGACTCTCTTTGTGGTGCGTTGACCCACAGCCTCTGCCTCCAGTTTTATGGTTGAGCATGGCATTATATGGTGTGGAACAGCACAATTAAGGTCAGCAGTCCTGGCAGTGTCCCCTCCCAACCTCTTTCCCACTCATCCTACTCACTGCAGGGAAAGAGTAAGAAAGAGAGGAAACCCAAACACTGTGCAAGCATTGCTCAGCAGCAGCCAACACCTTGGGGTGTTAGCAGCACTGGTTTAGCCACAAATCCAAAGCACACCACCACAGGGCCTGTGACAAAGCCAGTTTGCTCCATCCCAGCCAGGCCCAGGACATTCTTACACACAACAACTGCCAAATGAAGATGCTCAGACAATTGGTAGGAACTTAATGAGGTGCTGTCAGCATTAAATACTAACTTCAATGGAAGAAAACCAATGGGGGCTCCTGGGCATAGATTAATGGCCACGTTGATCCTAAGGTCTGTGCTTGGAGGCTACTGTGGTTAGTTAAAGCGTTGCTTGGCTGCACAAAGCAAGTGCAAGCAGCCCAAAATAGCTTTTAATAACTCTACCTGACATAAAAACTGCGTTTTGGTTTTGGTCTGTTCATGGTTCCTAGGAGAGGAGGCTGGGGGATGTTTCCACAACTGCCCTGGAAGAAGCATGATGCTTGGTGTGCCACAACCATGCAGATAGGCAGCTGTGCCTCTCTGCCACTCTTGTTCACAGGATTCAGTCCTGCAAATCTTTAGGAACAACGGTGGGAAGCTCCCCCACCTACCCCAGCATACTTTATCTGCATAGAATGGAATGAGTCACAGAATGGTTAGGGTTGGAAAGGACTTCTCAAGGTCCTCTACTCCAACCCCCCCGCAGTCAACAGGGACAGCTGCAACTACAGCAGGTTGCTCAAAGCCACAGACAACCTGATCAGGAATGGTTCCAGGGGTGGGACATCTACCTCCTCTCTGGGCAACCTGGGCCAGTGTTTCACCATCCTCAGTGTAAAATATTTCTTCCTTCTAGCTAGTCTAAATTGCCCCTTGTCCTGCCACAACAGGGCCTGCTAAAAAATCTGTCTCCATCTTTCTTACAGGCCCTTTTAAGTATTGAAAGGCTACAAAGAGGTCTCCCTGGAGCCTTGTACCCCCAAGTCCTTCTGCACAGAGCTGCTCTCCATCCCTTTATCCCCCAGCCTCCATTGATACTGAGTATTGCCCTTGCACTGGAACTTGTTGCACCTCCCAAGATTCACATGGGTCCACTTCTCAAGTTTGCCCATGTCAAAGGACAGCCTGCAGTCACTGGCAGTGCAGCCCAGGCCAGCCCAGGGCTGGGGTGGTGACTCCAGGCACTGAGAAGACACCAACTTTCTCTTCTCCCTGCTGAAAGCCATATTGCTTTCTTCTCCATTTGGGCTGCAGGAAGCACTCTGCAGACACCAACCCACATCACAGACTCCTGTGCAGGCTGTGAGCATGGAATTTGGGCTGCTCCATCCTCGGCAGAGAGCCAGCGCCTGGCCTGGTGCTTCCCAAGGAGCTGGGGCTGCCAGTGGCACAGGCTCCTCTTCCACACCGTGTTTTCAATTAGGGCTCAAGGTGCAGACAGTGTGCTCTGCTGGAGGAGGGAGGTCTCCTCCCCAGGCCTGCAGACTGATTTATGGAGTTGATTAAAATATTACACTGCTTTGGTGTGATGCTGCACACAGGCCACAGTGTGTGTTTGTAGTGTATTTGGTGCCGTTCTAATTAGCTCGAGACTCTCCTCTCCCCCTCCTCTTCTGTCCTGCTTTGTTCACTAACAAATTACAGCTATCTTGGCCTTGCTGGTGTATTATGTTAGAGATGATGCATATGTGCACACTCGAAACAGTTTGGAAAGGGGCTGGCTAGGAGCGGGGAGCTCGATGAGCCAGAGCTGTTTCCGAGTGGAGAAGGCATCCAGAACTGTCTAGCTGGAGCTATTTATTCTGATCCTCCTTATGTCACTGGCAAAACAAGGGTAAATCATTTGGAGAAGCTGGGAATAAAATCCATCTACCATGAAGAGCAAGCTCTTTCTCTTAACTAACTGGAGTTTCTCCAGGCTACAGCTCTGTGTTTCCTGTGGCACCTTCTCTGTCCGCAGGGCAGATCTCCCTCCAGTATCAGCAAGAGCCCTGAACATCCTTGATGTCCTTCCAAGAACATTTTCTGGCTATCACAGAGGAAAGCACTATTACTAGTCCCCTCTCACCACACTGAAGTTCAACCTCACCAACCTGACCACTACTGAAGCCACAGACAGAGCCACACATGAGGAAGAAGGTCGGAGCCAGAACCAAGTGTCTACATGCTGCATGGTCAGAAATTAAACTCTTATGCCCAGGCATTACATGCAAAACCCCTGGATGATCCCTGAGGTCCCACAAATACTTTGGTGCTCTGCAGGCAGTTGTGAAGGATGCTCCAGATGCCTCTAGCACACCAGGGCATTCCTGCAATTGGCATGGGGTGGGCACAGCTCCAGGGGGTTGTGTAGGAGCTGGATAGGAGCTCAAGCCTGCCTCAGCCAGCTGCACACCATGGACTAAGAAGGACATTATTTTGTCAGTGAGGCACTGCTTGCCTTGAGGCCCTGTGCCACCATGGGGCTTTGTGGTTGAATCACTGCTGCCCTTGGCCAGGGGGAAGCTTAGGGGCTCAGAAACAGGAGATAATTCACCAGAGGATCAATTGTTGCCACCATGCATCTCCCCTCTGGCCCGAGCACCGGGAAACAGCAGCAACGCTCATGCCAGGCTCAGACTGCAGCATCCACCTCTCATTCCCAGCTGGACTTCCATAGAAACCTGCATCTGCAGTGACAGGGCTGGGACCACAGAGTGACTCTGGGGCTGCTCCCCACTGACATGTTTGCTTGGTGATTGCAAAGAGCACACTCAAATGATTAATAGCATCACGGGTACAGCAACAACACACCTCCACGATGCTGTCTCCTGCTAAACAGGGGCATTGCTATGGCAAACTTCATTTGTCACTATTTAAAACCCAAACAAACCAGTACAGGCTGTTATAAATATGCTTCCAAGACAAGCTGGGCCAGGAAGACAGAGCTAAAAAATGATCAGAAAGCAAGGGAGGCAGTGAGTTGGAGCATACTTCTGTCCACTGGCTTCCACAAAACCAGGTCACTCTTGGCAGCACCTGCAGAGCAGGATGCAAGTGCCTTGATGAGCTCAGTTACCATCAGCCCTACCACGAGTGCTATGAGACATCACAGATGTTTTTCAATGGAAAAATCTCAGACTCAGGGAATATCCCCAGCTCCCTAGAGAAGCGAGATGAATTGGCAAATGGAAGGCTACGGCAATAAGGGACTTTTTATAAACATAACCTAATTGTATTACTTCAAAGTCCTGAAGTTTATTGCCCTGTTTAATGATGTGTCTCTTTATTTATGGTGTAGCACAATGAGGCTGCTATTGATTTAATACACTTCTTTAAAGACTGTCACTGTCACGAGCAATAAAACGAAGCCATTCTGAAACAGCTCCATTGTGTCACATCTCCATCACCTGACCCTGAGCACCCCCAGTGTGTGGGGGCCACTGCAGTAGGGCTGGGGACAAGGGGTGAAGTGGGTCACCCTGGTGAAGGACAGAACTAGAGTGTGACAGCCCAAGGGCAGGATCAGGGTCCACCTCACTCAGGGATGCTGCCTATGGACACTGGGCACTTCATTTGGTACAAGTTCCCTGCCTGTGACATGGTGATGGTGTATCCACAGGGGAGAGGAGGTGGTGGGTGGAAAACAGCATGAATGATAACAGCATTTGTGCCCCTGCCCACTGCCAGTGCCCTCCTCACCTTTCTGGTACTGGAGCCAGAGCTGCTGCTGGACCTTCTTGCTGGGGAAGTGGATGGTGCAGCTGAACTCAGAGCCATACAGAGCCTCGGCGATGTAGTGAGAGCCAAACTGCTGGATGAAGGACAGCAGCTCCTCCCGGCTGCTATCCTTGTTCAGGATCTTCAGGATGTTGGCAAAGCCTGTGGGAGGGAGGCAGGGGATCACAGGGTGAGCCAGGCAGAGCTGCCAGCCACAGCCTAGGGGAAGGAGGCCCAGAAGATACCCTGCTCAAAACATACAAGTCCCCATGTGGATGCAAAGCACAGTTCCTCTTCTTGCCTCCATGGTCTACATGATCCTTTGGAATCCACAACCTGGAGACAGCTCAGAGGGATGCACAATGCTGGGCTGATGGCAGCTCCACGGGTGTGCAAGTGTCAGGGCATCTCTTGAGCAATGCCCTGCAGTGCCCATGCAGATCATGGGGACTGCTGCCATGGGACAAGGACATTGACCCTCCCTGCTCTACGGAGATGAAACATGGTGGAGACACATGGCACAGCACCTGGGCATCATTTAGAGCTGGCTGATACCATCATTTTGGTTCAGTGGTGGAACTGAAAACATGCTGCAAGAAAATACGTCAGAACTGTCACCAAGATGAGGTGATCTAGCTGGTTGGTTGATTCAAAAGGAAGGTTGGTTTAATAAAAAAGCTAGAAGAATTAATTCTAGGCTGAACCCAAGTATTTTGTTCAGCTCTGCACAGGTTATTTCCTTCTGGGGCTGGACAGCCTGTCTGCACTAAATCATTTTCTTTCTTTCCTCTATTTAAAACTAAGTTGATTTTGAAATAAAAAATGCTGTTTTGAAATGAAAAGGCAAAACATTTCAGGGCACAACAAAACGTTTCAGCACTTCTGAAACAAAATGTGTAGCTATAAAAATGTGGAAGTGAAATGTTTTGACGTTTGCAGAATCCTCCCGCCCACCCCTTCTCCTTCTGTGACTCCCTGCTTTTTATGACCCATATTTACAAGCACTTTGGGTCCTCTGGAAACCATGTTTTTTCAAGAACTTACTGGCTTTCATACTTATATATATATAAATATATATATATATATACACACACACACAGAGCCACCCCCACACCAATCCTCCCTGCAGTGCTGCTTATTAGCTTGCTCCTGGCTCTGATCCCAGCTCCTGGGTTGTGTGCAAGTGAACTGCACAAATTCCCTGCCTCAGTTTCCCCTCCACCCCAGACAATGGAGGAAAATCTCTCTGCCTGCCCTCTGCAGCAGTGCTGGGAGCTAGAGCCACTGCCTGAGCAAAGCCTGCTGCTGGGAGATGCTGGTGAAATGCTGTCCTGGTTTTGGTGGGGATACAGTTAATTCTCTTCCTAGTAGCTGGTGTAGTGCTGTGTTTTGGATTTAGTGTGAGAACAACGTTGCTAACACTCTGCTGCTTTAGTTGTTGCTAAGTAGTGCTTAGCCTAAGTTCAGGATTTCTCAGCTTCCTGTGCTCTGCCAGCAAGGAGATGCACATGCAGCTGGGAGGGAGCATGGCCAGGACAGTTGACCCAAACTAGCCAAAGGGATAGTCTCTACCATAGCAAGTCATGCCCAGTATATAAACTGAGTTGACCATGATGTGCAGATTACTGCTGGGACATCAGTCAGTGGGTGGTTAGCAACTGCACTGTGCATCACTTGCCTTTTCTTGGGTTTTGTTTCTCTCTCTTTTTGTTATATTCCCTTTCATCATCATCATCATCATTATTATTTTTATTTTGTTATTATTCTATTTCATTTCAGTTATTAAACTATTCTTATCTCAACCCAGGAGTTTTACTTTTTTCCTCAAACCTCCTCCCCATCCCCCGTGGGAGCAGGGAGGAGTGTGCAGGTGGCTGCATGTTTCCTGGGGTTAAAGATGCTTGGCATTGCTATGCCTTGGAGCAGAAGACCACCAGCCACCCACGCAGACACTTGGTCTCCCTGCTGTTAGAAACCCTCACCTGCAGAGAGGGTGATGGAGCTGAGCTTCACCCTGTAGAGGTTGCTCCTGACCCGCCAGTGCTGCACCATGGGGTAGCCCATCGCCTCATCGTACTTGATGTCCCCTGCAAAGGAAGAGCCAATGCTTAGCCCCTGCCAACCCAATGGCCATGCTCTGGGACATGCTTCATGCTTTGTTACATGCTGCAGGGCCAAGAAATGGGATGGCAGCAGGGATGGTAACCTCCTCTGCTGGTCATGCCATGGGGAGCCCAGGCTGCTGGCAGGACAAGCACTGCAATGGCTGCAGCTGCCTGGACCTCGTGGAGATGGAGATGATGCCTTGCTGTGCTGGGGTGGACTCACACAGCCCATTTCTGTCCCAGGTAGGCAGAAGGGATGCCATGAAAGACCTCAAGATGCTCCTCAGGGACCACACTGGGCCCCAAGGTGGGAGAAGGGGCTGAAGCCAGGGGCAGCTCATACCAGTGAGAAGCTGGAGGTCAGGAAGGGGCTCCGAGAGGACACCACGGCACTGCTCCTCCACAGGCAGTGGGATCACCATGAGCCCATCAGCCAGCTGAGGGAAGTCCTTGATGAAGTTATTCTCCCTGCAGAGAGAAAAAGACAACTGCAAAGCAAGCCTTCTCTGGAGACATTCAAGAGCTGCCTGGACACATTGCTGTGTGAGCTGTCTAGGTGATCCTGCTCTGGCAGGGGGGTTGCACTAGATGATCTTTCTAGGTGCCTTCCAACCCCTGACATACTGTGATGCTGTGAAGGATGCAGGCCACGGCCGGGCAGGGGGGCTGAGCTGCCCCAGTGGTGTAGGGATGGGTGCTGAGGGAGGGCAAGGGATATCTCCTCCAAGTCAGAGACCTAACAGGGGATGAGCTTTGCAGGCCTGCACCAGCCTCCCTGGCTGTGCAGAACTCTGAGGTGCTGCTTAATGAGCTCCGCAGGGAATGGGACTCCATTAGCTTTCCAGCAAAATGGGACTGCTCTCAGCCTCTGGTTTTAGCCTGGACTTTGAAAATGTGCCACTGAAGAGGGAGCTGATAGTGGGGGAGAAGAGAGGAATGGCTGCTACACCCCAAAACTGGCCCTTCCCACCACCTGCAGCATCTTCCCAGTGTGGGACCATAGCCAAGCACCAGATCAAACTCTGCTGAGGCTCTCAAACTAGGCAGCAGCATCACCTTCACAGTTTTGCCCCTGGCTCTCCAAGAGGAGGAAAAGATATATTTATAGAGAGACACCAAAAAAAACCCCAAAAGCCAGTGTGTGCAGCTCACAGTGTGCTTTTACCACACGTGAGGGATCTATTCTAACCCTGGCAGGTATAACACTGTCTAAGAGGCCCCTAATGAATTGTTTCTAGAACAATGATGCTGGGGAAATTATTTGAAGTGGTGAACAGGCAGGTACTGGGGAGAGAAGCCTCTCCCAGCAAGAGGAATGCCTCGCTCCTGTACAAAGGAAACAGGAGGGGGGACTTTAAATATTGATCTTAGAGCCCAAATGTAGGCCAGGAGGCTCTGCATCCTCCAGGGGTGGAGACAAAAGGGCAGCAGAGTAGAATAAAGGGAAGTTCCTGCAAAATCAGGTCAGCCCCAGGAGCTAGGGGAGCTGGGGGTGGCTGGCACCACCTTCCCCAGCTGCATTATTCTGAAGAGATTTGCCTTTAATGAGCTGCTGGTTTCACTCTCCTTCCCCTATTTTACCCTCTGCAACCCATCCCTGGAGGTGGGGGATCATGCTCCATCACCCCATGACCATGTCACAAGTGAGGACACCTTGGCCACCTCCAAGGGTCCTGCTGCAGCAAGATGATGAGCTGGTAGAGCACTTCCCTGAGGCCCTCCTGCTGCTCCAGGGCCAGTGCAACGGTGGCAAGCAAGAGGCTGTAGTCCCATACAACCAGCCTGAGGATGCTCCTGGCCCCAAGGTGGGTGAGGAGCAGTGGGATGAGCAGGTGGGGACATACACAGCTCTGGCAGCAGGCTGCCTTCATGCTGCACTTCCATCTCAAAGACAGCAGCACCTGATTGAGACTCAGAAGCTTCACTTTAGGCACTGCTGGAGAAAAAGCAGTTTATTTGTCTGAAGGGAAAAGCCTCTGGCTCAGACGTGCTCACAAATCTCCCGTTGATCATGCTGGGTGTGGGATCCCTGGGGAGGAGCAGTGCTTGGCTCTTCTGAGCCTTTGGCTGTCTGAGCAATGCAAATGGGGAACAGCAACTACTGCTGGAACTGTGTGGGTGGTGGGAAGCAGGGGCTGCAAAATTAGGGAAATCAGCAGGGAACACAGGAAGGAATGTGTCAGCGTCTCTGCTGCAGCAGCCAAGCAAGAGAAGCTTTAGCACTACCAAATCCCAAAGCCCCAGAGAAGAAGTGTGATGTCACACTGGGAAAGTGTGCTGAGCCCATCTGCCACCCTGGAGCATGGGGACTGTCACCTCCCTGAGGGGTCAAGCCCACAGCCTGCACCCAGGGGTGAGTACAAGGGGCAGGAGGGTCATGCCAGAGGCCTGCCCAACCCCACATCCCACTTCCAAAGGGGCTAGGAGGGAATGCCTAGGAGGACAATGACCCTGGCTGGTGGCACCTTCTCAAGCATTCTCCCACCACCTTGCACAAGGGGACACACCTGGTGGTGCCAGAAGAGCTCAGCTGCTGGGGACAGAAACATGTGGCATGGCAGACAGCAGAAGACTTTGTTAACCCAGTGCCCTGCACCCAAGCAGGGGCAAAGAAGATGCAAAGAATCATAGAATCACTGTATCATTTACACTGGAAAAGTCCTTTGAGATCATCAAGTCCAACCCTTAACCCGGCACTGCCAGGTCACCACTAAACCATGTCCCTCAGCATCACATCCACATGTCTTTTCAACCCCTCCAGGGGTGGTGACTCCACCACTGCCCTGGGCAGTCTGGGCCAGGCCTTGACAAGCCTTTTGGGGAAGAAATTGTTCCTCATGTCCAACCTAAACACAGCTTGAGGCCATTTCCTCTTGTCCTCCTGCTGAAAAGCAGCATCTCCTCCTCCTCCCAGGCAAACTCATCCAAACCATCTCATCAACACTTGCCATGCCCTGAGCCTGCAGACTGCTTGTCCCTGGGCATGAGCCTGGCTCATCTGGGTGGCAGAACAGCCCCTGGGGACTAGTAGTGCATGCATGGTGAGCTGAGGAGGGAGAAGCTGGAGGAGATGCACACTGTTGCAAGGGGAACCTGCATGCAGTGGCTGCTGCTCAGAGCTGACAACTCCGAGAAGGTGTTATATGCAAAGCCATGCTCTGCAGAGCTGCTTGCTGTAATGCTGTTTGCTTTAACTGCTCTGCAGCTGGAAGGTGGAGTTAAAGCATGGGGCAAGTGTGAGTCAAGATATGGGCATGCACCCTCCTGTAATGGGAGGGAGCAGCAGGACAAGGTGGGGACCCTTCCTGCATCTCTTCATAGAATCATAGAATCATAGAATGGTTTGGGTTGGAAGGGACCTCTGGAGCTCATCTAGTCCAACCCCCCTGCAGTGGCCAGGGACATCCCCAACTAGAGCAGCTTGCCCAGAGCCCTGGCAAGCCTCACCTGCAATGCCTCCAGGGATGGGAACTCAACCACCTCCCTGGGCAACCTGGGCCAGTGTTCCACCACCCTCGTGGGGAGGAACTTCTTCCTAATGTCGAATTTAAATCTCCTCCTCTCCTCTCCTCTTCCTTCTCTCCCTTCTCATCTTTCAGTCTCCTGCCAGCCCAAAGCAGGGATGAGCCAAAGCTGTGCAGGGGGAAGCACTGGCTGGGTGCATGGCACAGCTCTCTGCAGAGTCCTGCCAGCCAGCACCACATCAAGCCCTCAATGCCTCTGTGGGCACAGGAAGACAAACTGGGAAGGCAGAGGCTGGGGACACCCAAAGCCACTTGTGCCAGGCAGTGTGCCCAGTGGTGTGCTACAGAGCCACAGCTGGCCAAGAGCTGCAGCTCCTCTTCCCCTGTTAATAACCCTGCAGCTTGCAGCACTGCTCACCAGGGAAGCACAAAAAAATGAGTTTCTGCCAGGCTTTTGTGCTCTCTGGAAGCTCTGATCAAGGTCATCAGACTCTGCATGAGGGGCAGGGACACAGACAAGGGGAGGGATGTGACAGCATCCCTGTGCATGTGCCTCCATCTGGGGCAGGGCCAAGCCACTGACAGCTCTGCACGGCTGCAGGGCTCACACCCCTGGGTGTGTGCTGTTCTCAAGAGCCACAGCAAAGCCTTCAGCACCTTGTGGTTCCTACCAATCAGAATAATAGAATCCCAGAATGGTTTGGGTTGGAAGGGACCTCTGGAGCTCATCTAGTCCAACCCCCCTGCAGTGGGCAGGGACATCCCCAACTAGAGCAGCTTGCCCAGAGCCCTGGCAAGCCTCACCTGCAATGCCTCCAGGGATGGCAACTCAACCACCTCCCTGGGCAACCTGGGCCAGTGTTCCACCACCCTCGTGGGGAGCAACTTCTTTCTAATGTCCAGTCTAAATCTACTCCTCTCCAATTTAAAACCATTGCCCCTTGTCCTTTCCCTGCAGGCCTTTGCAAACAGGCCCTCTGCAGCCTGCTTGGAAGTTCCCTTTAGGTCCTGGAAGGTCACTAGTAGTTCCCCTGAAGCCTTCTCTTCTCCAGGCTGAACAATCCCAGCTCCCTCAGCCTGTCCTCAGAGCAGAGGTGTTCCAGCCCCTGAGCATTCTCGTGGCCTCCTCTGCACCTGCTCCATCAGCTCCATGTCCTTTCTGTGTTGAGGGCTCCAGAACTGGACCCAGTATTGCAGAGGAGGTGTGAGCAGAGCAGAGTGCAGTGGCAGAATCACCTCTCTGGCTCTGCTGGCCACGCTTCTCTTGCTGCAGCCCAGGATGCCATTGTGCTTCTGGGCTGCCAGCGTGCACTGTTTGCTCATGGCCAGCTTCTCAGCCACCAGCACCCCAAGGCCTTTTCTGCAGGGCTGCTCTCCATCATCTCATCCCCAAGCCTGGATTGATAGTGGGGATTGTTCTGACCCAGGGGCAGGACCCTGCACTTGGTCTTGTTGAAGCTCCTGAGGTTCCCCTGGGCCCACCTCTCCAGCTTGTCCAGGTCCTTCTGGATGACATCCTGCCCCTCCAGCTTATCAACAGCACCCCATAGCTTGGTGTCATCTGCACACTTGCTGCTGGTGCACTCAATGCTGCTGGCCATAGCATTTATACAAATATTAAACAGTGCAGGCCCCAGTAGGGAGCCCTGAGGGACACCACTTGCCACTCATCTCCAGCTGCACTTCTAGCCATTGACCACTACATGCTCATGGAGTCAGCTTTATTCCAGTGGGATCAGGAGAGAGACAGACCAACCTGCCTGCTCCCAGCACCTTCTAGCCCCACAACATCCTCCTCTGTCTCTTGTTCTGCCCCCAGCATCTCCCCAACACTCCCAGAGTTGATTCCCTGACACTCTCAGGAGCAGGGAGCACGCTGCTCTCTCCAGCATGGTGCACACTGAATCCACTGCTTAACTCAGGTCTGAATGTCTCTCAGGGTGTTTTGCAGATACTAAGTCACTACACAAGGAAATGCTGTTTCTCCTGTGCAGCATCTGACCTGCCTTGGAGGAAGCTGACTTCCAGATAAATGAACTTTGATGCTGGGAAAGGTCAAATAGCCAAAGGCTTTACAGAGCCCTTGTGGTGACAGGGTGGGCTGAGGAGGAAGGCTGTCACTTGGATTCAATGGAGTTCAAACCCCTGGCTTTGATGGACACTTGGTGTAACCTTGGCTGTGTCATAAGAGGCACCCATTGCCTCAGGTTACACAGACAGCAGCTCCCTCCATCCCAGGCTGCTGGTGGAGTAAAGGCAATTAGTGGCTGCTCAGGTATCAGCAGGAGAGCTCAGGCAGTGCAAGCTTGCTGTACTTGTGTCCTCCTGTCCTTCTGAAATTAGACGCACAAACTAGAGATGTTTTGGGGGGATCTGACCTTAAATAATACACTTGAAGTCATGCAATGCAGCTGCAGTGCTCTGCAGGACAGGTATCATCTCATGGAGCTGAAAGGAAGCCTCCAAAAAAGAACCAGCATCCCACAGCACTCCTGAGCAAGGGTTTTTTGGGGAACAGGAGAGTTCAGTGCAGGTATCAGGGAGCAGTTGGAGTGCTGTGGTGCTCCTGGATGTGGATAGGACCATGGCCACTGGATCCTGGATGATGGCATCACCCTGCTGAGCCCTGGGGCAGCCTGTCCCTTTGCTGAAGCACTGAAAGNCCCTGGAGCTTCGTTCGTGAAGCCTAGCCACGACGATGACGATGAAAGCCAAGCTTGCAGTGGGATTTTGCCCTGTGGTAGTGAAAGATCAGCTAGTGACTCACAAACATCCCATTTCCTGTTAGCAGCACCACGGGTGAAAGAGCAGCTTCCTCAGCTCAGTGGGCTTTGGCTTCCTCCCTTCACACTTCACTCCTGAAGGACAAGGTCTGGACTCTGCCTGCTGACCCCTTCAGCGACAACTCCTCTACAACCCCCACTGCAAACTCAAGCATCAGCTGTCATGGAGCTTTCTGCATCCTTCCCCTGCTGACAGCAAATGCTCACTCTGCATCACAGCAACTGGGCAAATATATTCTTGAAGGGGTAAAAAAAGAAAATACATAGGAAATGACCCCACAAGTGATTAGCTGATGCCCTGGAGCATGAGATTTAATTACCCTTATCTGAGCCAGTGCAGCTACAAACGTTAATCACATTATCACCCAGTGTGCTGATGTTCAGCATAGTGACTATGTGAGGAGCACACTGTCTGCTGCCCAACTCTGAGGGGATGTCTTCTCTGGCAAGAATAATTTATTCATCTTTCTTCATTCTGTCCCACAATGGCTTGGGGAGAACAAGATGGATTTGAGGTTATTTAGTGCCAGCTTTTGAGCGAACTTTTCCTCGAAGGAGTCTTCCTGCTGCAGAGGTTGCAAACTCACAGGAGCTCAGCCTGCATCTGACACAGGGACATTTAGAAATAGCTGCGTTTTAGCTTGTCGTCACCAAAAAATATTGATCTAGAGTCACTGGGAGACAGAGAAGAGGGTGTCCCGTTTCCACAGCCACTTTGGAGAAGGTAAGCATGCTGTAAATCTCCCCGCATGTGTCTCCATGACCTCAAGCACCAGTGAATTATAAAGGTTTAATGCAAATCCTCAGAAGCAGCAGTTACTTATCCAAATTTACTGGTCATTAATTTTAGTGAGGGTCTACTCCTGTACAATGAGGCAGGATGAAAGAAGAGACACCAGTCAGGTTTTGCCAGACGCTGGAGCCACTCCACCTCCCCAATTTTCAGCCCTAACCACTGCATGCAACCATGCGTGGCTAAACTGGGTTGTGGGGAGAGAGAGCATCAACCCAGAGCTGCCCATGCCCCCTGAATCCCTCCAGTGTGGCCACAGCCATTATCCCAGTCCCTCCACTGGCCCTGATGCTACAGAACTGAGCTGTCCCCATACTGCCTGTCCCTCCTCACCATGTCCCCAGCATGTCCCACTTCATCACCAACAATAAACAGCCTGACAGTGCTCACTAGCTGCCTTACTTACCCCCTTGGTTCTGGGAGAATTAGCATTTAAATGGAGGTGTTTGTGGGAAGTAGATCATGCTGGGCTTGTGATGCCTGCAGGCACACATAGTGCCCCTTGGGGCTGGCATGATGTGCCCATGTGCATGGTGCTCAGCAGCATCCCACTCAGATCAAGCCCCAAAACCCTCCACGGGGCTGGGAGCTTCCTGTGCTCCCTGCTCCCCCTTTCCCATGGCTCTGGGGCTGCCTGAAGTCACTTGCTCTGTGCTGGGGAGCTGTTGGAAAGGGCTCAGCCAATGCTGTAGAAATGCCTTGGGCTCCGTCTGGGCAGCTCATTGATCCCAGCACTGGAATACTAATCGTGGAGCCACACTGGCACAGCTGTGTCAAGCACTCAGTGGCATCCCCAAGGCTCCTTTTCCCTCATTGTGCCAAATTTAGGGACACCGAAGTGTGACAGCAAGAGCAATGGGACCAGGCACAGGGTGGTGGCTGTCACCAGAGACAGGAGCTACAGCACCACTAGTGCCTGTGCATGTGGTGCCATGCAGGGACCTCAGCCATGGCACAGTGATGCTAACAGCCAGCAAATAACATCTAGACATAGGACCTTCAGACCTAGGAGAGCAGTGATGGTAACAGCCAGCAAATAACATCTAGACATAGGACCTTCAGACCTAGGAGAGCAGTGACAGCCAGACAGAATGATGTGGGCAGTGCTGCTCCCTGAGAGCCAGCAGAGCCAGGAAAGAGGATTCCTTCCTGGTGAATAATTTATTTACCATAATACAAGAATTCAGTTGATCTAAAGCTATTTGCCCACGTTTAAACCTGCTGCAGAACCTGAGCAGTCAGTATTTTGGTGGTTGTTTCTATTCAAGCACAAAACAGATGGAACAAGGTGAACAGTTGCCACCACCACACTGCCACCTCTTGAGGGGGTCCTGTGCCTCCCCAGCACCTAAAGGCAAGTCTCAGTGGAGACTGTGACTGCTTTCCTAGTCTCTGACAGTGCACCAGAACATCCAACCCATTCCACAGCAATCCATAGAATCCGAGAATCACAGAATGGTTTGGGTTGGAAGGGAGCTCTGGAGCTCATCTAGTCCAACCCCCCTGCACTGGCCAGGGACATCCCCAACTAGAGCAGCTTGCCCAGAGCCCTGGCAAGCCTCACCTGCAATGCCTCCAGGGATGGGAACTCAACCACCTCCCTGGGCAACCTGGGCCAGTGTTCCACCACCCTCGTGGGGAGCAACTTCTTTCTAATGTCCAGTTTAAATCTACTCTTGTCCAATTTAAAACCATTGCCCCTTGTCCTTCCACTACAGGCCAATCCAAAGCCTGCTGTGCTGGTGCTTCAGTTCAGCCATTGAACAGGTAACTTGACTCTCTATACCACTCCTGCCTGAGCCTGGGTCAGCAGCAGGACTCTCCCTCTAGCCCCAGGAACCACATGTCCATGCCCAGCAGCATACTCCACCAACACTGGACACTGGAANTCCTTGTCTGGAGCCATTGCAGAGCTGCCTGGACACATTGCTGTGTGAGCTGGTCTAGGTGATCCTGCTCTGGCAGAGGGGTTGCACTAGATGATCTTTCTAGGTCCCTTCCAACCCCTGACATACTGGGATACTGTGATTTTCCTACAGATCATCTCCAAACATCCTCCAAACACTAAAGCCCTCCTCCAGTCCACACAGCCCCAGTGACACCACTGAGCACTCAGAGAAACTCAGTCGGCAGTGCTCATCACCATGAGCTGGTGCTCTTCACCATCATGAAGATAAAGTGCATCTTCTCATTAAACCATTTCTAAAGGAAAGACAAAGGAAACTGCTCTGAGATGGAAAGATAGAAAAGCTGAAAGCTATAGGAGCAGAGATGTCCCTCCAGCACCCTGGTGAGATCTGGAGCAGGTAAGCAGTGGTGGCACATGCTGCTGGAGGAGGTCCACTACCAGCCTGTGGCTGTAGCCAGCAGAAGCAATAGAGCTCAGGTGGAGTGCCCACAGCCTGGCACCCATTTATCACCTTTTATTATCCTGCTCACCCTGCTCCCCATTCTACAGCCCTTTCTTTATTCCAGTAAAGCATGTCTCCTGGGGGGTGAAATCCTGTGGCGGGCTGTGGATCTTTCCTCCTCTGGAGTGCCTGTTGGGAACAGGCTGAGATGGAGTGCTGAGGAGAAACAAATTTGGGAAGTTGTGGTTCCCACAGCAACGCCTGGCACTGTGCAGCAGGCAGTGTGCAGGCAGGGGAAGCTAGATTTATGCCTCAATTAGGGAGTCGGGGCTGCAAGAGGAATCCCAGGCATGGCTCTAGGTTTCATCCCCTTACACATCTTTGCAAATATACAAGATCATTCCCTTTGGGATTGAAATTTCCCATGCTTCACCTAAACTTAAGGGTGGCTTTCTGCAAGAAGTTTTAGGAAAAGTAAAAACCTGCTTGAGAGACAGAAGGGAAGAGAAAATACAAGACATGGCCATGACTAGAGAAAGGGAGAAGAGTGGTAATCTGTCTCTTGCTTGCCTGTAACTCTGGCACAAGCTGCTCCTGGAAGCAGAGAGTGTGTCCCCAGGGAGCTCAGTGCACATGAACTGGGAGACACTACTTGGTACAGAAGCTGCCATCCTTAACACTCAAACCTAGCTAAGATCTCCTAGCTGTGTCAACACCAGAGCCCAGAATAAGCCACCAACAGCCTCTTCTCACTTGTGGAGCAGACTCCAAGCTCTTTGTGTTTACTGCTGAGGAACTCCTTGTTTGATGGACTGCTTGCTTGGACAAGCAGCAAGGAAGCTGATGAAACACAACCCAGCCTATGTCTGACCAACACTCTGCATCTTTAAGCTGCTATCTCCTTACTGCTCTCCTGCTCATCACCCAGGTGCTTCACATCACTTAGGAGCATCCTGTCACATAGAGGCAGAATCACCCAGAACAAACCTTTCCACACCTACCTCTCTGCTCCTCTCCACCTTCTGCAGGGACACAAAAAAAAGAGAAAGTATCCAAAACCTCTCCCTCTGTGGCTCTGTGTTAAGCATTTGGCTGATGTCACCAGTGAGAGTGCCTGAGCAACCCAGAGGCAGGCTGGACACCTCCTCTCAATGATTATTGCAGTGATGAGGCTGTGAGTCCTCTCGAGCAGGTTGTTTAGGTGCTGTTTGCCATCATCTCCAGAGTGTTGCTCAAGCAGCTCCATGCCTGGTGCTTTCATTGGCATCACTGGTAATGAGGCAACAGATAATAATACTCCCACTGACTTCAGAGGAGCCAGGACCACACACTGGGACTTCCCAAGGAACCAGCATGAGGCTTGCATCCAGTTCCTACAGGATCTGGGCATGGTGACACGAAGTCAGTGGCTTCTCCACACACAGCAGCTCCTTGCACTAGGGGCAGCAGCTCTTCCAGGGAAGCCCACAGCCCACTTCCAATGGCCTGCTTAGTGCAAGCATAGCCTTTCAAATAAATTTTTTCAAATAATATTTGCCTTTCCAATGTAAATGCAGATCCAGCTCTCTCCTCAGCACACACATCTACTCTCTTTAACAATCTGGGATCACACACATCTTTTTCCTTTCCTAAGCTTCATTGTTAACCTTTAAGATGGAGATAAGGTGTAAGAGTTTGGAAAGGAATCAGGAGGGACCTTGGGAATGAGCCAGGAGCAGTGTTAATACTGGCCTGCACATCATATCTCTTTGGTTCTTCTTCCCCCCCCAGGGTGATTTGGACTGCTCTTGACTACCACCATGGTATTACAAACTCTAATGAGGTTTGGAAAATAAGAAACCCACTGTGGCGTGGGAGAAACTAATAGAAATTGTTTTGTCTTCTCTCTATTAGTCATTAGAAGCAGAGGAAAAACAGCCACAGGCAGCAGCAGGGCTGCAATATCACCACACATTTCATATGCTGGCACCCTGACAAAGTCATTCCAACGCAGTTAATGCTCCTGCCTCCCCTCCACGTGTGGCCTGCCCTATGCCAGCATGGGCTCCAGCTGCATCCACCTCCCTCTGCCAGGATCAGCTGAGCCCTGGGTGACCCCAGGGTGCCCATGGAGGATGCTTGGCCAGCCCACAGCTCTGCCCAGCAGTAAAGCCTCCAGCATGGACCACAGCAGCTGCTCTGCAGCAAGCTGCTGTGTGGAGCTCAGTGTCCCACAGGGATCAGGGAGAGGCAGGGAAGGCAAAGGCAGCACCTGGCAGGGCATTGCTGGAGACACATCTGTAAAGAGCAGCTCCCTGGTGCTGTCAGGCAGCTAAAGCATATGGTAAATTAGGGGGGATTTGTGACCACATCTGCAAAGCCATGTTTTTGTGTGAAAGTTAATTACAGAAGCCAGGAAAGGCTGCATGCAGTGAGCCTAGGTGGGGTGAGAGCACCCAGAGCAAACTCACCCCTTGCCATCCTCCCAGGGACAGGGGAGCACTGACAGCCAAGCCCCACTCTGGGGATCAGAAAGGTGCCTTGGAGCACCTTCCACTTTGTTTCCCTCCTGACAGCTCTCCCAGTCATCACACCCAAGCTGGGCAGCTGCCTGATGGCAAGTGGCAGTGCCATCATCCCTTCCAGATGTTCATCTGCTGCCTACAGGCATGTGGCATCATCCTCTGGAAAGCTGGGCTGCAGACATGAGAGCTCCTTTGGCAACTTTGGTGCTGGAGGAGGAATGACCTGACACAAACACCCTGAGCTTTCCTTTCAAGCAAACTGTTACTATAGGCAGCAGCCCAGAGGAGACAACTCCTTGCCTGGCTCCTGCATTCCTCTGCACTAAGCCAGGTCACATTGCCCAGGAACCACGTGCAGTAGAAGATTTAGGAGATCTCCCACATGCCCTATGGGTAGGAAGCAGCAGGGGATGGGAGGGCTTCCAGCATAGCTTGTCCAGCACCTTTGGTGGACCCTGGGCTCAACTAACAGGGCCCAAGTCCAAACCAACCACTTGCCTTTGGGTTTATGCAGTCACAAGTCACACTGCAGCATGCACAAGGGCAAATCCTCCATCTCTTGAGAGATTAACTTGGGATGGCAAAGAGCAAGACAAGGCTTTCTGCTGCACTGAGGACAGCATGCAAGCCCTGCTGCTCAGCTCAGAAGCAGGTATGGCTCGACAGCTGGCATCACTGTGGAGAGCTCAGCTCTGCCTGTGCTGCTGCCTGCTCACAACTGCATTGCCTGCAGCAAGGATTTGCATTGCTAAGCCAATGTCAAGCCAATTCAGTCCTTGGATGGGGAAATCTCCATCGACCAGTGCTGGCACTAGTGAGGAAGAGCAGTGACAGGCTGGAAAGTGTCAGCCTTGTCCCTGGAGGTGCCACTGGAGCAGTGTCTGTGGTGCAAGTGGCACAAACTCACAGCCTGTGCTAATGCAGACCACCAAAAAGTGCTTGTAGCATGATGGAAAAACCTTGAAGTTGGATGGTTACAAGTTACTGCCTCAAACCCTCCTGTCTGACTCTCTTCTACCTTCTCAGCTGAACATAACCCTTATTTTCCTGTGTCCCAAGTGGCTGCACAACCCTCATGCCCCAGATGCAGCTGCACCCCATGTTGGGTGAGGAATTGCAGCAATTCCTCTCTGCAAGCCTGTACACCACTGCAAGGCTAAAGCCAGGACCCCCTGGGATGAAAGGTACTCTATAAGCCTGAACCATGACTACTATAAAACTAATCTCCAGCATCTCTTAATAATGCAGATTAAGTAGGCAATAACACCAGCTATAATTAATATCATGTAAGTCAGAGATGGGAAAGGCTAGTAGGTCAGTGAGCCCATCCCACACACTGCTCTGCAGGGGAAGGAGGAAAGCTCCTGGGTGCCCTGAGAGCTTGGAAAAGTACAGGCAGTGCCAGGACTGTGAAGGGAGCAGTGACAAGGAGGGGATGGCTCATGAATCATTACTCCTCTGCCAAACCCAGAGGGGAGCAGAGCAGAGTCCCTTTCTCATTCTGCAAGGACCCAGTGCCAACCTCTGGTCCCTCCTTTCCTATGTGGGTGTCTCCTCTCCCAAACCCCTATCCTTTCCTCATGCTCAGGGCTTGAGACAGTGGTGTCACCATCAGCTCTTCACAGGTTGGATCCTGAAGACCTCACTGAGCCCCCTGACACCTCCACAGTGGGACACAAATGGTCCCTTGAGGACCACATGCTGATGACAGCAGGGCAGGCTCCTTGTAGTAGGTCCCCATGTCCCAGACCAGCTCCCCAAGGGGTGAGCATCCCCTGACCCTTCAGCTTCCATCCCATGAGAAGCATCCAGTCCCAGGGCTAGGAGACACGACTTTCCTATAGGCACACACACACATGCCTTGCCCAGCAACATTCCCAGACTGGCATCCCACTGCCTGCTCCCATCCTGCCCAGGGACCACCACTCCTCCTCACTGGTTGACCAACCTAGCCAACACAAGCAGCCCAAGGCCTGCTGCCTTCCTCCTGCTCCCAGAAACCCCATCATCCTCCTCCCTCCATGCTGTGTCCATACAGCCCTGGCAATTGTCCTCAGCTGTCCCCACTGGCTTGGGAGCACTAGGCTTGGGAAGGGCAGGGGAAGGCTCCCTGCCTGGGCCCAGTACTGCTCAGCCCAGTCACTGCTGCTGGCTGCCAGGCTCTGCCTGTGCTGCATGGTTAGCTGTGGGAATGCAAATCTGAACTTCCTGCACAGCAGCAGCTAACAAGATAATGAATATTTTCAGCAGCTGCAGAGAATACAAACATCTGTGCAGACACAAACACCCTGCCAGGGCTGTGGGGTGGGGAGCAGCTCCCTGGCATCCCTGCCTGTGAGGGCAGCAGCTCTGCTGCCAGGGAAAAGGAAAGTTCTGCCACTGCTGGCTGCTCCCTGAGCCTGGCACAATCCCCTGGGAGACTCCCCATCAGCTCTGGTGGGTGCTGGTACTGTTTCCAAGAGCAGTGCCTTGGCTCTGGACAGCATCTGGGGCTGTGAGAGCAGGTTTGGACTGTGTACCCAGGGCACCCTCTGCATCCTTGCTGCTCCTCTCTGAGGCCCAAGCTCCCCTTGGAAACATCACCCCACAAATCTGCTTTCAGCACATGGGGAAAGCTGCTGGGCTTTTCCTTGGCCTCATGATAAAGGTGGGAAGTTTGGTTCTGGTTTTTAACACCCACCTATTTTTTTTTTGTACCAGCCCATCTTCACACACTGCCTTGCACTACTGGAGGGGCTGGGGAAGGAGCCCAAGCCCCAAGTTACAGATGTGCAATTGGTTTTGGGCTCCAGCTGTCAGCAGCTTCCACTCCGCTCTCCCTCCTCCTCCTCAGGGCTCAGGCACACACTGGGAGTGCTGGGACTCTCAGAGGCAATGGCCAAACAGCAAACTGACCCTGTGCAAGGCTACCCTGCTGCCTGCAAAGACTGGAATGAAATGGAGCAGCTCAGGGATGCCTCCAGAGCAGGGACAGGTCAGCAGGAGCAGGAGGTGTCCATGCTTACCAAGGATGTGCTAGCCTGCTCCTTAAGTCCTTCCTACCCGCAGCAGCTGCAGAACCAATCTGAAACCCTCTAGTACCTAAAATATCTCTATTACTAACATGTCAGTGTATTTATAAAACATCTTTTCTTCCCTGGACCCCTGTGCTGTCTTTAGGATATTACTGGCACTAGACTTGCTTTTGTTTTGCTAGAAGAATGAAAACCCATCAGCAATCCAGCACAAAAGCATGTGGCTGCAGACAGTTGGAAACATCAGCTCAAAGCTGCACAATCTGTTCTCCTTCTCAGTAGGATGCTAGCTTTGAAACAGAGCAGGGCTGCTGCACACAGGATGTTAATAGTAACCTAACTGACAGGATGCTCTGCTAATTGCATTTGTCATTTACACACTGGATTGATAAAACCTCAATGTTTAGCCTGGTCAGGGAGAAAGTGCTCAAAAACACACAGTGTGCATCTCTGTGCAGCTTGTGGTGGGCTCTGAAAAGGATTAGATAGAACCATTGAGTTATTTTTGTTGGAAGAGACCTTTAAGATCATTAAGTTTAACCATTAGCCCAGCACTGCCAGGTCACCACTAAACCATATCCTCAGCACCACAGCTACACCTCTTTGATATCCCTCCAGGGATGGGGACTCCATCACTGCCCTGGGCAGTCTATCTCAGGGCTTGACAAGAAATTATTCCTAATGCCCAATCTAAACATCTCCTGGCACAACCTGAGGCCTCTTCCTCTTCTCCTTCACTTGTTACTTGAGAGAAGAGACCAACCCCCACCTCACTCCAAGCTCCTTTCAGGGAGCTGTAGAGAGTGAGAAGGTCTCCCCTGAGCCTCCTCTTCTCCACACTAACCAAGCCCAGTGCCCTCAGCTGCTCCTCAGCACACTTGTGCTCTAGAGCCTTCAGCAGCCTTGTTGCCCTTCTTTGGACATGACTTAAGAGAGCAGACAGGACATCCCCAATGCTAGACTGAGAGCTGTTAAAAACAGGATTGAGTAAAACCAGCTCAAGATGAGTGACCTTGAGGGGGCTGCAAAACCATTGCATGTGGCACAGGTATGAGCAGGCACTGGAATATCTCTGCTGTGCAGGCAGCATCCCTAGCTGCTTGGCATACCCTGGGAGCAGGGCAGACAGCAGAGCATCACATCCCCAACACCTCCACAGAGCTCCTAAACTGCTAACAACCCCCTTACCTGCTGCTGAGGACCAAGGCCTGAGGTATTAGCCTGGCTTGGAAAGACATCATTGCCTCCAACTAGTATGTTTGAGGCTTTAGTCTTGTGAACAGGTAATAGAATTGCAGCAACAAATAATAAAAAGAGGGATGAAATGGAAGGCAGCCACTGGAAAAGAGATCCATCCCTTATCCTGGCCTGAAGGGTAAGAGGTAAACAAGGCATTGGGGTAGTGGTTGCCACTGAGCTTGCCAGCACAGGAATAACAAACAACACAATTACAACTTCTGTGCTTGGAGCTTTCAAAGAGAGGGGGAAAAAATGGATAAAACCCCAATAGTGTTAATGTCACTAGTTAGAGAGGAGGCATGCGTGGTGCCATGTGGGAGACAGGACCTCCTCACCAGGGCTGGCTTGCAAGCTCCAAGCTGGGTGGTACCACTAAAGCCCTCACCCTACCTCTGGCACCCAGCTCACAGAATCCCACCATGGTGGGATTGAAAGGGTCCTCTGGGGACCAGCTAGTCCAACCCTTCTTCTCCAGCAGGCTCACCTAGAGCAGGCTGCACACTCAGATACAATGCTGCACCCAGCTGAGCACTCATCCTGGCTCCTGGCAGCACCAAGAGGGCACTAGGGTGGGGATGGATTCCCAGGCAGCCTCCCCAGCAGGGATGCCTCCAAGCTGTCAGCTCACCCTGCCATCACCACACTGGTTTATTAAGGGCTGAGAAGCACCAAGGGCAAGGAGTGACAGATTTAGAATTAACTTGCCAAACTCCCCATCACTATTATGACAATTCCCTGTGTGGGTTCAGCGACCTGGCGTGTGCCTGACAGCATTAACCCAGCTGGGTGGAGGCAGAGCTGCCTGCCAGGCTGCCAGTGCTTAGGGTGACCAGGCACTCATCCCTCCCCACAGCACCCCAGCCACCTCAGCATCACCTCCAACCTGCCCTTTCCCTTCCCCAGGGCTGTAGAGAAGCAGCAGCCCTGGTTTGTAGGTGGGGATGGAAGGGGCAGCGTCCTCTGAGGAGCTATTTGTAGAGGAAAGGGTGCTTCCAGTCTGAGGGAAGGTGCTTGGCATGGCAGCCCTGCATCCTCCAGAGCTCTCCTCCCTGCTTATGGAGAGGGGAAAACACTTGGTACTCATCAGGGTTTTTTGCAGTGAGGAAGTGCTGGCACAAATCCTCTCCCCTCTTCCAGCCACCAAAACATTTTGGCTGCTTATAGAAGCACAGAATCATTTCACTTAGAAAAAGCCTTTAAGATCAAGTCCAACTGTTACCCAGCATTGCCTGGGCACCCATAAACCATATCCCTCAGCTCCACATCTCCATGGCTTTTCAATCCCTCCAGGGATGGTGACCCCACCACTGCCCTGGGCAGCCTGGGACAGGGCTTGACAACCTTTTTGGGGAAGAAATTGTTCCTAGTGTTCAACCTAAACCGTCCATGCTGCAACTGGAGGCCATTTCCTCTTGTCCTACTGTTTGTTCCCTGGGAGAAGAGACCAAGCCCCAGCTGGCTCCAAGCTCCCTTCAGGGAGTTGCAGAGAGTGTGAAGGTCTCCCCTGAACCTCCTTTTCTCAAGACTAAGCAACCATAACACTCACAAACTCCCTGGACTCTGTGCTGGAGAGGATCAGATGGGGCTGTGTGAGAGGTGCTCACCATGCCTAACCTGGAGCAAGAGCTGGGATGAGCAGCAGAGCCAGAAGTAGAGTTGGGAAGGGACCCTGCTTAGGGCAGGTGGTTGCTCCCTGGGGAGTGCTCTGAGATCCTTTTTGCCATGCAGGAATAATCCAGTGAGTAAAGCTAGCTCTATGGGTAGCAATTTGGGTTTTCTTCATATTAACAGCATAAAAGCAACAGTCTGAAACTGCAAACAGCTCTTAAACAAAAATCTCTATTCCCTGGTGGCAATGAGATGGCACAAACCAGATAAGGAACTAACAAACAACTCATTTGGAGAATAATCTCCCAGTGATTTTGGGTTCTGCCCCACCCTGAGGCAAGGGGAGGGGAAAATCACTCTAATCTAGTCTTTAGTGAGCTGAATCCACTGCTGAGCCTCCTGGCTAAACCATGAGGTGTGACTGGAATGGATGAGCTCCAGTCCCATCTATTTATTAACAGCACCCAGCATCTCACCAAAGAGAAGGATCTGCTCTAAAAGAGAGGGATGCCCAGAAAAAGTTGGCTCTGCAGGTGCTTTCAGCTCAACAGTGGAAGGAGCAAGGGAGAGTTCTGGTGTGTGATGACAGATTCCTCCTCTGCCCCATCCCCCAAAATGTCCAGCTAAGGACCATGCAGGAGAAGCATCACAGGAGGAGCACTTTGATTTACATCCTTGCAATAAACCAGCAGCAATAGCATGGTGCACTCCTCTGAGCAGGAACCTTGATGCTGTCTTGTCCAACAGGTCAGTTATCACCACAGACATTATTAGTGGTTATTAAGCCACCTCAGTACAGAAAGAAAGCTGTCCACAGAGCTCCTAACTCATGACTCCTAACTCGAGCTGAGCTGCAGAGATGAGGTGGAGCTCATGTTCTGCTGGGCTAGGGCTTCACTGTCACTGATGGATGGAGAAAGGGTACTTGGCACCAGCATAAAGGGACCTGTGAGCAGGGAGAGAGTCACTATGCAACACAATGAGGTGTGCACCAGGGCTGCTGTATTACAAACAGTGCACATAGTATGAACTGTCCTGGCTGCTGCCCATCCCTGTTAGAATCATAGAACAGTTATAGCTGGAAGCTCATCAGTGCAGCCTTTGGCCTAGCCCTATCACCTCACTAAATGATGCTCCCCAATGCAACATCT
>VWZO01018181.1:0-15351 GCA_013396975.1 Bucco capensis | reverse complement strand
ATCCAGATCCCTCTGCAGAGCCTCTCTACCTACTGTTGTGGGTATGTTGGTCACAGCAGCAAGGATTTGCTTCCTCCATCCTTCCCTTGGGTGTTACTATCTCCTCAGTCATGCCACTAAAGTGCTTGGACACTGCCTGAACCCCTTGGATAAAATGATGCAGGTTAAAGGGGAAAACCAAATCTGAAACAGCACAGACTAGAACCACACACTGCTCTCAGGTCTGGGACCTCCAAAGCCTGGTGTGCTGCACACTCATGTCAAACAACATCTTTACCCTGCATCCTTAAAGGTAACCACTGCACATCCTCTTTGAGCTGGCCAGACACAACAAAGCCATTGATGCTACACCAGCTCCATCCCAGGGCTGTGCTGAGCCATCCCACACAGCCAGCAGAAGAGCAGAGGCTCTGATCAGTGCTGCAGACTGCTAGGTGGCAAAGAGACCACCCCAAGCCCAACAGGATGCAAATATGGCTCTAACTGATAGGTGTGGCCCAGGCTGGGGTATACAAGATGGCTTTGCCCAGCACAAAGGCTTCCTCCCACCACCACGCTGGCATGCCTGGCAGATTGAGAAGATCCTATTTATTAAAGACACTGAAGATGTGGCGACATGGGAAGCAGACACCATTCAAAGGATTGTCACATCTGCATAGCTAAAGGATCCCAGCAGTTCTAAATCCCTCTAAGATACTCAGCCCCTTGTTCTGATAGCAGGTTCTTGCTCCTACTTTGCAGAAACAGGCTTTTAATCCTGGGTATTAGGCAGCTTCCTGCTATGTTTCAAATGCACCAAATTAAGGGCTTCTCTAACAGCTGGTGTCTTAATGCTTAGAGAGGTTCTTGAATATCTATGAAAATCAGAGGCAAATTACATCTTTTAGTTAATAATTTCTTCTCCATTAACCTCCTTCTCTTGCCTTGTTAGGAGATGATGTAATGGTGCTTCTAAAGTGTAACCCTCTGACACACCGGGCAGCCTGGCTGCAGGGAAGGATGCTGCATGCAGGGAAGTAAGTCCTTCTCATCAATTCCTGATGCTTCTGGAGCCAACAGGCTACATTCAAATGGGAGAGGGTGGCTGTACTGACCTTCCAGGCTGCTGAAAGCATTTCTGGAGCAGGATGTGCTGTGATCAGGCTCCGCTGTGATCAGGCTCCAAGCTCTGCCCAGCTAGCGCATCGCATGCTACAGCCTCCAACATGACGATATGATTTGCTGCTTGCTCTTGTTTCAGATTTGCTTTCTCCTGTCCCTCACAGCTCTTAGACCCAGGACTAGTGCTACAGCTGACAGCAGGCACTGAAAACCCTGTTTGGCAAGGTCAGGCAGGAGACCAGGCTTTCGCTGCACAGAATCCACTGGGAAAAGCTTCCCATCACTGCACGCAGCCTGGCAATCACCCACACAGTGTGGCAGGAGCAGGGTCAGCTGTAGGAAGGAGGATACATCACTTACAGCCCCTTTTGTAACCTGAAAAACTGTCAGCCAGAGTCCTATGGGGTGCTCTGAGGCCTGGAAGATGCAATTCAGAAGAGCCTGTCCAAGTCTGGTATTTCCAGGAGATGGGCTTGTGGAGTTTTTGAAGCCTTTGAACGTCCTCAATCCATCAACTCATGGAAAACTTTGGCTCTGCAGCCCTGGCTCTGCTCTGCTCTGTTTATAATGTGGGGAGGAGAGAAAGCAAAGAGTAGCCCACTGGGAAAATTGCCTCCATGTGCTGTCAGTTCTCACCTCCAGCAAAGGCTGTGGCTCTGCTGGCTCCAAGCACTCTGCTGGCTGCAGCTTTCTGAGTGCCTTTGTGCTGCTGGAGCTTGTAATTCTTCTGCCATCAAGAGAGCAAAAGGCCAGAGTTCAGTGAGAACTCACAGCCAGGAAGGCTCTACACTTAGCTAGGGAAAATGTGCCCAGCAAACCACCATGGGAAGCAGTGATGAGCACCCACCACTGCACCTAAAAATCAGGCAGCAGTGAAGTCTCAGTACCTTAACAGAAAATAAACCCTCAGTGCACTGGGAGATGCTGGGCAAGGAAGAGCCATGTCTGGTGGGATGTGTGCTGGATCCTCTCCTGACCATGATCAGTGCTGCTGCTTTGAAACTCATACAACCACCTTGGGTCAGACTCAATTAAAATGCAGCTGCATTCAGTGAAACTAAGACAAACTAAATAAATCAACTCATTTTCCAGCCCTGAATTCAGCAACTACCAGCAAGATCTTCTCCAGCAGCAGTGCAAGGTGAAGATCTGGGCAGTTCAGGGCCTGCTCTCCCCACCCCCATCAGACCCCTGGCACTCACCAGAACCCTGGTGGGGTAACTACCTGCACCCTAGTTATGTTCTTTCTTAGCATGTTATAGCCACAGCTCCTCCCAGTACTGTAACTGGGGACACTGAACCAGCTCAGCTGACAACACACCAAAGGAAAAGCCCTTTCATTACATGCACAAGTAAATGGTGGAACACATTGTTGCAGGATATCATGGACATGAAAGCCATCAACAATCATCAAGAGGTGAGGCAACACCACCACAAAAAGTCCATTGGAGGCAATAAAACACTCATCCAGGGAGATACACACACTGGCCCAGGAAGGTTCTGTGCTGCACCCTGTGGGAGGGATAAGCAAGTAGGAAAACTCTGGCTGCTTGTCATCCTCTTGCTCTCTCCCCTCTAGTGAAGGTGTCAGAAATGACCAATGAACATTAGTCCCATCTCAACATCCCATGTTCCCAAAACTAGGAGCACAACCAGGCCATACCTGAAAGTCATCTGGAACACTTGCCCTTGGTTGACGTGCTGGCTCCTGTTGTTATAGCCATGAAGCATCTCCCCAAAGAGGGTGTCATTGAACTTGGCATCTGACTTCAGGCACTTGGGGCCCTCGCAGATGTCAGACAGCATCAGGCAGGACTTCCCATCTGGGGCCAGCTTGTACTCCTCCACACACCTGCAGAGCACCATGAGCTACATCAGATGGACCATGGGATGAGTCTCTGCCAAGCCCAACCAAGCATCATCAACATCACTGTCAACATGGGAAGGCACAGAGGTTGCAGAGCCCACATCCTCCTCAGTGGCATGGTTGGGTTGGCCATCTAACACCCATCCCTTCCTGCAGCAGCATGACCCTGTCTGCCTGTGGGCATGATCTCCTGCCTAGGAGCTGCCCTCACACTGCAGAGCAGAGCTAAGACCTCTGTGCATCTGCTGCTCAGCCAGCACTGGCAGCTCTTGCTCTATTGCTGCTGCAGTGCAGGCACAAACATTCCCCAGGCAGGAGTAAAGTGAAATCAAGCTCCTGCCCCTTTTTGCCACCCAGCAGTGCCTATTGGTAAGGAAGCAGCTCTGGCATGGCTGCTCCTTTGCTCCTTGGTTCCACTTTCAAGCACACTGTGGGTGAGATGCACATACTTATCTTCAGCAGACACTAAGGGAAACTGAGGCAGGCAGCAGTGATGTGATTTAATGACACACACTGGAGACATTAGTGGCATTTTTGCATATAAAATCATAGAATCATTTAGGTTGGAGAAGCCCCTTAAGATCAAGTTCAACCATCAATCTAACACTACCAGCAATCCACCACTAAGCTATGTCCTTAATCTACATGTCTTTTATGTGCTCATTCTGTCTCCCCTAATCCTCTTCTTCTTCCAGCCTTCTCCCTAGTGCTGCAGCTCTGAGGTAACATGGGAACCTCTGTTCCCTGCCTGTCCCTTCCTCCCTGTAGCCACAGGGCTCTGCTAACAGCAGTCCCACCTCCAGCCAGGCTTGCTCCCCTCTTCCATCCCTCTAGCACGTTTCACTGCCGCAAGTGCAACTCCCACCCGTCTGTCGCACTTGGCCTTGCCTGTTCCCAACGTGCAGCTCTGCCTTGAAAAGGGATTACAGATAGAAAAGGGAAAGGGAAACAGTCTGTGTCCTTGGGGAGAAGAGATTGAAATGCAGATCCTCTGCGTGGGTGTGGATGGAGACCACCTAAATGGCTCAAGAGTTTCTAGATCCATCCCAGAAAGGTTGTTTGTGCCCACGTGGATTTCCAACCCCTTTTGTAGGCATGGTGGAGGCAAGATGCTCTCTCTTAGTGACTCAACTGCTCTGTGCTGCTAAACAATAATAGATAAAGAGGGTGTTGGGGGTGGGGAACCAACAAATCAGCAAAAGAGGGGTAAAAAAATAAAGAGAGAAGCTAACACAGGCAGAGCTCCCTGGACTGCTCTTCCTGGAGCAGCCAGTGGCCACGGCTGCATGAGGTCTCTGCTGCATCAGGATTCAATGGATGCTCCTACGAGTTACTGATAGGAATCTGCTCACCCTTTCATTTGTGGGCATTTCCTTCCCAAAAGGGCTCCTTTCCCCTCTCTCTTTCACCCTAATCCTTCCCACTGGGATGTGAAGTAGGATCCTCATGTGCCCAAGAGCGTGAACCAGCGGAGGGCTGCTATCTGCAGAGCCCCTGGGCAGGACATGGGATGGGATGGCTGATGGCTGCCTGCAGATGTGCAGCATAAAGCCAGGTAATCACTGAGCTCCTTTTAGAATATACTGCAGCCAAGAAAATTTTCCCAAGGGAAAATGCTAAGTTGTGTAGGATTACAGGATCCTGGCCAAAATCAGGGATGAAACTCTATTTTAAGAGAGGCACAGGGGAGGTAAAAAGAAATAACACTGTGTATTTTAAACAAAACCTCCCCCTCCCCCTTCCAAGATGCAATGTACAATTTCTGGGTCCCTCCACAGTGAGTCACAGCTCCAACTGTACCATCACACAGTGGGGGAGAGGAGGAAGGTGGATCTGCTCACATCACTCCTTGCACTCCTGTACCCTTTTGCCCACAGGCAAACCAGCTGCCTCTATTCCCTACTGGATGTCAGCTCCATAAACAGCCTTTTCCTTGGGCAGCCAGCTCCCTCCCTGGCCATGCCAGTTTGGGGCTGGGTGGCACAGGCAGGTTGGCAGGACATGGGTTCTTTAGCTGTTAGAGGAGATGCAGGACTCTTTGGGGTGACTCACCCACAGAACATGAAGATGGTGCTGGAGGAAGGGTCGTGGGGCAGAGGGAGGGTCTGCTGGAGGCACAGCTGCTCACAGCCCCCGTTGAAGCCATCGGAGCAGTCAATCCCTTTGGAGTAGTCGTAGCAACCGGTGCCATCCTTCATGGGTCGGAGGTCCTCGGGGCACTGCAGAGAGACATGGCATGTGGGAAGGTCACCTGGGGTCCTCACCTACCCTGGAGCCACAGCCTGGGGCATAGTCCACCCAAAAGCCAGTGCTGCTGAACTCTTGTCTACATCTAAAGGAGATGAGTTCATCCTGAGGGATGGATAGGGCAGCCCCAAGGGCCCTGCATCACCTCACACAGCCTTTAGGGAAGGGGCAAAGGACCTGACCTGCTGTGAAAGCCTTGCTCCCCATCCTCCCTCTGCAGCAGGGTGAAAGCCTTGAGGCAGCAAAATCATACAGTGATGAAGCCTCAAGCCAGTGTGGAGCAAAGCATGACAACCCACTCTGTAAAGTGCTGGAGAAACCTTCTGTGTTTGTTACCTCTTCCTGTGAGAGGCAGAAAAGTCCAGTGCAACCCAGGAAAAACATTTTCACACCTGGGACCAACCCAGAAAACAATCTCAACACTTGGGAGTGACCCAGAAAACCATTACAACTCATGGCCTTGGCATCATCTCCAAAAGCACCCTGCTGCCTTGCATGGGAGGAGGCAGCTGTGGGCAGGACCAGCTTGTGCTGGCACCACAGGAGGACAGGATCATTCCCCATGCTCACTTCTCTGCAGCCAGGCAATTCATGTAAGCTAGAGATCTGCCTCTGGGGTTTAATTCCAGTGTCCCAGCTAGCTTTCCTTGTCCCCAAAGATAAAAGCCAGCAGGCAGCAAATGCCATCAATAAATTGTCACCCAGCTTAAAGCACTTTTCTATCCCACTTGCATTATATATCCCTTTTTGCCAAACATGCAGGCACACAAACAACAACAGAAAGGCCAGTCCTTGAAAAACTAAATAAATCTTGCCTAGGAGCAGCTTGCAATTAAAAATGCATTATGGAATTTCTTGAAGATGAGTTAGACTGGAGCCTGTACAGGTAGTGATGAAGGCAGGTTATAAATGGCCTCTGTCAAGCAGGAGAAAGGTTATAAAACCACTATGCTTTGTGCTTAAAAAAAAAAGAAAATCAATTTTCCATGTGAGCAAAATGCTGTACATATTAATAAAAGTTCAGGAGAGCCTGGACCCTGTGCTCCCTGACACCAGCTGGGTCCTGACAGGAGATGGGCTGCTGAGCCTTGCTCACACTTGCCTACTCAAGAAGCAAACAGCCTGCAGGCAGAAAGATGTTCTAGGGAGTCCTGGCCCACTCCACATAAGCAATGAGAAGTTTCTCTCCACCTCCTAGAAACCCTGTGCCATTTCCCCATGGCAGCAGCATCCAAGCTGCTTTTGCTCTGTCTGCAGCAACCACAGGGTCTCTGGCATCCTTGTACCTGCCAACCCTCAGACACCTCACTGGCTCCTATGCTTTCAGCTCCAAAGCTTGGGTGGACCTTGCAAAGCTCAGCACCTTCCTTGCAGGCACCAGAGGAGCTGGGAAAGGGAAGCAAGGGAAGGTTGAGAGGCATGAGGCTTTCCTAGCCAAAAGGACAAAGGGTGATGATTTTAAAGTAAAGAAGGGGAGGTTCAGACTAGATATAAGGGAGGATTGTTTCACACAGAGTGGGGAGACCGTGGCTCAGGTTTCCCAGAGAGGTGGCAGATGTTCCATCCCTGGAACCATTCCAGGTCAGGTTGGATGGGGCTATGAGTAACCTGATCTAGCTGAAGATGTCCTTGCTGACTGCAGGGGGGTTGGACTAGATGATCTTGAAAGGTCCTTTCCAATCCAACCCATTCCTTGATTCTATGTTGGCAGCAAAGGAGTGTGGAACAGCTTGCTGCCCAACTCTGCAGAGCAGGCAGGGTGCAGGCAGGGACCCAGAGAGCAGCCTGGGGAGCAGCACAAGACATGGGAGCAAGCAGCTTCCTAGCTGCATATAAAGAATAAATACAAGGGAGAAGACACCTAGAACAGTCTGTGCTTTTCACTGCTGAGCTGCCTGGGAAACAGGATCAGGCTAAGTGTGTTGGTGAAACCACAGATACAACCCTTGTCTCCTGTGCTCTCCTGCATGGCTGCTGGCCCCAGTGTATGAGTAAGAGCTCTGCAAACTGGCAGAAAAGCATCTCCCTGGAGGACACAAAGGCTGTCTGCAAACAGCATCACAGCACTGCATTCACCTCTCTGCTGCTCTCCCCAAGCCAACAGGGATGGGGAGCTCTGGAACTCTGCCCAAGTCCACTCTGGGCTCCTGAGAAATCTTTCAGGGTGCTGAAGGCAACTTGGTAGGATCTTAGATCAGCCAGGGGATCAGTCACAGCTTTCCTGAGCTGTCACTTGGGACTCTCACCCTGGCACTGAGCCATGTGCTGAGCTCAGCATCTCCCCAGCCTGCAGAGGAAGAGGATGGCTCTTTGCTCCAGGACTGGGTGAGCAGGTCACCCAAGCCCTCCCCTTCCCTTAGCCATACTTTGCTCCAAGATATTCATATATCCTTGGGATATTCCTCCAGTTTGGCCTTTTAATCACTACAAAACATGTTTCCTTTCTGTTTGTAATTAGGCTTCCTAATACACAATAATTATTGCAGGCGAATAGCTCAGCACACGATTTGCACAAGCCAGCAGCCTCCCCTCTGCACACCCCCAGCATGGAGCTGCTCTCCTGCCAGCTGCAGGGGGACAGCAAGAAGCTCTCCAAGGACAGAAAGCTTTGTCTAGCCTGAGGAAGAGAAGGCTCAGGGCAGACCTTCTCTCTCTCTACAACTACCTGAGAGGAGGTTGTAGCAAGTTGAGGATCAGTCCCTTCTCCTGGGTCACCAGTGAAAGGACAAGAGGAAATGGGCTCAAGTTGCACCAGGGGAGGTTTAGGTTGGACATCAGAAGGGTTGTCAAAGCCTGGCCCAGGCTGCCCAGGGCAGTGCTGGAGTCACCATGCCTGGAGAGATTGAAAAGCCATGGAGATGTGGTGCTGGGGAACATGGGTTAGTGCTGACCTGGCAGGGCTGGTTAACAGTTGGACTTGATGATCTTAAAGGTCTCTTCCAACCAAAATAATTCTGTGATCGTATGCATCTGTAAAAACTAAAGCCCTTTTGGGTGCACCCATGTTCTTGCCCACAGCAATCAGAGATGACCCAAGAAAAAGCTGGCTTGTGCTGATCCCAGCTCTCTGGGTTCTTGGCTAGGCTCATGAAAGCAGCACTCACTCTGCCTCTGCTGGGCTTTTATAAGGGACCAGATTCTGTTATTGCTGACATTGATTTGTCTGCCTTGAGCAGCAGAGAACCAATAATTATGGTGAGTTAGAATCAATCCCCCATCAATTCAGCTGCAGCTCAATTTGTGATCTGCCTTGGCAGTGACACAGGATGGAGGGAGAGCAGAAAAATATGAGGAAATCAATAAGCAGCTCACTCAACAGCTCTGCTTGGGCAACCATGGGTGACACTTCCCTCCCCAGTGGGACCAAAGCTGGTGAGACATGGTGCCCCAGAAGCAGCCAGCCAACCACCTCTGCACATCCCTCACCCAGATGCAGGATGGATCCATTTATTCAGGGAGGTAAAGGGATCCTACCAACTGCTAGTCAGCTATGTGAGAGAAAAAGCTGTTTGTGGTTTGCCACATTAGACTCATACTGCTTGGGAACTTGCTTTAAACTCCCAGACCATCCTTCAGCCATGGATCTGACAAGTAAAACCATTTCAGAGCTTGGGAAGAAAGTCTGGAAGTTAATCCATGCTATGGAGAGGAAAAGGGAGGTAGAAGGAGACTCCAGCTCGTGGTCTGCTCTGAAAAGCCAGGAAGATGCTGTTGCTATACAAATGTAATTCCACTGCCTTGTAAATCTACTCCATCTACACAGGAGTGAATTGGTTTCTCTGTGACAACAGTTAGCCCTGAAAATTGCTCTTGGGATTGGAGAAGAAAACTTAGTTTCTTGTCATCTTGTGCATTAGCACTGATAATACAGATCCTGCAAGCTAAAGATGCCCAACAGCTGCATGCCCTGAGCCTGCTGCTGTCAGTGGCTTGGCAAAGGAGCAAAGCCCTGGCAGCTGGCTGAGGTTTGGCTGTGGCCACAGCCAGGCACCCCTTGTCCCCTCCCAGCCATGCTAGACAGAGCACCCAAGGCTTGATTTTTGTCACTGCAGTCAGCAAACAGACTCTGAGTCTGCAGGGGAACTAGATCTGCTGAATAAGAAAGTGCTATTTTTACCTAGGTTTTGGAGAAGCATCCTTTTTTCCCTTTTAAATGGCATCTCAAGGTGACACAGAGTGGCAGAGCTGACAGGACTCACTGCCACATGCCTGCTGTCTCCCCTGGGAGCCAGCCTTGCTGATTAGAACAAAAAGGGATGCCTGTGTCTCCCCTGGCACTGTGTGGCCTCCTGCCACCAGGAGCTGGCTCAGCTCCTCTGCCACCACCACTGGGCTCAGCCTGGGCACAGCAACTGCAGCGGGAGGAGGAATTCCTCTTCAAGGGGAAGAAAGGAAGCATCCAGCAAAACCTTTAGAAGGTTGTGGCTTAGGAATGTAAGGATCTGGCTTCTTTTTCCCCCCCCTTCTCATTTATAAAGCTCATTAGCAGTGAGATGCTGAGGGGGTCACTGGAAATAAAACCAGAGCCTCATCACAGACATGGATCCTCCAGTTGAGAGGACCCCAGCTCTCCACCCCAGCTGCCTGCCAGGGTTTCTCAGCTCAGCTCCTCTCTTCTGTTATTAAGTTAAAAAAAGAAAAAAAAGAATATTTAGCAAAGTGTTTCTGTAGACAGAAAAGTGCCCTTTTTATCATTCTGCTCTCTTTTCTCAACAACAGAAGCCTTTTTGTCAGAGACTTCTCCTGCCCTAGGGTGTTGGAGGTGATGCTCTGGGTGCAAACAAGCCTGGCTCCTCCCTGGCTCTTCACAAGCACCCAGGGAAGGTGTCAGCAACCCCTGCTCATGGTGTCCCATGTCTGGATAGGTCCAGGGGTGAGACCCAGCACCCAGCCTCATGCAGCATCCCTGGCCTGAGGCTGCAAAAAAGCCTGGTGGCTTAGAGCACAATGCCCAAAAGCCTCAGTGAGCCACTTGTGTTTACAGCATCCTCATTCCTCACCCAGGAACCTCTTCAGTGGGAGACAAAAAACATTAATCTGAGGCACTGCTGAGGTACAAGCAAGTGCCAGCATTTTAATGAGCTCCAAACTATGCGCTGGCATGCATTTTATTTGCTTGCTGGAGCTCAGAAATGATACAAATGCAGTAAATTCCTCTGTGTCCGTATATATATATATATATATCTTCAGACAATATCTATATTCATTCACCAACTTATTCTGCCTTTGCTTTCTTGGCCCAGAAGGCCCCTGGTGAGCAACCCTCCTCAGCAGCAGCAGGATCAGAGTCTGTAACTCTACTGAGAGATTTATCCCTCCTAATGTTTTGGTAAAAGGAGCCAAAAAGCTGCTTGCTGAAGTGCCCACCAGCTCCAGGCAGCCTGTCTCCAGGGCCACCCCTGCCTTCAGTCCTCAGGACAGTGATGTCCTCACCCCCACCTTGGCTGCAGCAGAGCCTCTCCTCCATCCCTCTGCAAGGGAGCATCCTCCCCAAAGGGAAACATTATGGCTGCTTTCTGAAATCACAGTCATTATCTTCCCACTCTTTTTCCCTTCCCTCCTTTCCCCCTGCTTCCTTTTCCCTTTCAAGATCATCAATCATTATTTTAGCCTCAGAAAATCAAACCCATCTGTCTTCCAGGCTCCTAAGCACAGGCTGGGATAGCTCCTGCTCCTCAGGTCTGTCCTGCCCCTGGACAGTGAGCCTGGGGCTCCACAGAGGAGCCCAAAGATCCAGGCAGTGAGGCAGTGTCTCCTCACCCCTGGGCACTACACAGCTCCTGCAAGTCACTATGTGCATGCTTGCAGCTCAATTCAAAGTGGGATGGACTTGTTTCAAGCAGCTGGTGGGATGCTGTGTTCATAGATAGACGTATTCAGAGCTTTTAGAGCAAGGAAATCAAGCTAGCAGAAACTCTCCAACTGCTTCCCTTCCAGAGGTCACCCACAGCCCATTTTGGGGTNGTTCGCCAAGCCTAGCCATGACGACGACAACATCTCCTTCCCATTGGGGAATTTCCCTTCCTAACCACACCTTCAAAAACCCTCAGAAGGCCAGAAATTCAACTCCTGCCCCATGTGGGGTATAGCTTAGCCACAATACTACACACCAAATCCTACAACCCAACCTCAGACTCTACTCAACCCAGCTGTGAGCACAACACATGAAGCATCCCAGTGCCACGGAGCAGAGGGCAAGGGGCTAGTGCCAGCCAAGCCCTCCAGAGAACACCACTAAAATAGCCATCACTGAAGCAAACAGGGCTAGTATCACACAAATCATCTCTTTTCAGCTCTGGCAGAGACCTCCAGCTCACCTCAGTGCTTCCTGAGCTAGTCCACTTGCTTTTAAACTTGCCCAGTGCTTGCTGCCATGGTGCAAAGCTCTTGTGCAGCAGCAGCAGCACAGGTGGGTGGGCAATGGGCTCCCTCCCTGCCATGGTTGCCTACTGACCCCAGGGGCTTTGACCATCCCTTGCTTCTCTCTTCCTCAAATCCCATTGTCATCCAAAGTACTTATCTGGCTTAATGAGATAAATCCAAACCCACAGGGCTCCTCAGGAGTGGGGCTGGCTGTTCAGCTCAGGGAGCTTCTGTTTCCAACCATAACATGCATAAAGAGTCATCTTCTGCTTCAAGGAGCCAGCTAAACTTGCAAGGGATGAGAAGAGAATGGTTTTCTCCCCAGCTCCCTCCCTTGTGTGTGCAGCTCTACCATAACTATCTAGGTGCCTTCTAAAGCTGGGATGGAGGAGGTTTTATTTGTCAATGAACAGTTTTCTGTCAGACAAATGTAGATTTGATGAAGCTTAAGTGCTTTGTGGGATTCCATCAATTAGATCTCAAAATTCACTGGGAAATTAGGAGAGCATTTAGTTTTGACAAGGTTGAAATGTTTTGTCTCATTTTGTTTTTATTTCAGGCTCTACACTGGAATAACACTACAGATAACATAAAACTCCAGATGATAATGTTGGAATGAAACATTTCCCTCTCCTTCATAAAAAAGGAGATGTTTGGAACCACAATGTTTTGGATTTTTCACATCTGTGCAGGATTTCTGCACAGCATGTTGGTTTGGGCTGAAACTCCCAAACAGCTAAATTCCCCACAAGAATATCAGTTCCCAGCATCATCCACTTAATTTCAAAGCAGCTCCCTACTCCCCTGGGTGAATTCTGCTGGAAGGAGGAGGCTGGAGCAGTAGCCACTGCCCTGCTCCTTCATTTCTAATCTAATATATCTCTAATTCTTCATACTGCTGAGGCAGCCAAGCTCCCTCCTGCCTGATGGGCTGAGCCCATGATCATGGAAAGGAACAGCTCACATAGTGCTTCCAGGAAAACTACACTTTTTTCTTAGTCAAATTATAAATAAATCTGTGCTAGAGGAATCTCAGCCTGTGAGCAGGGAGATGGTGATGATCAGCAGGACCTCATGCCTTTGCAGAACAGCACAGCCTGCTGCCTGGGCTCTCCTACCTCTTGCCAACACCTCTCCCAAGGTGGGACAGATCCTGGAGCACAGCCCTTCCACATCCATAGAATCATTTTGGTTGGAAAAGACCAAGTCCAACCATTAACCAGCACTGCCAGGTCACCACTAAACTATGTCCCTCAGCACCACATCTCCATGGCTTTTCAATCCCTCCACGGATAGTGACTCCACCTCTTCCCTGGGTAACCTCTTCCAGGCCTTGACAGCCCTTCTGGGGAAGAATTCCTTCAAAATACCTGCAGCATCTTTGGCCTCTGTGGCACCAGTCCCTCTCTTCTAACATAAAAGACAAACTCACCAACACCTGCAGGCATCACAGATGTTGCATAACCATCAGACCACACCACCTGCAGCCACCTGCTGCAGTGAAGCTGCTCATGCAGCAGGGAACCAAGGGACCTAATTCTGCCACTACCTTGGCCTGGGACCCTGAGCTGCCTTTCTCACCACCAACTGGGCAGCTCATGCCCTCCTGCTTCTCCAGGAGATCTTCACAGTGATCAGATCCCATCCCAAAAGAACCACAAGGCTCAGACACACACTTTCACTGCATGCTTGCACCCAGTGCTGCATCCTTCTGTGGTGATGCTGAGGATGCCCAACATGCACTGGAGGAGAACTGACTACCTCCTCACCTAGCTCAGTACACCAAAAGTCACTTTCCCTGGGGGGAAAAAAAACCCTCAACCCTCTTAATCCCCTGTGGCTCCAGTCCTGCCTTGCTGGGGTTTGTAAGCAGGCATGGCCATGGGGCAGCAGATGCAAGCAACCTACTTTCTCCCTGGGTGGAGGAGAGAACTGGCATCAGTGTGTGAAACTGAGCTGAGAGACAGGTGGGGAAACTTGAATTTAAGCCACATTACAGGTGTTTCCTTCAGTCCCTCAGGGCCAATTCACAGGTTTTCATCTCAAATTATAAATCACATTACCAACGCACGAAGGTTAAGCTCTTGCCTGCTTCAACATCCTCCCTCCAGGCTGAGCAGCTACCACTGTGCCAGTAGAAGGGATCGGTGATATATTTCTTTACCAGCAATAATCTGACTCATTCCTCCAGCATAGTTTTTCCTGCTTTGCTGTGATCTCTGCAAGATGATATGAAACACACAGTGGACTCAATGTGCAGAGCAGATCCTCCCCAGAATCCTAGACTCTCAGCACAGTGCCAGTTGGAAGAGATGATCTAGCCCAACTCCTCTGCTCCCTGTGGGTCACCCACAGCACCTTGCCCAGCATCACCTCGAGCTGGGCTTGGAATCTCTCCAGAGGAGGAGACTCCACAAGCTCTCTGGGCAGCCTGGGCCAGGGCTCTGGCACTCTCACAGCCAAGTTGTTTTACCTCCTGTTCAGATGGAACCTCCTGGGTTCCAGTGTGTGCCCATTGCCCCTTGGCCTGTCCCTGGGCACCCCTGAGCAGAGTGTGGCCCCAGCCTCTTGCCCCCTGCACCCTTCAGGTCTTGCTCAGCATGGAGCAGCTCCCCTCTGGCTCTGCTCTGCTCCAGGCTCAGCAGCCCCAGAGCTCTCAGTTTTCCTTAGGGATTGTTTTGTTACATGGCAAGATAGGGCTCAAAGCAAGGCTCCAGTCAGCAATGCCAAGGTCCTAGCAAGGTTGTAGCTCATACTTTGTAAAACTACCCACATAAAAAAAAGCCTCCGATAAGAAAAAACCTGCAGAAAACCTTTATGCACTAATGCCATCTGCTGGGTAGAGGTAAAATAACAGAAAAGACATATGATGAGGAGCAAAAACTGCCCCATGGGAAGTGTGGGATGGAAGCTGGGAAGCTGTCACCCCACTGCAGAGCCTCTAGGATCTTCCAGGTGACACCTCGTATGCAGGAGTTGGGTTAAGCAAAGCACCATCCTCTTTTCCCCTTCATAAACCCAAGGAGATTGTCCTCAGAGAGACTCCACCAGGATCTGCAAGCAAACCAACCACCCATGGTATTTTAACCAAGTCCTTTTAAGGCCAAACAATTAGGTAATGGCAGAGCCTAGCTGCTAAAAAGCCTGAAGATAAATGCATGCCCAGCCCTGGCTGCATTACTGGAAGCTGCACTAAGGGCATGAAGGAACTGGTAACAGATGATGATTGTGTATTAAAGGAATAAGAAATCTTGGAGATTTGTGCTGCTCCCTGCTTGAGCTGCTCAGCTCCAGCTCTGCTGTGTATTAATTGCTTACAAGGCCACATGTATATTTTATGCTCAGTACCTGCCTGGAACATTTGTTGGATTTAGTCTTGATTGATGAACCACTGATTATATACTTCTGTGGTCCTCAGCAAATTAATAAACTGTTGACTGGTAAAGATTAACAACATGTCATGCTTTGCAAAAGAGCACAAAGAGTAAAGCTGAAGCAGACCTAGTGCTAAAATTAGTGCATGAATGCTCCCTTAACTCTATAAAGAGGGGAGAGCTTAATTAAATTACATCCTGAGATTGCCCATAGCACTTACCCAATTGGCATATTGAGATCCTGGTGGTTAGGCTTTAAAACTAACTGACATCCCCCACATTTGGAAAAAAAAAGACCCTATCCCTGGGTGCACTGGAAGCCCAGCTCACATGGAACAGGCTCTGGAAACAGGGGCAGGATGAGGAGGGGAAGTATCACCCAGTGCAGGGACTGATGCA